>QJPP01001144.1:0-429328 GCA_003996215.1 Jaltomata sinuosa | reverse complement strand
CTCCGTTGTATACTCTTCCCCTCGGCACACGCATCCCTAAGACCCTGGCTTGGAGTAGCAAGGTCCATGTAGGTCTCGGACCCTATACTAAATCTCGGAATCAAAATGTGCCCTCCAGAATCGAGTCTGTTTCAAGACAGTGGATAAGTCTCAATATGCACGCCTAGACCCTGTCTAGAACTAAAACAGTGAAAAGATGTCTCAAAAACCCTTCCAAGGGTGCAGGAACAATCGGGTATAAAACAATAGTAAAATCTCTCGGATGCACTACCCAGCAAAGCCTAAACCCATTTCAAATCAGTGAGAAAACCCAGCTAGCACTCTGTCCCGGTTGAGTCTAGCAATAGTAGTAAATCATGATAAAACCATATTTTTAAACTTTTTTTACCCCAATAAGATCCACGTATCAAGTCAAATCATTTCCAAATCCAATTTCATAAAAAATGGCCCCCCTGGGCCATGCAAGGTTTAGGAAATCAGTTTCCACAGGCCCGAAGCCAAAAACCATAATAAAACATGGAAAACCTCTTTATATGCATGAAAATGATATGATCATCACAAATAGTTTCTCGACAACTCACAATCAACTTGATGGCCCTGCACAGGCTCGAAGCTACTCAGCAAGCATAACCAGCTTAGAAGAGTAATTCTATGTCCGGGACTCGCAGACATTCCTAATGATCCCACCATCTATGTTCAGAGTCAACAAGGCCTCACAAGACCACAAGGGTAATAATATCAATTTACAAGAATACTACACACAACGGAGGAAAGAACGGAACGGATAATGGAAAAGCGATCAAGGTTTGTGGTACCAACCTAATAACCCAACCCAAGGATGCCAACTAGTACAATTTTACCCGATATATGCGAAGTCTAGGGAGTTACGCCGTAACCTACCTGTCGTCCAATGACAAGCTGCCCGAACAACCAGGTCCAAGCCCGAAACACTCTGAGAACTCCCGAACAACGATCAAACTATCATGACCATAAATATAATGTTAAAATGAGTCTAACGGTATCCATATTTCTACAATTATAGCCGAGTTGCTATCCGGGTCAAAAGCGGGCACACGGGGCCAACAGCCTGAACCATGAAGGTATGCTCAAAATTTGAGCACAAATGGCCAAGGAAAAGGGCATCAAAACAACCCGCAAAGGTTGCGGTTTAAAGAATGGAATTCTGGAAAATAAAACGGAAATTGGGCAAGAAATACTTACCACAAAAGGGAAAACCCAAGTCAAGAAGGATAATTTACCACTCCCATGAGCATGACCAACTGGACGGCCAGAATTTACAAGGAAAAACTCAAGTTTTAGAGAAGAGCATCAATGGAGGTTTTAGGAAAATTCAAGAGAAGAGGGAGCTTACCAGACGACGAGGAAGTGCGGAAAATACACAAACAATCGACTTACCAAGTCTTAGAATCAATATAGAGCAAATTGTTGGAGAGAATTTAGAGTTTAGAGTGACAAAATATGAGAGAGAATGCTGGAAAAATCGGACTTCTAGGTTTATATAGATGCTGGAAAATGGCCTGCGCCATCGGCGCTAGGCCAGCACCAACAGCTCTGAAAGGGTGGCAGGTGCCTCAATGCTATAGCGCTAGGAGGGGCGCGATCGCGCTGAAGGCTGGCAGGCATTGAGGCGCGATTGTGCTGGCCTTGGCGCGATTGCGCTGGCCTTGGCACGATTGCGCTGGCCTTGGCGCGATTGTGCTGAAGTCTACCCATGCAACTATTTTTCTTCAATTTCTCTAACACTCTGTGGGGTGTTCCGAACACAATCATGAATCGATATTCAAAAACCAATAATGCTAACAGAGTGGAAACGACATTTCAGACTCAACGGAATCAATGAAACTTCAATATGAGGTCATTTCGGAGAAATGTTGACCCAAGTCAACACTAACAAAAAGAAACCCAAAGGCTCAAAAGGAGTCCGGCTCACCTGGAACCCAAACCAACAATCTCCCTAGACCAAACTCAAAATTCCAGAGCTGATGGAATCATAGGATTTTGAATCCGACACTCTGGTCATCGAAAGTCACCTTAAGTAACACTTTCAACTCCAAATGGCCTGAAAACTGAGAAAACCACACAAAACCCACACTGGAAGTTCTTAGGCCTCAACTAAAGGTCTAACTAGACCAAAATCATCACTCCAGAGCTAACAAAACTATCAGAATTCAATTCCGAGCAAATTAACTAAGAATGTTGACCAAAGTCAATGATTTCCTAAGTTTAATCTCTAAAATAGGCAAACGATCAAAAAACCAAATGACCAGCCAGGGCTCCAAACCACCATTCCTAGAAAGCCATAAATGACTTGGGGATGCTATAGGAAGGCTCTAATAGTTCAATAAATGCAAAAGCATGAAGATGACCGAAAGGGTCATCACAACATGTGTGCACTTGAACCTCCTTGAGAGAGTAAGAGTCTTATTAGCTCTCATGTAATCCCTTTGTTTTGTGAACTGCATGATTGTGAGTGGGATTTTCTCTTGTGGTGAGTGGCATCATGCACTCAAGTTGAAACACAAAGTCTCTATTTCAATTGAGAGGAATGAATGAGACAAGTTGTGTGGCAATTCTCGAGGCAAACCTTGATGGCCCATGACAATGACTTGAGAAGCTTGATATCTTCTTTTGAATGACAAAATTCCCTTGATTTTGAACAAGAAATAAGGTCCTTTTCAAAAGATTTTGAAATGATCAATTGTCTTTATAATGTGGTGGTTCAAATTGAGATGATCATAGTAGTCGTGTCTTTTTGTTTTTCAATTTTCTTAGTTTGTAGAATAGAGTAGTATTTTGTGCCTTGATTGTGTTCTAGAGCATAATTCATTCCTTACCTGGTGAGTATCTTGCTTGAGGACAAGCAATAGTTCAAGTTTTGGGGTTTGATAAGTTGGTAATCTACCAACTAATTGGGCCTTTAATCATGGATTATTGCTATGTTTTTTATGATATTTAGAGGTTCTTATAGTCTTTATTGATGTGTATGCAGGTACTACTGATCAAAGATAGAAAACAAGTAAATGGACCGAAAAAGAGCCTAAAGGGAATTTAAGTGTGCAGTGATCAAACAAGACGAAGATTCTGCCGAATGGTGCAGACCTCGTGTGACATGCACAATCATTGGTGAGGTCTGCACCTTCCACTGCATGAAGATCAGAGTCATTTAAAGAATCTGTTAAAGGGTGTGGCCTTTGTATGACACGCACATGGCCTAGTGCGAACCGCACCCCACTTTGCATGGAGCTCTTAAATCAAGTAAAGTCACTGGTCCACCGAACATAGTTGTGCGACATTGATAAGTTGGTAATCTACCAACTTATTGAGCCTTTTACCCATGATTTATAACTATGTTTTGAATTGATTTAGAGGTTCTTATGGCCTTTATTGATTTCTATGAAGGTACTTGTGATCAAAGATGGAAAATAAGGAAAATGACCTAAAAAGAGGTTAAAAGGAGTGAAGTGTGAAGTGATCAAAAACAATGGAGATTATGCCTTGAGATGCGGCACTTGTGCGACACGCACAAGCCGTGGTTTATTCCGCACTTCTCACCGTATGGATCCTTGAATCGACTGAAGGATTTGGTACGAGGTGTGGTCATTTTGCGACGCGCACAACTCATGGTGCTAACTGCACATCTTTTGCACAACACCTCCCAAGTTAGCTGAGTCACTGGTTTAACTGAAAAGGGTGTTTGACACGTACATCACAATGTGCGAACCACACGTCTCACCGCACATCACCCTAAGGACTTTTTTGTCCACAAATTTAGTGACATTTTGGGAAAGTATTTAAACTAATTTTAGGCAAAATTGTAAATGCATTTCTTAAGTTCTGAATACTCTTGAGTAATTTTAGCTTTGAGAACAAGTTTCCTATTTAAGAAAAAGTAGAGGGTTTCAATCCATTCTCTCTTCCAATTCTTAGTTCACCATTTGTGTATAAAATTATGTTTAGACATTGAAGTTAAACTGGTATAAAGAGGAATTTGACTTACCCACTTGGTATATCTATTTCCTTTAGCATGAGTAGCTAATTTCATTGTCTATGGATGTGTTGATAATCGGTGCTTGACAAATGGGTGTGGGTGTTGCTAATTATTGCTTATAATTGCTTATTTTACATGGGTCTAGTAGTTTCACAAAGTTTAAATCCCAAAATTTGTTGTTGCAAACATTGAATTTCCTTACTTGGCTATTTTATTGCTCGAAAGAGAATTTCATAGCTTCGGATGTGAAATTACTAGTGGGAACTTGGGCTTCAATATAGATTGAGGCTAGAAATAGCTCATATCAACGGAATCATCCACTTAAGGGTCTAAGCTAGAAATGGTATGACCTCCCTAAGATTTACCTTGCTTGTTTGTTGTTAAACCGATAGTGCTTTAATCGAGATTATCGGACATATTATTATTGATAAAGAGATGAACAACCATACCTATAACCAAGGCTACCTATGTCAATAAGAGAGAATTTGCGTGAATATGCAATCACCCTATCCCACATTAAAGCCCCATTGTACGCATATCCCTAGTCGTCTACTCTCATTTGTACACCCATTTTACTTTACTGTCTTTCTTGAATTGAGATTGTTGTGACAGAATTCCAATTCCCCATAATCTTTACTTTTGGGTTTTCAAACACTCACTCTCTTAGTGAAGTCGTTTCAATACAATCAGCATTGTGCTATCTACAAGTCTCTATGGGAACGATCCCGATATCCGTTGGGTACTTATAAATGTATTTTGCTTGACAATTGCCGATACCTCCTTCTTAGATAGTACATTTGAGCATTTATCAGATGCGCACATCAAGACATGCGAACTAGACGCCGCGCCGTATAGCTCCCGAAGGGCATTTTTATCCAATTTGGTGTGACATTTTGGCAACATTCTAAAACCCAATTAATGCACAATTTTAGATAGTTTTTGAATAATTTTGAGAATAGCTTTGAGTAGTGAGCAAATTTTCTCTCTAATAAGAAAAATAGGGTTTCACTCAAATTCCTTCTTCCCAACTCTTGGAATCACCATTATTGTAAAACCTAAGTTTGGATATTGAATATTTAGCTTGAATGAAAGGGAATTTGACATTGTTCATTATTCCTTTAGCATGAGTAGCTAAATATCTTGTCTAGTGATGTGTTCATAATGGGTGCTTGATAAATGGGTATGGGTATTGCTAATTTGTATTTATAATTGCTAATATGATATGAGTTTAGTGATTTCACCGTATTTTAACTCTAAAAGTGGTGGTTGCAAACATTGATTTAATTAACTTGGTTATTTTCTTGCTTGAGAAAGGAGTTCACAATTTTGGATGTGGAATTGCTAGTGGTTACTTGGGCTTCCCCTTAGATTGAGGATAGAAATAACCCATTTATCCGAAAACACACATTTAAGGGTCTAAAGTTAGAGATAGTGTGACCTCCTTAAGCATATCTTGGTTGTTTCATGTTTAAATCAATGGTGCTTGAAATAAGGTTGTTGAATATATGATTGTTAGATCGAAAAATGTATAATCATGCTTAAAACCAAGGTTATCCATGTCGTTTAGCGAGAATTTATATAAATGAGCAATCACCCTAACCCGTATTCGAGTCCCATTTGACACATTTCCCTAGTCGTTCTCTCTCATTATATACAACCGTTTTATTTTATTGTATTGCTTTGAATTGTGAATTGTGATAGATTTCACAATTTCCCCTTCCTTTACTTTTATTGTTTACAAACAAACTACTCTCGTTGTGAAGTCTTTTCTTTACAATTGACTAGGGTAGTCACAAATTCCCTATGAGATCGACCCCGACTCTCGTCGGGTAATATAAATTTGTGTTGCTTAATAATCGGCGATACCTCCATCTAGGACAATACACTTGAGCATTATCAGAGCTCAACCGGCCTATGATGTTTTAACACCCCAAAATTCTATTCAGCTGTTAAACCTGATTTCTAAGAAAATTGTAAAGTTCCTAGAGATCACGGACCAGATCACAGACCGTAGTCCTTGAACATGATCTGTAGTCTGATCCGTTGTCTACTTCTTGGTTATTCTTTTCCCATTCTATGAGTCACTCGACGACTCATAGTTTGGAACCACAGCCCATCCTGTGAACTCATGATTCGAGTTCCAGAGGACCCCCATGAAGTGTTCCGAAAATGATGAGTTGGTTGATGACCCATCCTTTTTAGCCACACGTCATCCTTTCACCTATAATCCCTGAGGATTAAAGGATCCTCGTATCTTTAAGTCAGAACCATGAGTCAACATGATGGTTCGTTGTTCTGAATCACTGACCATAGAGTGACTCGTGGATTTGAGTTTCAGCAAGCTCCTTGATGTGGCACCTGAAACCACAGATCAGTTGATGGTTCATCATTTTAATTGACGGCCCATAGACTGACTCATGGTCTCTGAAGCCGAGTCTTTTATCAGTATTCCCTGATTAAATCCCAGGAGTATTTTTGTAATTAACCACCCTTCTAACTCTTAAGTGAGGTCATTTTGTCCATTTTTAGTAGGGTTTCTTCTCTTATTAGCCTAAGTCTTTCATTATTCCTTATTCATCTACCAAAAGAAGAAAGAACTCCTTTAAGATCCAAGTCTCAAGCTTCAAGGTTGAGCGTCCATTTCTTTTCATTAGATCAAGCAAGCTTCAATAAGGTATGTGGCTATTCAATAAGGTATTTATTTCACCTTTATGCCCAAAACCCATGATTCTTACTTTGATTTATGAATTTGTGAAATTAGGATTCTTACCCAACTTGGGGAAAAGTTATGAGTTTTGTTTCAAAGTATCAATTCATGATTTCCCATGCATTACCCATGTTTTATTTAAGATTCCTTGCATAAATTCAAAAGCCTATATGTTGATGATGAATTATAGCATGATTCCATTGATTTGCATGTTTCCAAGCAAAATTGGCATGTTTAGATAAGATGGCCTCTATTGTCATGAAATTGCATGCCTAATTCTTCAAGTTATGAGTTTAGAAAGAAAAGTATGTTTTTGAATTATGGCTATGCTAAGTTTTTAAGGATTTTGAATCATGAATTGCATGACATTAGAAATATCCTTATATATTATGAATGGTTTGGCATCTAGATATGTCTATCTAAGCTATGTGAATTACATGGTATCAGATATACCCTTATGCTTTCTAAACATATTTGACATTAGATATGTCACAAGTAAATTGAGCTATAAGTATGTTTTGGGAGTAGTATTGAACACCTAGTTGGATTGGGTTTAGCGTATCCCATTTGTATATCCTAGAACTACGTGCTAACGTAGGTTTTTAAGTCCCCTCAGTGGGCATCAGACACCAAGATCACACTAGATATGCCTTTATACCCTGGCAAGATATATTAGGTCCTCTCGATGGGTTGGATACATAGGATTACATGTAGCTCACATGGTCTATATCGGTTAGAGAACCTCTCACAGATAGGATTACATGTAGGATTACATGTAGGATTGCATTCATGCTTTTAATATCGTATTATGATTTCAGTTTTAAAGTATGTATAGCATGGTTACTTGGATTTTTCATGTCTCGCATATTCAATACATCCTATAGTACTGACGCATATCTTGCGCTGCATCCTCTCGATTATGCAGATCCATGTTTTCCTCCTCAAACTCGTGGCTAGAGATTTTAGGACATCTAGCTAGTTGGTGGTGAGTCCTCATCGTTCGAGGACTAGCATTAGTCTTGCTGTTTTATTTACCTTTCTTTCAGATTCTCATGTTAGGTGGGATATTGTCCCATCAACTCTAATGACAGTTTAGAGGCTTCAAACATAGCTAGACTTGTACTCCATGTTTTTGATTTGGTACTTCTTAGACTTTGTTCATATTTAGATATGGTTGCCTATCTTCATTTAGTTTGCTTCCGCTATGTTGCATATGATTATCTGAGTATGCTATGACCAAGGGTTAACTTGGGGTACTTAGGGTCCCGGATGCCGTGTTATGCTTAGGGGGTAGTCTCGGGGCATGACAAATGCCTACTTGGTACCACATGTTTGTTACTCATGCTACAATTTTGTATCTTTTTCCCTGATTCAAACCCTAGCACAAGTTATCTTTGTTGATGTTGTCCTTGTGCCGAGTTGTAGATTTTGAGATTTAGAGTGAGCTTTTGGCGTCTTAAGCTGACTTATCTCCCTCTACTTTGGGATTTTTCTTCTTCTGTATTTTGAAGACTGTTGTACATATATAGTTACTCCTGTCTAGTACTCCTTGTGTTGTTGTAGATCTTGTGCTGACTGATACCAGGTCTTGGAGGATTCTTATGTATGGTTTGCTTTCCTCCCTCCCTATTGGGTCTTTCTTTACTTCTGCTTGTTTTTGTTATTTAAATGTTATTCTTCTGCTTTTATCTCATCTTCTTATTCGCCCATTACCTGTTGTTCTAGGCTAAGGGTTTGGCTTACCTACTGGTGGGGAAACAGTAGGTGCCTTCACAACCTGAGAAATTTGGTCGTGACAGATTCGTATCAAAGCCCTAGGTTCACCGGTGTCATTGGTACAAAAGCAAGTGTCTAGCAGAGTCTCGCGGATTGGTATGATGATGTATGTTTCCTATCTGGGGGAGGCTACAGGGCATTCGTAAGAAAGGTCCCATCTTTTTGATTCTCTATCGTGGGTCCTTGACATTTATCAACTTCTAAGTGTAATTTGTTTCACTCGTTCTCAGATGGTTAGGACGAGGGCTACAACATCTGAGGGCAAGGCCCCCGTGCCTGCAACTAGGGGTAGAGGTAGTGGTTGACCCTGCGGTTGAGGCCAGTCTCAAGTTATAGCACCAAGCCAGGGAGCCATCACCAGAGCCTTATTATGATCATCAGCCTCAGTTTGCTCTAGAGATAGTTGTTGCATCCTAACGCACACGCAAGTGTACGCGGTCATACAAGTAGTATAGGATTGTAAGTTTAGATATTGTACCCACAGGGACTTGTCGATTAACTATTCACTAGATTGAATTAGTTCTAATTATTTATTCAAGAAGTAAATCTCAAAATAATATTTAATAACCAAAGTAAAAAGAAGAAGTTAACTAATGAACAATTAACCAAACAAAGAGCAGGTTTTTACGTAATCAATATGATGAAATCAATCTAGGATTATGAATTTGCTAACAATAATATTAAGAAAGAAATTTCATTGACTTTTATTGTTTATCTAGTTGCTGATTTCGGGGTTGATTTTACAACTATGGTCTTCCGAGCCTCTAATTACCTATCCAGAATAGCATCACAACTACATCATTGAGCGGGGATGTGTCATCTTATTCAGAATGCGTTTATATATCTTCCCGTATAAACCAATCAAGGCGTTCTAGGTATATTCCTATCCTAGTTGCGAACCTACCCTTTACGTTACAAAAGAGAGGCCTTGCTCCCTAAATTCTTCGTTCTATCCCAATGATTCTTCTTTCGGGTTCACAAAGAGATTATAGATTTATTTTAATGGTCGCGAAGCATTAAAATAGTAAGCACAAGAATATAAGAAAAACTAATATGATGAACAAATAATCAAATCAATTGTCTACTTAACAATCATGTAGTTAGCTACCATAACCCTAGAATGAGAAGTTTAACTCCACATAGACATGGAGTAATTACAACCAATCATCCAAAGAAAAACGTAAAATAAATAATAAAGGAGAAGAAAAGATGAAACCAATATTCTCTGGCCTCCATGGCTGCTCCTAGCTCTTCGTAGGTCAAAAGTTGGGTAAAAATCGTGATTTGAGATGTATTTATAGAGTATGAAGAAAATAACCCCTTTTCCTTGTTGCGTCCTAACGCACATGCAAGCGTACGCGATCGTACAAGTAGTATAGGATTGTAAGTCCAGATATTGTACCTATAGGGACTTGTCGATTAACTATTCACTAAATTAAACTAGCTCTAATTATTTATTCAAGCAGTAAATCTCAAAAGAATATTTATTAACTAAAGTAAAAATAAGAAGTTAACTAATGAACAATTAACCAAACAAAGAGTAGGTTTTTACGTAATCAATATGACGAAATCGATCTAGGATTATGAATTCGCTAACAATCATGTTAAGTAAGAAATTTCATTGGCTTGTTTGTTTATCTAGTTGTTGATTTCGGGGTTGATTTAACAACTATGGTCTTCCGAGCCTCTAATTGCCTATCCAGAATAGCATCACAACTATATCTTTGAGCGGGGATGTGACAACTTATTTCAAACTCATTTATATATATTTATGTATAAACCAAACAAGGCATCCTAGGTATATTCCTATCCTAGTCACGAACCTACCCTTTACGTTACAAAAGAGAGGCCTTGCTCCCTATATTCTTCATTCTATCCCAATGATTCTTCTTCTGGGTTCACAAAGAGATTATATATTTATTTTAATGGTCGAGAAGCATTAAAATAGTAAGCACAACAATATAAGAACAACTAATATGATGAACAAATAATCAAATCAATCGTCTACTAAACAATCATGTAGTTAGCTACCATAACCCTAGAACAAGAAGTTTAACTCCATATAGACATGGAGCAATTACAACCAATCATCCAAAGAAATATGTAAAATAAATAATAAAGGAGAAGAAAAGGTGAAACCAATATTCTCCGGCCTCCACGGCGGCTCCTACCTCATCGTAGGTCAAACGTTGGGTAAAAATCGTGATTTGAGATGTATATATAGACTATGAGGAAAAAACTCCTTTTCGTACTTGGATTTGGAGCAGAAAAAAGCTGGAATTTTTCTGGGTTAGGCACTGGCGCGCCGCGTCACCATAGCGCCAACTTCAGTCTTCCGAAGTTTGGGGCCTGGGGAGACGTGCCACCAATGTGCAAGCCACACCCATCAGTATTTTGTGGGCTGGGGTAGCGCACCAGCAGTACGCCACAACCTAGATTTTATTCGTTTGCTCTCTTTTTCTTCCGAAACTTTGCTAACTCCTTTCCAACGCTTTTATGATTCCCTTTTAGCTCTCATGGGTTGTTTTTTCTCTATATTTTCCCTTCAAAGCATCTAATCACATATATTAGCTCATAATCAAGAATATGTAAATAATTATAGGGATATACATCACTTTTTCCCTCAAAATAAGGCTAAAACATGGGTAAATGAGGCAAGCAGGCGTATAAATACGCCCAAGATCACCACCCCACACTTAAACCTTTGTTCATTCTCGAACAAATCACTACACACCCGGAAAAATTTCACATCTTAAGATATCAATTGAACAGGTCTACTCACATCCAAGTTAACTAGACAGTTTAATCATGACCATAATCCACTCAATATGCATAAATCAATCATCTTTTCAAAGACCCTTCATTGAAACCACACAACCTCTAAAACTGACTCTTCATGAAAAATAAGGCCAACGTGATCATGTGTAAATATAGCCATCATTAGTACACCAAATTGTCACCATTTTGTGTCCTCACATTTAAGAGAGATGCCCCTTATCCACATCATAAATACATATTCAAATTTGGGCATATAGATAAAGAAATTCGCTCACTCTCTCAAAGAAAGTTTCATGCATACAAGACATACCATAGGCTTGCCCTTAGTGTAATACTCTATTAACAAAGCATCAAAATTATAGGATCAAAAGGACTTTTACAGGTTGCAATATCGGCTAAGGGACGGGTAGGAGCACTTTGGCCAATAGTGACTACTCTCCCTATGAACTTTAAGATACTTACATTACACTTTTTTACTCTTTTCCTTATATCACCTCAACTTCAACTTATGTTCATGTTTTCCTTCAAACTCCCCCTTTTTCTTTTGGTTTGTAGCCCTTATCCTTTATTCACTTATTGCTAGCAAGGATATTTTTCTAACTCTTTTTTTATTTATTTTTCCTCTCCTCACTACAAACATACAAATTATTTTTTTACAAGGGCACCACATCTAATTTTTATTCTTACTACAAGAACATCCCTCTATCTTTTTACCTTTTCTCTTTTGTTCCCTTCTTCTTTTAAGTCTTTCTACTACAAAGTGCATTAGGAACTCTTTGGATCAAATCAACATAGGGTAATCAAATAAAATGGGATAGGCTAAACATGCGGCTATTCAATGAAATAGGCTTAAAGCTCAAAGGGGCTTGACTAAGGATAATGTAAAGGTGGCACAAACAATAGTCAAAATAATTGGCTCACAAAGAAATGCCTTGATCATATCCCACAAGTCAACACTATGTTTCATTTCATAAACACAAGGGGTAAGTTCTAGATATCAAGATATGCAAGAAACACAACAAACACTCACCACACATGGCACAATGGTTGAAAAATGGTTTCCAAAGACTTCATATTCACAACACAACCAAATTGAATGAATAAATATTATTAAGCCTATCTCTAGGTTTTTTTTTAGTCAAGTTAAAGAGCTTATGCATCTCTAAATGAAGTTTCCTACTTTTTCTGCTTCTTTTGAGTTAATTACCCATGACGTCTAGTGTATACTTAGGCAAATCACATTGCATTCAAAAGTCTATGGTGTCTAATCTTTCTTCTTCCTATGACTAATTTTCTCTCAAGATGGTCGTCATCCATCCATCATTGAGAAAATTCCTCTACCTATAACTAAAAAATAAAAAATAAAATAACTCCTAGAAAATAAAAACTACCTGGTTCAAAGGACACCCTCTTGGAAAAGAACCGAAAATAAAAACCAAGGGGTGAATGATATATGCCTCTAAAAAAATCTAAAAATCTTTTTGTATTTTTTTTTAATTTCTCAAATAAAATAAACTTATATGGCATACTCATCTTAAAACTCACAATTTTCGGAAGATTCCACACCCCACAGTTGAAATCATGCTTTGTCCCCAAAGAAATTTAAAGTAAAAGATGAAGAACTAGGGTAAGAAATAATCCCTGAGGCCCTCTAGGGCCTAGCTGACAGCACGTTTCATTAATTTTATCAAGGGGTGAATGACCCCACAATTAAGCTTAAACCATGATCCTTATCTTTAAAATTCGGGTACTCAGACTTCCCAAACCTGCCAAATTAAAACAAAAACAAAAATGTGACACTATAAAAAAAAAGAATCTACACTACCAATTGGGTTTCCGGCCAACAAGCGCCTGATTTAACATCGCGGCACGATGCCATCACTTCACCACTTTTCTTTCCATTTCAAACTTATGAATTGCACCCCTAATCTTGCATCAAATTTTTTGCTCCGCTCAAGGGGTGGTGGTATAAAAATGAGGATGTCGCATCTTGCACTTCTTGGCCCTTAAGTGAGGAATGTCATTTTGTCTCTTTCGTGTGGCAAATTTTAGAATGTAAGGAACTTGTTCCTCTTCTACACACTTCTCCATTTGTTCAGACAAATCAATTTTCATGTCCTCATCCAAACATAATGTAGAAAAGTGATTAGAATGCGGTCCAACATATCCCAACTCAAAACTTGCATTATTTATGACATGCTCACTTTTGTGTACCTCCTCAACATCCGCACTAATGAATAAAGTATAGTTGAATTGTTCGAATTCCTCTTTATGCTCAACTAATTGTCCTGTATCCACAAGAATTGGTGATTGGGCATCAGGCGCCTCAACCATTTTCTTCAAGTGATCCTCTAAGTCATGAATATCTGAGCCAAATTGGTCTATCTCTTGTCTGAGCTCAACTCTTCCTTCTATCAGTAGTGTCGTCATGTATATAAGATTATCATGGAGAAACTCATGAAATTTTTCTTTTTCCTCTTGCTCCCTTAGCCAAGATTGGCTCACTATGTCTACTTTCTCACAGCTTTCTCCTAGTAGGGACACATTTTTTTATTCTACTAGGGGTTCATCTTGGGAATTGGATAAGATCGTAATATGCTGATCAATGCAAGTTTTAGACATATCCTGTATCTTTGTGAGTTGGGAACCTATCCTCTCCGTGTCTTTCCTCAATTTGCTTCCGTCTTTCCTCAATTCTTCTTGCTTATCCAGTATTTGCTTCAGCATATCAATGAGATGAGACTCATGATGCACATCCTCCACTTCATTACCCCTGCCAACATCACAAATAATAGATGAATCATAATAGGGGCTCCGGGAAGTGGAATAAAAGTGATGACAACCATCTGAATGACCATCCTGACCACCACATATACAACATAAATTAAATTCAAAAGATTAGGTAGGTGCGCACCACCCGCCCTCTTGAATATAATGGAAATTGATACCCAGGTAGGGTCCTCCACAGTACTGACAAGGATTACCAATATATGAATAGTACTCATCATTCAACCAATCTTTATCCCTCGATGACATGTTAAGATGAGTAGTAAAAAAAGCAAAAAAAAACTATCTATAAAAGAAAAAAATATATATACTAAAACTTAATTAAATAAAAAGAAAAAGTATAATATATATAAATAATTAATTTCTAAGTCCCCGGCAACGGCGCCAAAAACTTATTGCATCCTAACACATACGCAAGTGTACGCGGTCGTACAAGTAAACTTAACTAATGAATAATTAACCAAATAAAGAGAAGGTTTTTACGTAATCAATATGATGAAATCGATCTAGGATTATGAATTCACTAACAATTATGTTAAGTAAGAAATATCATTGACTTGTTTGTTTATCTAGTTGCTGATTTCGGCATTGATTTTACAACAATGGTCTTTTGAGCCTCTAATTGCCACAACTACATCGTTGAGCGTGGATGTGACATCTTATTTCAAATGCATTTATAAATCTTTTCGTATAAACCAAACAAGGCGTTCTAGGTATATTCCTATCCTAGTCGCGAACCTACCCTTTACGTTATAAAAGAGAAGCCTTGCTCCCTTTATTCTACGTTTTATCCCAATGATTCTTCTTCCGAGTTCACAAAGAGATTATAGATTTATTTTAATGGTCGCGAAATATTAAAATAGTAAGAACAAGAATATAAGAACAAATAATATGATGAACAAATAATCAAATCAATCGTCTACTAAACAATCATGTACTTAGCTACCATAACCCTAGAACGAGAAGTTTAATTCCACATAGACATGAAACAATTACAACCAATCATCCAAAGAAAAACGTAAAATACATAATAAAGGAGAAGAAAAGATGAAACCAATATTCTCCAGCCTCCACAGTGGCTCCTAGATCTTTGTAGGTCAAAAGTTGGGTAAAAATTGTGATTTCAGATATATTTATAGAGTATGAGAAAAAAACCCCTTTTTCTACTTGGATTTGGAGTATAAAAAACCTATAATATTTTCGGGTTTGGCTCTTGCGTGCCATGCCACCATAGAGCCAACTTCAGTCCTCTGAAGTTTGGGGCCTGGGGTGACGCGCCACCAATGCACCAGCCATACCCATCAGTAGTTTGGGGGCTGGGGTGGCGTGCCAGCAGTACGCCACAACCAAGATTTTCTTCTTTTGCTCTATTTTTCTCCCGAAACTTTGCTAACTCCTTTCCAATGCTTTTATGCTTCCCTTTTAGCTCTCACGGGTTGTTTTTTCTCCATATTTTCCTTTCAAAGCATCTAATCACATATATTAGCTCATAATCAAGAATATGCAAATAATCATAGGGATATACATCACTTTTTCCCTCAAAACAAGGCTAAAACATGGGTAAATGAGGAAAGCGGGCGTATAAATATGCTGAAGATCAATAGCACCAGTGGATCTACCACCTAAGTAGTTAGTGGGGCAGGGACCAGCCCAGCCTCAACCTAGGCCTACAGTTTTGGTGGCACTTCAGGCAGACATTGCCCAATTATTGAGTTCTTTGGAAGGCACTCCTGATAAGTTGTTAATCTAGCAACTTATTGAGTCTTTATTCATGTATAATTGTCATGATTTGAAGCAATTTAGAGGTACTTATTGCCTTTATTATATTAAATGCAAGTACTCTTAGTTAATTGAAGAAAGAAAAGGATTTGAGCCCAAAAGATCGTAAAATGGAAGCTATAGTGCATAAATGATTAGAAGGGCAAGGATCTGCTTAGATGGGAAAAGAGACATGCGAGCCACAAGAGAGCACCTGTGCCATCACATACGGAGACACAAACACTGCCTCAGCAGTTGAAGCATGTGAGCCGCAAGTCTGTGGGGGCGATCACATCCTCCATCGCACACAGGGCTTCAAGTGACAAGTCCAACACTGCGTGGAAGATAGGTCACCTGCATGCCGCAAATCATAAGGGGCGATCGCAAGTGCCCTTGCACCTCACTTTGCACCTTTCCTGAAGGGTAAAATTGTCCAAACTTTTGTGAAATAGTTGGGAAGGTTCCAATACCCTTTTTGGGATCTGTACCAAGGATATACATCAGTTTTTACTTTTCCAAGGAAGCTAGTTTATATAGTACAATTTTTCTCTTCTTCTTCTAGAGTGAAAAACACCATTGTTAAGATTTTGTGCTTAGAGTTTGAATATAGCTTGCAGAATGAATGAAATTTTGGAAAACCCAATATGTATCTTCTCTTACTCCTTCACTATGAGTAGCAAAACTCATTTCTAGTGGTGTGTGTAAGATAGGTGCTTGAATTTAGGAATGGGTGTTGATTATTTGTGTTTATAATTGATTATTAATTATGGCTCTATATAATTCTTCATGTTTTAACTATAAAATTAATGGTTGCAAATATTGATTTAGGTTACTTATTGTGTTCTTGCTTGAGAGAGGAGTTCTTCTATTGGATAAGAGTTCAATAGTGGAAATTTGGGATTTCCGCCACAAATTAAAGATAGAAATAGCTTGATTTTAGGAAATTCTCATGTAAGAGTCAAATCTAGAGATAGTTTGATTCACCTAATAGAATGACTCCCACAGAAATTAAAGAGTTAAAGGATCATTTGAAAGATATTCTTGATAAGGGTTTCGTCAGGCCTATCATTTCTCCATGGGGTGCCCCATTCTTATTCGTGTGAAAGAAAGATGGTTCCCTCAGAATATGTATTGACTATCATAAGTTGAACAAGGTCACAATCAAGAATAAGTATCCCATTCCCAGGATTGATGACTTGTTCAATCAGCTTCAGGGTGCTATTTTCTTCTCCAAGATCGACCTTAGATCCGATTATCATTAGCTTTGTGTTAAAGAGTGTGATATTTTGAAGACAACCTTCAGGATTCGGTATGGTCATTATGAATTTAATGTTATGTCTTTTGGTCTAACGAATGCTTCTGTAGCCTTCATGGATTTGATGAACCATGTGTTCAAACAATATTTAGATATGTTTATGATTATTTTCATTGGTGATATCCTTATCTACTCTCAGAATGAGGAGGAGCATACAGACCGTTTGAGAGTTGTGTTGTAGACTCTCAAGGACCGAAAGTTATTTGCTAAGCTTAGCAAGTGTGAGTTTTGGATGCTGTCTGTTGCTTTTATGGGTCATATTATGGCTAGAGATTGTATTCGAGTTGATTCTCAAAAGATTGAGGTAGTAAAGAACTTGCCTAGACCTACTTCTCCATCCAATATTATGAGTTTTTTGGGTTTGGCTGTTTACTACAGGAGGTTTGAGGAAGGGTTTTATTCCATTGCTACCCCATTGATTCGGTTGAATCAGAAGAAGGTTAAATTTCAGTGGTCTGATCTATGTGAGAAGAACTTCCAGGAACTAAAGACTAGGTTGACCACAACTCCAGTGTTGGCCCTACCTGAGGGCCTAGATGACTTTGTTGTGTATTGTGATGCTTCTAGGATTGGTTTGGGTTGTGTTTTGATGCATAATTGTAAAGTTATTGCTTACACCTCTAGACAACTTAAGATCCATGAGAAGAACTACTCTACTCATGATCTTGAGTTAGCAACCATGTTTTTCTCTTTGAAGATCTGGAGGCATTACTTTTATGGTGTACATGTGGATGTTTTCACCGATCATAAGAGTCTTCAGTATGTGTTCACTCAAAAGGAATTGAATCTGCATCAAAGGAGATGACTTGAGCTCCTTAAGGATTATGTTATGAGTGTGCTTTACCACCCGGTTAAGGCAAATGTTATGGCGGATACACTTAGCAGAATGTCCATGGGTAGTGTGTCTTTAGTTGAAGATGGAAAGAAGGAATTGGTTAAGGAGGTTCACAGGCTTTCTAGGTTTGGAGTTTGCCTTATGGACTCGACAAAAGGTGGTGTTATTGTTCAGAATGGTTTCGAATCATCTTTGGTAGCTGAAGTGAAGGCAAAGCAAGACAGTGACCTTATTTTGCTTCAGCTAAAGGGTGCAGTCTATCAGCAAAGAGTTGAGATTTTCTCCCAAGGGGGAGATTGTGTGCTTCGTTATCAGGGTCGATTGTGTATACCAGATGTAGATGGGTTGAGACAATAGATTTTGACTGATACAAAGAAGTACCGTGATCTATGGGAAGTCTATTGGTAAAATGGTATGAAGAGGGACATAGCCATTTTTTTGGCCAAGTGTCCCAACTGTCAACAAGTGAAGGTAGAGCATCAGCAACGGGGTGGCATGAATCAGAATATTGACCTTCCTACTTGGAAGTGGGAAGTGATCAGTATGGAATTCAATACAGGTTTGTCTCGTACTCGAAGGAAACACGATTCTGTTTGGGTGATTGTCGATAGTATGACCAAATCAGCCCACTTCTTGGCCGTTAAGACTACTAATTCAGTAGATAATTATGCTAGACTCTACATTTGGGAGATAGTCATATTGCATGGTGTTCCTTTGACTATCATTTCGGATAGAGGTACTCAGTTTACCTCCCAGTTTTGGAGATCATTTCTGAGAGGTCTTGGTACTCAGGTGAAGCTTAGCACAACTTTTCACCCACAGACAAATGGCCAGGCAGAGCATACTATTCTGACTTTGGAGGATATGTTGAGAACTTGTGTGATCGACTTCAAAGGTAATTGGGATGATCACTTACCTCTTATCGAGTTAGCCTACAACAATAACTTTCTCTTTAGCATCCATATGGCTCCTTATGAGGCACTTTATGGTCGGAGGTGTAGGTCTCCTATTGGTTGGTTTGAGGTAGGTGAGGCGGCCTTGATTGGTCCAGATTTAGTTTATTAGACTATTGAGAAGTTTCAACTTATTAGGGAAAGGTTGAAGACCGCTCAGAGTCGATAAAAATATGTGGATGTGAGGAGAAGGGAATTGGAATTTGAGGTTGATGATTGGGTCTTTCTAAAGGTGTCACCCATGAAGGGTGATATGAGATTAAGTAAGAAGGGAAAGCTTAGTCCCCATTTTTTAGGTCCTTATCGGATTCTGAGGAGAGTTGGTAGCATTGTGTACGAGTTGGATTTGCCAACGGAGTTAGAAGTGGTTCATCCAGTTATCCATGTTTCCTTGTTGAAGAAGTGTGTTGGTGATCCGACCTTGATTATTCCTTTTGAGGATGTTGGTGTGGAGGATAGTCTCACCCATGAGGAGGTTCTCGTAGAGATCCTTGATCGATAGATTTGGAGGTTGAGGAACAAAGAAGTCACTTCGGTAAAAGTCCTTTGGAGAAATCAGCTTGTTGAGCGAGCTACTTAGCAAGCAGAATTAGCTATGAAAGCAAGTACCCTCATCTCTTTCCTTCCACCCTGTCTCCACCTGAGGTAGTGGTTTCCTTATTAGCATGTCTAATCCACTCTATTCCATCAGTTTCCCTCATAATCTTAGTATGCATACATGTTTTTCGAAGTTGATTCAGTCATGTTTTAAGTTACAAGCTCAGTTATCATGTTTGTTCTTCAGATTTTATTTGTTGTTAATTGGTTGGGCTGTTTTCTTTTCAGTTTTCCATTGTTAATCTTTATTCGGGGATGAATGATCCCAAGGGGGAGATATTGTAACACCCAAGAATTTGATCCAGCTTTTAAACTCAAAAACTAACAGAAATTTTGAAACTTCTAGGGATCACGTGTCAAGTTCACAACCTGTTAAAGGAACCACGAGCCGTGGAAGTGACCCGTGAAACCAGTCCTACAGATCATCCTCAGGTCTGAGAACTACGAGATAGGTTCATGATCTGTGGATGGTCTCACGAGTCATGGAACTAACTCGTGGAACTCAGACTGATTATTGCCAGTCTCCTCAGGAACCATGTATGAGATTCATGGCTCGTAGAAGTTTCTACGTGTCGTTCTGTTAAATCATGGAAAGTCTTCCGCAACTTGAATTTTGTGCTGAGGAACAACGAGTCCAATCCACGACTCGTGCTTACTTCTGTGGCTCGTGAAAGGGACCCGTGGAACCTGAAGCCGAGTTTTAAAACAACTTTTTTTTAATTAAGTCCTAGGGGTATTTTTTATAATTACCCACACTTTTAACTCTTAATGAGGTCATTTTGATTAATTCTATAAGGGTTTTCACCATCATTAGCCTAAGTCTCTCCTCAAATCTTCATTCATCTCCCAAAAAGGAAAAGAACTTCTTCAAGCTCCAAGTCTCAAGCTCCAAGATCAAGTCTCCTTTCTTTTCAATTTCAAATGGGTTAGCTTCAATCAAGGTATGTGGTTATTCAATATGGGATTCCCTCCACTCTTATTACCAAAACCCCAATCTTCTAAATTGAATTTATGGATTTCTAAATTAGGGTTCTTTCTCAAATTGGAAAAAAAATTATGGGTCTTCTCCTAAAGCATCAATTCATGATTTCTAATTACATTTCTATGATTTATTTAAAGTTCCTCAGTGGATTTCAAAAGCCCAGATGTTGATGATGAATTTTAGCATGATTTCATTGAATTGCATGTCTTCAAGTAAAATTGGTATGTTTAGATAACATAACCTCTATTTTCATGAAATTGCATGCCTAATTCTTCAAGTTATGATATTAGAAAGGAAAGTATATTTTGAATTTTGGTTTTGTAAAGCTTTAAGATTAATGAATTATGAATTGCATGACATCATATATGTCCTTATGCTTTTCCAATAGTTTTGGACATTAGATATGTCCTTATGTTTTATGAAAGGTTTGGCATCCATATATGTCTACCTAAGTTATGAACAGTTTTGACATCAGATATGTCGTAAGTATTATGAGCTATATGTATATGTTTTTGGAAGTAGTATTAGCATCGAGTTTGACAGGGTGAGAGTACTCTTAGTCCCAGAACTACGTGCCCCCATAGGTTCTAAGTCCCCTAAGTTGGGCATCAGATTTAGTGATCACACCACAGTCATGCCTCTATGACGTTGCAAGGTATATTGGGTCCTTTCGATGGGGCGTATACAACGGATTCCATGTAGATCACATGGTCTATGTTGGTTAGAGAACCTCCCACAGAAATAGTATCAGGTTTTAAAATGCATTGACTCTTTGCCTTCAGATTTCAGGACCATTATGATTACTATGATATTTGTATAACTTGTTTTGGCATTGCATTGAGTCTCTTGCATTTCAATTTTACACTTATAGCATGATTTCAGCTTTACAAGTTTATATTTCATATTTATCTCAGATTCCTGTTATCTCATATATTCAGTATATCATATATTACTGACGCATTTTATGTTGCATCCTTTTACGATGCAGATTCAGGCACCTGCCCTCAGACTAGTGGCTCGACTACGCCAGACTTTCAGCTGATTTTGGTGAGTCCTCATTATTCGAGGGCTAGATATAGAGTATCTATCTTTATGTTTTCATTTCTGATTTCCGAGTTAGCTGGGGTCTTATCCCATCAACTTTTTATGTTCTTTAGAGGCTTTTCAGACATAGACACTTATAGTGCCTGGAATGCAGCATCTAAAAGTGCAACATGTTATATCTCCTAAGATGGATAGGGTGTTAGAGACAAGTATCATCTCGAGAAAGGTAGCAGGTCCGGCAATGAGTAGAGATGAACATGATTTATTTTGTAAGTTTGTTGTCACACCCCGAGGTTACCCCCTAGATGTAGCGCAAGACTCAGGACTACGAGGATCCCAAGATAACCCTTGGTCATAGCATTCTCAAGCAACATAAGGGAAAGCATAGTGGAAGCATCCTAAGGAAATCCAAAATAGGAAGTATAATCATAGATAGGGTACTGAATAGGGAATACAACCCAAAGATCATCCGATAACATCTATGTCTGAAAACCCTCTAAAAATCACATAATGAGTTGATGGGATAATACCCCAACTAACTCGACAATCCGAAAAGAAAAGGGAAAATAAGAGCTAGAATAAAGCCTAGTCCTCGAACCATGAGGACTCACCAAAGCTGACTGAGAGTGACCGGGAATCCTAAACACGTATCTATGAAGGGACACCTGAATCTGCATCATCAAAGGATGCAGTTCAATATGCGTTAGTACTATGGAATGTACTAAGTATGCGGGCAATGCATGAACATGAAGAAGACATGCTAAGTATACTTTAACAACTAAAATCATGCTTTAAAACATACTTGGACATAATCCATACATAATAGGGTATCATGAGAAAAATATCATAATGAAAAGCTATATCATGAGGCAAGATCAAATTTCAAAATAGGAGCTCATAAGAGAGTTCATAAAGCTTGGAAAACTTGAAAACATACATAAGAGTTTTTTATAACCGATATGAGACCATGTGAGCTAAATGGAATCTAACTATATAACCCTAGTTAGCAAAGCTGACTTTTACCCTTGTCAAGGAACAAGTCACCATACCCAACTATATAACCATAGTTAGCAAAGTTGTCCTATGCCCCGCTAAGGCAAGGACAACATACATAAAGACGTGGATCCACTCTCATAAGCCTTAAAGGCACATATCATATCATATCATAACCTACGGTGGCAACGTAGTTTCTGAGACTAAGGGTACTCTCACCCCGTCCAACTCGGTGCTAAATATCACTCTCAAAACATGCATATATAGCGCATAATTTCATAGTGGCACCATCTCATGCCAAATCTTATTCATAAAGCATAAAACCACATCGGGTATCATGCAACTTTCATATCATAGTTCATAAAGCTTAGCATAGCCATAATTCAAAATATACTTTTCCTTTCTGAATTCATACTTAAAGAATTAGGCATGCAATTTCATAAATACATAAAGACCATGATATTTAATCATGCCAACTTTCTCTTAAAAACATGCAAATTCATGGATTCATACAAGAAATCAACTTTCATACTTGGGCTTTTAAAACCAATAAGAGAATCATAATCAAATCATGAATAATCAGTAGGAAATCATGAATTTAAACATAAAAACTAATTTCATAAACTTTCTCCAACTTTAGATCAAAACCCTAATTTCATAAGTTCATATTTCAACATAAGGATTAGGGATTTTGGACACAAGGGTAAGAGGAACCCATTGTTGAAGACCCACATACCTTAAAAAAAGATAACCCACTTCAATGGAAAAGACTTAGGAGGCTTGACTTGAAGCTTGGAGACTTGAAGCTTGAGAGAAACCTTTCCCTTTTGGGTGAAGAATGAGGAACTTAAGAGAGACTTAGGATAATATGGATGAAAATCCTACTAAAAATAATCAAAACAACTTCACTTAGTAGTTAAAAGGGTGGGAAAAGACCAAAATGCCCCTGGGATTTAATTAAGAAAAGTTTGGAAAAACAGTCGGATTGAGGGATCACGACTCAGTCTACGGGTGGTCGTTTGGATGACGGTTCATGATTCTAATTCATAGAACCAGGCTAAGAAAATCATGCTGCAGATTCATTTCTACGGGTCATTAGGAAGAACCCGTCGTTCGAATGAAGAGTCATAGACTTGACTCGTGGTTCCTGGAGGAACTTGGAAAAATGTCAGTCCTCTGAAGACATTCCACGAGTCAATAGGATGGACCAGTCGTTTGAACGATGAGTCATCATTTGAACTCGTGGGTCCTGGGAGCATGGTCAACTTACAAGTCAGATTCGACGAGTGGAAGCACGACCCATAGAATGAACTACGGTCCATAGAATCCACTTGTGGTTCTCAAACCAGAGGCCAACCTTGCAGATACTGGACCACGGATCCTTTTCCATGACTCGTTGTTCAAACTATTGTTCGTTGTTTGGATCCGTTATTTTCTGAAACATGAAATTTTCCTGAGATTTCAACTTAGATAGCTGGATATGTTTCTGGGGTGTTTCAATATATCCCCCTTGGGATCATTCGTCCTCGAATAAAGGTTAAACAAGGAAAACTGAGGGGGAAAATAGCCCAACCAAACATCAAACATTGAAATCAAGGAAACATCATGAAAACTTAACTTCTCAACTTGAAAACATGATAAACTAACTTCATAAATCATGGATGCATGCTAGGATCATAAGAGAAATCGGTGGGATAGAATCGGAGGGACATACTAAGGAGGAAACTAGTACCTCAAGCTGGACATGAGTCGGAAGGAAAGAGTTGACGATATTTTGCCTTCATGGCCTCCTCCGCTTCCCAAGTAGCACCTTCTACAAGTTGATTCCTCCAAAGGACTTTCACCGAAGTGACTTCTTTGTTCCTCAACCTCCGAATTTGAAGATCAAGGATCTGCATGGGAACCTCCTCATAAGTAAGACTATCCTTCACACCCACCTCTTCCAGGGGAACAATCAAGGTTGGATCACCAACACACTTCTTCAATAAGGAAACATGGAAAATTAGATGAACTGCTTCCAACTTTTATGGCAAATCCAACTCATAAGCGACCTTACCAACCTTCCTTAGAATTCCATAAGGACCTACAAAACGGGGACTAAGCTTTCATTTCTTTCCAAACCTCATCATACCCTTCAATGGTGACACCTTAAGGAAAACCCAATCCTCAACCTCAAATTCCAACTCCCTTCTCCTCACATTCGCATAAGATTTTTGTCGACTCTGAGCCGTCTTCAACCTTTCCCAAATAAGCTGAACTTTCTCAATAGTCTCATGCACAGAATCTGCACCAATCAAGGCTGCCTCACCAACCTCAAACCAACAAATAGGATATCTACACCTCCGGCCATAAAGTGCCTCATACGGAGCCATCTGAATGCTTAAGTGAAAGCTATTGTTGTAGGCAAACTCGATAAGAGGTAAGTGATCATCCCAATTACCTTTGAAATCAATCACAGACACTCTCAACATATCCTCCAAAGTCTAAATAGTATGCTCTGCCTGGCCGTCTATCTGAGAGTGGAAAGTTGTGCTAAGCTTCACCTTAGTACCAAGACCTTTCTGAAATGACTTCCAAAACTAAGATGTAAACTGAGGACCTCTATCAGAAATGATAGACAAGGGAACACCATGCAATCAGACTATCTCCTGAATGTAGAGTCTAGCATAATCATCCGTTGTATCCGTAGTCTTAACAAGCAAGAAATAGGATGACTTGGTCATCCGATCAACGATCACCCAAATGGAATCATGTTGCCTTCGAGTACGAGGCAACCCAGTAATGAAGTAAATATTGATTGCTTCCCATTTCCAAGTGGGAAGGTCAATATCTTAAAGCATACCACCTGGCCATTGATGTTCCACCTTTACCTGTTGACAGTTGGGACACTTAGCCATAAACCTGGCTATGTCCTTCTTCATACCATTCCACCTAAAGACTTCCCATAGATCACGGTACATCTTAGTGGCACCCGGATGAATGGAATATCTAAAACTATGGGCGTCAGACAAAATCTGTTGTCTTAACCCATTAACATCTGGCACACATAAATGACCCAACTAACGAAGCACACTATCTCCCCCTTGGGAGAAACCTCAACCCTTTTCTGACTAACTGCACCCTTAAGCTAAAGTAGAACGGGATCTTGGTCTTGCTTTGTTTTCACCTCAGCCACCAAGGATGATTCGGCATTATTGGTCACAATCACGACTGCTAACTCAAGATCTTGAGTAGGATAGTTCTTCTCATGAGTCTTAAGCTATCTAGAAGCATAAGCAATCACCTTACCACATTGAATGAAGACACAACCTAAACCAATCTTAGAAGAATTACAATACACAACAAAATCATCTAAGCCCTCGGGTAGAGCTAACACTGGAGCGGTGGTCAATCTAGTCTTCAATTGCTGAAAGCTCTTCTCACACAAGTCAGACCACTGAAATTTAACCTTTTTCTGAGTCAATCGGGTCAAAGGGGCAACAAGGGAAGAATATCCTTCAACAAATCTCCTATCGTAACCAGCCAAACCCAAAAGGCTTCTAATAGTAGCTGGGGAAGTGGGTTTGGGCTAGTTCTTTACTTCCTCAATCTTTTGAGAGTCAACCCAAATACCATCACTAGTCACAATATGACCCAGAAAAGTAGCAGACTATATCCAGAACTCACACTTGCTTAACATAACAAACAATTGTCTATCCTTGAGAGTTTGCAACACAACCCTCAAATGATCCACATGCTCCTCCTCACTCTAAGAGTAGATGAGGATATAATAATGAAAATAATCACAAACATATCCATATACTGTTTGAAAACACGGTTAATCAAATCCATAAAAGTTGTAGGAGCATTCGTTAGACCAAAAGACATCACAAAAAATTCATAATGACCATAATGAGTTCTGAAGGCTGTCTTCAGAATATCACACTCTTTAACACGAAGCTGATGATAACCGGACCTAAGGTTGATCTTGGAGAAGAAACTAGCACCCTGAAGCTGATCGAACAAGTCGTCAATCCTAGGAATGGGATACTTATTCTTTATTGTGACCTTGTTCAACTGACGGTAATCGATACACATCCTAAGTGAACCATCCTTCTTCCAAACAAATAAAACGGGGCACCCCAAGGAGAAATGCTAGGCCTGATGAAACCTTTATCAAGAAGATCCTTCAACTGATCTTTCAACTCTTTAAGTTCGGTGAGAGACATTCTATAGGGAGGAATAAAGATAGGATTCGTATCAGGGAGGAGATCTATACCAAAGTCTATCTCCCACTTGGGAGGGACTCCAGGCAAATGTCTGGGAAATACTTCTGGAAACTCATTCACAATAGGAATAGACTGAAGGGATCGGACCCGCACTATGTGATAAATACACCCCTTTGAAATCATCTTCCTAGCCTTATGATAAGATATGAAGTGACCTTTCGAAGAAGAAGGACTACCTTGCTATTCTAGGACAGGTTCATTAGGAAACTTGAAACTAACAACACGAGTACGGTAATAAACCGAGGAATAACATGCATACAACCAGTCCATACCAAGAATAATATCAAAATTAGTCATCTCCAACTCTACTAGATCCGCTGAAGTGACTCTATGAAGGACTAAGATAAGACAATTTTGATAGATTATTTCGGCTAGGACTGACTCACCAACAGGAGTAGAAACATGAAAGGGTTCTAAAAGCATTTCAGGATGAACCTCAAACTTACAAGCCACATAAAGGGTTACAAAAGATACGGAGGCACCGAGATCCAACAAGGCATACACGTCAAGAGAGGAGACTTTAAATATACTGGTAACCATATATGGAGAACTCTCCTGATCCTGACGGGAGGACATAGCATAAAAATAATTCTGGCGCTGACCACCAGAGCTAGATGTTGTGCCCTGCTTGGCTGGTCTACCTCCTGAAGCTGCTGGGGAAGACTAAGTCTTACCACCTCCCTGCCCCTTCCTAGCTGATGGGCAATCCCTGATGCGATGTACAACCTGAGCACAACTAAAGCAACTACTTGAACAGTGTAAACACTCACAAATATGATTCTTCCCACACTTAACACAAGCTGGGTAAGAAGGTCCCTTAGTAATACTACCCTGAGACTGGGAATAGGAACTAGATCCTCTACCACCCTGATCATGACGAGGCTTTTGAGCCTGGATAGGATCACTAGCAGAAGAATGAACGGACCCTGCTGACTTCTTCTGGAAAGAAGAGCGATGTCCACCTCCGGGCCTATGATGACCAAAACCTGATCCCTCGGATCTAACCCTCTTATTCTCCCTTGCCATCTCCCTAAGCTTGTCACCCTCAATCTGATAGGCATGAGTCATGAGTAGGGAAATGTTCATATCACTCAATAATAAAGCAGACCTACACTCTTTCTTCACCATGTCAGAAACCCCATATATAAACCTGCTCATTTGATTATGTGGGTCCACTACCATGGAGGGAGCATATCTAGAAAACTGAGTGAACTTCAGGCTATACTCTTGCACCAACATCGAACCCTGTCTAAAGTTCACAAATTCCTCCACCTTCACTTGCCTAAACTACAGGGGAAAGAACCTATTAATGAAGGCCCTCTCAAAACAATCCCAAGTCTTGGGGACCGCGTCCCTCACCCTAGTCTCCTTTCATTGAGTGAACCAAATGTGAGCTACATCCTTGAGTTGATAGGATGAAAGATCAACACAATAAACCCCCACTACTTGCATAACCTCAAATATCTTCTTCACTTCATTAATAAAGTTGAGCGGGTCCTCACTCACTTTTTAACCCAAAATTCAAGTGGGTTTATCCGTACAAAGTCACGAACTCGGGATTCTACCCCACCTTGAGGATGGACGGGGGCAGGAGCCTTATGATTGGCCTGAGTGGCTAAAGTCTGGGCTAGCAAATGAATAGCGTTCTTGAACTCATCATTCGTGACATCGGGAACTAGAACTTTTGGAGCAACATTCCGAGTGGCTCGGAGAGGCATAGCACATCGAGGAGGCATAGCTTGAAATGCATGAGATATGGATTAGAGGAACATTAAAGTTAATCTCTATCGCACGACATGATCATAAAAGAAGTGAATTTTTCCTAAGACACCTCATAGCTCCCCTCTCATGTGTGTGGCACTCACACACATGAAAAAGACTCTACTCGATGTGGCTTTCAGATATCCTAGGACTCTTGAACCTGAGGCTCTGATACCAAGTTTGTCATGCCCCGATGTTACCCCCTAGATGTAACACAGGACTTGAGACCATGAGGATCCCAAGCTAACCCTTGGTCATAGAATTCTCAAGAAACATAAGGGAAAGCATAGCAGAAGCATCATAAGGAAATCCAAAACAGGAAGTATAATCATAGATAGAGTACTAAATAGGGAATACAACCCAAAGATCACCCGATAAAATCTATGTCTGAAAAGACTCTAAAACTAGCATAATGAGTTGATGGGACAATACCCCAACTAACTCGACAATCTGAAAAGTAAAGGAAAAAAAGAACTAGAGTAAAGTCTAGTCCTCGAACCATGAGGACTCACCAAAGCTGACTGAGAGTGATCGGGAATCCTAGACACGTATCTATAAAGGGACACCTGAATCTTCATCATCAAAGGATGCATCGCAATATGCGTTAGTACTATGGAATGTACTAAGTATGCGGGTAATGCATGAAGATGAAGAAGACATGCTAAGTATACTTTAACAACAGAAATCATGCTTTAAAACGTACTTGGACATAATCCATACGTAATAGGATATCATGAGAAAATATCATAATAAAAAGCTAAATCAAGAGGCAAGAGCCAATTTCAAAATAGGAGGTCATAAGAGAGTTCATAAAGCTTGGAAAACTTGAAAACATACATAAAGGAGTTTCTTATAACCGACATAAGACCATGTGAGCTACATGGAATCTAACTATATAACCCTAGTTAGCGAAGATGACTTTGAACATTGCCAAGGAACAAGTTACCATATCCAACTATATAACCCTAGTTGGCAAAGTTGTCCTATGCCCCGCTAAGGCAAGGACACCATACATAAAGACGTGGATCCACTCTCATAAACTTTGAAGGCATATATCATATCATATCATAACCTACGGTGGCAACGTAGTTTCTGGGACTAAGGGTACTCTCACCCCATCCAACTCAGTGATAAATATTACTCCCAAAACATGCACATATAGCTCATAATTTTATAGTGGCACCATCTCATGCCAAATCTTATTCATAAAGCATGAAAACACATCGGGTATCATGCAACTTTCATATCATAGTTCATAAAGCTTAGCATATCCATAATTAAAAATATACTTTTCCATTCTGAATTCACACTTGAATAATTAGGCATGCAATTTCATAAATACATAAAGTCCATGATATCAAATCATGCCAACTTTCTCTTGAAAATATGAAAATTCATGGATTCAAACTAGAAATCAACTTTCATGCTTGGGCTTTTAAAACTAATAAGAGAATCATAATCAAATCATGAATATTCAGTAAGAAAACATGAATTTAAACATAGAAACTGATTTCATAAACTTTTCCCAACTTTAGATCAAAACTCTAATTTCATAAGTTCATAATTCAACATAAGGAATGGGGATTTTTAGCACAAGGGTGAGAGGAACCCATTGTTGAAGACCCACATACCTTAGAAGAAGATAACCCACTTAAATCGAAAAGACTTAGGAGGCTTGATTTGGAGCTTGGAGACTTGAAGCTTGAGAGGAACTTTTCCCTTTTGGGTGAAGAATGAGGAACTTAAGAGACACTTAGGATAAAATAGGTGAAAACCCTACTACAAATAGTCAAAATGACTTCACTTAGTATTTAAAAGGGTGGTAAATGACCAAAATACCCTTGCAATTTAATTAAGAAAAGTCTAGAAAAATAGTCGGATTTAGGGATCATGACTCAGTCTACGGGTCATTGTTTGGACGACGGTTCGTGATTTTAATTCATAGAACCAAGCTAAGAAAATCATGCTGCAGATTCATTTCTACGAGTCAACAGGACAGACCCGTAGAAAGAATGAAGGGTCGTCATTAGGAGTCATAGTTCTGGGGGGTTCAATTGACTCTTGATCAAACCATGACTCAAGATTATAGTCTGTCATTTAAACAATGTGTCATAGACTTGAATCGTGGTTCCTGGAGGAACTTGGAAAAATGTCAGTCCTCTGAAGACATTCCATGAGTCAATAGGACAGACCCGTCATTTGAACGACGAGTCGTTGTTTGAACTCGTGGTTCCCGGGAGCATGGTCAGCTTACAAGTCTATTTCAATGAGTGGAATCACGACCCGTAGAATGAACTATGGTCCGTAGAACCCACTCGTGGTTCTAAGACCAGAGGCAAATCTTGCAGATACTGGACCATAGATCTCTTTCCATGTCTCGTGGTTTGAACCACGGTCGGTGGTTTGGATCTGTCATTTCTGAAACATGAAATTTTCCTGAGATTTAAACTTAGATAGCTGGATATATTTCCGGGGTGTTACATTTGTCAAGATGAAGCCTCTATTCTTTCATGGTCTTGAATTTGAGAATGCATACAAGTTTATCAGTGACTACCTTGAGTGACTTCATAAGTTGGGGATAGTTGAGAGATATGGAGTGGAGTTAATCACTTTTTAGCTTCAAGGTGATGCTAAAATATGGTGGAGAGCCTATATGGACTACATGGTGGTTGGTTCACCTCTATTGACTTGGTATCAGTTCTATTTATTGTTGTTAGAGAAGTATGTCCCATGTACTTTGAGTGATAGGAGGAGAGATGAGTTTGCCAGTATCGAGCAGGGGAGTTCATGAGTTTCCACCTATGAGGATCGAGTTTATTCGCTCTCCCATTATTCATTGCAACTGATAAATACAAAAAACTAATGGATTTTCGATTTTGTTAAAGGGTTGAATACAGGTCTCCAGATTTTAGCTCTATAAATGGTATCCTCTGGCAGGTTCTTTCAGTATGTGATTGAGTTTGTGAAGAGTGTTGAGGGTGTGAAATGGGAAAGTTATGAAAAAGGGGAAGCAAAGAAGCCCCGGACATGGGTCAACTTCAGTGGTTTGTATTCTAGGGGTCAGAGTTTGCTGGGGTACTTTGCATTCCCTATTCTGTAAGCTATGTAGGTGTCAAGAGGGCATTCATCAGGGGCCATCCAACCTTCTCTAGATTTTGATGTTTATGTTACTTATTTTACTTCAGCATAATGACCCACTTTTGATTGAGTTTGGTATGAGTACGGTGAATTTGGTCAAATTCGAAGGAATTGTCCTAAGTATTGGGAGGATGTTCAGTTAGGCCAACACCAGGATCCTCGAGCTCTAGCTTCTACAGGTAGATGAGGTAATTGGTATGGTAGAGGTCATCCACAGGGTGGGCATGGTGGTCATCAGGCAGGTAGAGATGGAAATTAGCCTAACATAGGCAGTGGTCATGCTAACCATAGTGGTACTCAACTTGATAGGGGTGGCAAAATAGGCAGGTGATAGGTCCCATTTATATGTTTTCCAGGTAGCCTCGATGCTGAGCTATCAGATGCAATGATCATAAGTACTATTCTTGTCTGTAACTGAATAGCTATGGTCTTATTTGATCCTGGTTCTACTTGCTCTTATCTATCTGTTTGTTTTGCTGTGAGGTTAGACGTAGTGTATGAATTACTTGATTTTCCTGTTCATGTGTCTACTCTAGTTGGTGATTCTGTGGTTGTTGATAGAATTTATCATGCTTGTCCTGTCATGTTTGGGCGAATTTAATAATTTTGGATATGGTGGATTTGGACATTATTCTAGGAATGAGTTAGTTTTCTCCTTATTATGCTATTTTAGACTTCCATGCTAAGACAGTAAATGCGACTATGCTGGGAATTGGTAGACTTGATTGGGAGAGTGACTATAGTCATGCTTCTATGAAATTGATCTCTTCTTCGTGCCAAGAGTTTGATAGGGATGGGGTGTTTTGCATTCTAAGCACATCTTTAGGACACTAGTGCAGGGGTCCTATCTATTGTATCAGTACCCATGGTACATGAGTATTAGGAGGCATTTCCTGTGGATTTGTTGGGCATCCCCTACACCATGACATTAAGTTCTGTATCGATATAGAACTAAACACTTGTCCTATTTCTATTTTGCCTTATATGATGGCACCGACTGTGTTGAGGGAGCTAAAGGCTACGTTGCAAGAGTTGATTTCTAAGGGATTTATTAGTCTGAGTTCCTCACCATGGGTGCTCTAGATTTGTTTTTAAAGAAGAAGGATAGTAGTATACGTATGTGTATAGACTATGGACATTTGAATTAAGTTATGATCCGTAACAAGTATCCACTTTGCCGGATTGATGATTTGTTTGACTAGTTACAAGGTGCATTCATATTTTTTAAGATTGATTCCGAATATCATCAACTTAATACTCGGCCTGCTGATATTCCTAAGATTGCATTCTAGACCAGGTATGGGCACTACAAATATCTAGTGATGTCATTTGGGCTAACTAATTCCCTAGCTTCTTTTATGGGATTGATGAATGGCCATGATTGTTTTCATCAATGAAATCTTAGTTCACTCTTATAGAGAGGAGGAACATTAAAATCACTTAAGGATTGTTTTGGGTTTGCTAAAAGAGAAGGAGCTTTATGTGAAATTTTCCAAGTGTAAATTCTGTTTGGCATCGGTGTCCTTTTAGGATATATGGTTTCAAAGAAAGGGGTAATTGTAGACCCATAAAAGATTGAGGTAATTAAGAATTCATCTATGCCCACTCTGGTGACCAAAGTTCATAGTTTCGTGGTGTTGGCCAGTTATTACTGCAGGTTTGTGCAGGGGTTTGCTTCCACTGCTTCTAATATGACCGATTTAACTCAGAAGGAGGTACCATTTGAATATCGTTCTTATTCTTGCCTTTGCAAGTGTAGGGTAAGGATGTCATTGCTTATTGTGATTCTTTACGCTCTGGTTTAGGTGTTGTCTTTATGCTGGAAAATAAAATTATCGTATATACTTGGAGGAAATTGAAGTTGCATGACAAGAATTACCTTACTCATTACTTAGAGTTGGCTTCTATTGTTTTCGTTCTTAAGATATATTGGCACTATTTTTATAGGGTTCATTGTGAAGTGTTCACAGACCATCACAATTTATAGCATGTGTTCACACAAAGGGATTTGAATTTGAGGCAACGTAGGTGATAACATCCAAAATAACTCTCCAATTAAGGTGGTGGCTATGGGCATCGTAAAATAATTACCCAAAAAGAGTCGTGGTCAAATCTACGAGGATTGGAGTAGAGATTTATCCAGATTCATAAATTAACTCGCACAAGCATGCATGTTGTTAAAACAAATAAAAGTAAATGGGGGAAAAGTTTAAACAAGTAATTGCAAATTGTAAGCAAAAACAACGGTTAACAAGATTGTAACTAACAAAGATAGAGAAACTAGGGATGTGGTTTCAATAGGGTCATACATTAGACTTGGGATTAATTATTTGACTCATGCATAATTAAAGTGTAGGTAGCCTTGGTTAAAGGTATGCTCGATTGTTTTTCAACGTATCAAACATATATACATCATGGGTTCTTTCAAACACCAAGGTCTAATAACAGTCAAACCAAATGACTTAAGTGGGTTGAGTTATTTGTAGCCTCACCCTTAGATGAGAACTTCTTAAGTTATGATATGTCTAGCCTAAACTATTTATAGAATTCCCAAATCCTTACTATTGAATCCTCACTCAATTATAGACCTTCTTCTCAAGCAAGAACATAATTAGAAAGCTAATTTAATGTTTGCAACAATAAATTATTTGATTAAAACTTTAAGGATTCAATAGACCCACACATAATAATTAATTATGAGCACAAATAATTAATATCCAATCCCAATTTCAAACATCCATCATCGACACACCCCTAGAAAGGAAATTAGCTACTCATATTGAAGGAAAAAAAGAATATCCCAAGTGGGTAATAATCAATTACATTAATATTCAAAATCAACTTCAATTCCAAGCCTTGAGTAAGTAACTATAGTGTGTTCCCAAGTTTCAAGGAAGAAGAAGCTTAGAAAATTGTATTACAAAGTGTACTCAATGAATAATATCCCGATTAGGGATATAAATAATGTATGATCATTCTAAAAAACCCAAAAAAGGTCATGGAAGCTTTTAATTATGCAACTAAGTTCTGCATAATTTTTCCGTTTGGGTCACTTGCGTCGGCAACTGTGACCGCATGTGATGACTAGCGGCACGCAAGTGCCAAGTCCTGTAGGCAGTGTGAAATGACAGCCTCTGGCTCAGTATGTGGGGGAACATATGACTGCCTTGATGACTTGTGGAACATAGGTGCCTAAGTTTGTAGGCAGTACTCCATGCTCCACTTGCGTTGGCACTTGCAAAATACAGGTTCCATCTTGCGAACACATCTTCTTATGAATATCCTTCATAGATTAGTTCTCTCCAGATTATCTATTGAGTTAGTTTCCTTTTTGTGTCCATTTGGGTTCAAATCCTCTTTTATCTTCAATACTAAAAAATGTCTCCATTTAAGAGAATAGAAGCATAAAATCCTTCTACATATAACTCAATCAAGGCAATAACTCATAATTAAAAGCTAAATAAGTTGGTAGATTACCACCTTATCAATAGGTGAATGTAATTTCTTAGGACTATGATATTACCTTTCTATACTATTCGGGTAAGGCTAACGTAATAGCCGATGCATTGAGCGAAAAGTCTGAAAGTACGGGTAGCTTGGCTTATTTAAATGCTACCAGATGTCCATTGGCTAGAGATATTCAGACTACCTATCAATTTCATGAGACATGAGGTGTCTCAGAGGGGTGGACTATTAGAATGTATTGAGGCAAGGTCCTCAATTATTGATTAGATCAAAGCTAAATAATTCGAGAATGCAAAGTTGAGCAGAATTCATGATAAAGTTTTGCAGGGTGAGGCCAAAGAGGACATTATTAATGATAAATGTGTTTTAAGGATTAAGAAGTGATTTTGTGTGCCCCGTGTTGATGACCTAATTCCTACTATTCTAGTTGAGGCTCATTGTTTGAAGTATTCTATACATCATGGTGTGACAAAGATGCACCGTGATTTGAGGCTGTATTATTGGTGGTATCAAATGAAGAGAGACATAGTTGATTTTGTTGCTCAATGTTAGAATTTCAAGTAGGTGAATTATAAACATTAGAAGCTAGTGGTACTCTACAGAGGATGCCCATTCCTGAATGGAATTGGGAGTAGATATCTATGGATTTTATGCATGGTCTTTCCAAGACTTTTGGGAAGTACAATTTTATTTTGGTTTTCATGGATAGGCTGATGAACTCAACTCATCTCATTCTAGTCCAGGTGACTTACAATGCAACAAAGTTAGCAAAAGTGTATCTCAAGGAAGTTGTTCAGTTGCATAGGGTTCCAATTTATATTATTTCTGATATGGCAACTCAGTTTACCTCTAACTCTTGTGAGAAGTTACATGAAGAGTTAGGTACTAGGCTATACTATAGTATAACTTTTCATCCTCAGACCGGTAGAAAGCATGAGCAGATAATTCAGGTTTTGAAGGACATGCATGATGGATTTTAGAGGTCATTGGGACCAATATTTATCACAAAATTTGCATATAATAATAGCTACCATTAAATTATAGATTTGGACCCATTCAAAGCACTATATGTGAGGAGGTATAGATCTACCATTGGTTGTTTTGATGCATTTGAGGTGAGACAATAGGGTTCTTACCTTTTGAGAGACTCAATAGAGAAAGTGAAATTTATCCAAGAGAAGTTTCTAGCGGCTCAAAGAAGACAAACAGAGTATGCTTATAGAAAGGTAAGAGATGTGCAATTCATTAAAGTTGAGAAAGTGTTTCTTAAAGTCTCACCCATGAAAGGTATTATGAAATTTGGTGAGCGTGGTAAGCTCATTCCAAAATACATTAGACCCTTTGAGATTCTTAAATGTTTGGAGCCGGTAGACTACAAATTGTCTTTGCCTTGGAGCTTGTAGGGAGTTCATCCTATTTTTCATGTGTCGATGCTTAAAAAGTATCATAGGGATGGTGACTATATCATTTTCTAGAATTCAGTTTTGTTAGATGAAAACCTCTATTATGAAGAGAAACTGGTTTTTATTCTTGCAGAGATATCCATAAATTGGAGGACTAAGGAAATTTCATCTATGAAGGTCCAGTGGAAGAACATTCCTATTGAGGAGGCTACCTAGGAGACCAAAGTGGCTATGCATAGCAAGTATTCACAGTTTTTTGCTAATTCAGGTAACTCTGTATTTCTCTTTCTTCGTTATTGATGTTTGGGGATGAACGTTTTATTAATTATTATCTGATGTAATGAACTATTCCATTATTAGAGTGTTGTTCAGAGTGTATGTACTTGGCTAAAGTTTTCCCTAAGGTGAGAGTTGATAAAATCTCTAGCTAGGGTGAGTTTTGACAAAAATCTAGTGTTGTATGCTTGAATGATTATTCATGGTTTGTGGTATAGTATTTGACAATGTAGTTTTCATTGATGGATAATAGAGTGGTATAGTTTCTAGTAGGAAGTTCTGGGATGATAAACAAGTTCATTGAACTCTTGTTATAGTGATTGTTATGTTACAATCCATTTGTGATATCTAGAATCGAGGTTTATGTTGTGAAATAGGGTTTTTTGCCAATTTCCTAAGTTTCTACTTTTGGGACTACTGCAGTGATGGATATTTATAGCTGCAACAAAATTGTCATAGCAGTCAGAGTCCCGCTATAGTGAGCTTTGCAATTTTGCCAGGGTTTGATAGAGTTAGCCAAGTCTCGCCATAACGTGCTTGATGTAGCAAGAAGAATGACCGTTGCAGTGATATATATGAGGCATTTTGCCTGACATAAGTAAGTTTTTTGAGTTTTATTTCACAAGGTCCCAAAACTCATTCAAGAGCTCTAAGAAGACAATTTCCCTAAGACTAGGGTGTTTTTCATTGTTCAAGGTAAGTTATTCCATTAACCTCCTTGTTTAACAATCGTTTATCATTGTAGAATCTTTGTAGTGTGTTTAATGGTTGAACTTATGACTTAAAACCCTAGGTCTATGAAATTATGAGAAAACCTATGGGTAAGGGTGATTATTATCTTAAATGCTTCTAGGGTGAAGATAAACCCTTCCTAGCATGAATTTGGTATTCCTAAACATGAATTAGGATGATTTGGGAACCTTGAGTTCCATAAAAAAATGATCTTTAGAATAAAAATGTCTAGAAAGTGGGGAATTGGAGTAGAAACTCCATGAATGGTGATAACATTAAATGACGTGCAACTAGTTTATGGCTAATTGACACCTGGGGAATGCTATACAACCTCGAGTATGAATAGAGATAGTGGTTGAATCTCAAGGCCTAAAATGAAAGAGTAAATGATTAATTACTCTCTATTATTTGTCTGTATAAACTTTGAACATTCTGAAGTTTTGAGGAAGGGCAAGGCTATTACAAGGTATCTTGTGATTTGGAATTCTTCAGATAAGGTAGGTTATGGTTTAATTGGAGTTGAGACTTGGTTTAGTAGTTGTATGCTTTGAATTAAATAACTTGTTGATTGGTCTTCGGATATACTTGAAGTTGATATTATGATCTTTTTAATGGTTGAATGAATAAGCTATTGTATGTTGAACTTGATTAAAGAATGTTGTGATGATAAAGTGTACTTCTGATTTAGTGCACTGTGTTATATCATGAGAGATAGAAAATTGGAACCATAGTATTATATTAGTTAAGGGGTCAGGTATCACGTCGATATAGATAAGGATACAATTATTATTGTTATGGAGTGGGTACTATGACAGTATAGATAATGATACTATCATTATTGTTATGGAGTGTGTAATACACTGGTACGATACATGGACCCTGATGCATCCCTACAGCTCATGACTAGTTGGGTAAAAATAAGACCCTTTAACATGTATGTACAATTAGTGTATTGAGGTATGAGTTTGTATGGCACATTCTGATAATAATAAAAGTAAAGGCAAGGGCAAGTGAGAGAATGAGGTGGGCATAGACCATGATGTGATGTGATTATCTGAGTTGATAACTTCTTAATTGTTATGATAACTCCTGGTGACTTATATGATTTGGTTACAGAAACTATTTTACTTGTTTTTGAAATGATTCCTTGTGAATGAACTATGTTTTATGTGTTGAAGTTCCTAATTACCTGTTGATTAATTTATTATATACTTGTTCTAAATTGGATCGACTTATGATGTCTACTAGTACATAGTAGTTTGTACTGATACTAAACTGTAATCTTATTTTATTGAGTGTAGACCATGTTCCAGTGGCCCATACGCAACATCATCTCTAGCAGAAAGAGTTGATTTTGATCCAAGGGTGAGTACTACATCTTTAGGATGCCAAGGATCTTCGCGTTGGTTCTTGACCCTCATTCGAACATTGAAACTCTCTTTTATATTTTGTTAGCTTTTGATATCTTAGGCATATTTTGGTTTTAGAGTTCTTGTACAATGACTTTCGAGTCTTGGGGTATGTAATAAATATTTGAATATTTTTGCACTATATTTTGTTAGTTTTCAGGTATTATCATTTTTATAGTTGGTTTTGCTATTATATTGTCTAAAAATGGCTAATTAACAAGGTTTGGTCTTGGACTATGTCAAACCCAAAGAACAATAGTGCAGGTAATAGACATTACACGGTTGTTACAATATGAAGTGGTAAAATATTGGTTGATGAGGCTAAAGAGGTTGTTGATGTTCAGAAAAATGAGGCCGCAACAGATTCTAGATAGTTTGAAATAAAGCAAAGGCAAATGGAAAGTTTGCTAGCACTAAAGAGCCAATTGTGATTACTGTTGATAGTGATGAGTCTGAGAGATCACTAGGTAAAATAGAGGAGATCTCTCAAAATAAGGTAAAGAAGAAGGAAGTTTCAAGATTTCTATCATCCATTCTGAGACCACCCCTTCCATTTCCCCAAAGATTTAAAATGAAAGTAGAAGATGGTAAGTTTTGCAAGTTCATATTTATTTTGAAGTAACTATCAGTCAACATTTCTCTTGTTGATGATCTGGAAAAGATGCCTGGGTATGTAAATTTATAAAGGACCTTGTTACAAAAAATAGAACCATGAGTTTTGAGCCTGTATATAATACACAACATTGTAGTGCCATTGTCAGAAACTCTTTAGTGTAAAAGAAATAGGATCCTTGGTAATTTGCTATACCGTGCATGATTAGGGCCTATAACTTTGCCAATTTATTGTTTGACCCGGGTGCAAGCGTAAATTTGATATTACTTGCCATTTTTAAGAAGTTGGGTTTTGGAACTCTGACTCCAACCACCATGAGTTTATTGATAGCGGATCGAGCTATGGAAATGCATGTGGAGTATGATGCATTGGTAAAAGTAGAAGAGTTCATATATTATACAGATGCTGTGATTTTGGACAATGAAGTAGACTTTGAAGTTCATATATTCTTGGGAAGGTCATTGGAAAATGGCAAAGCTTTAGTGGATGTTAAAACTGGGGAACTTCGCTTCAAACTGAATTATGAAGATACAATTTTTAATGTATGTAAGTCCATGAAGTAGCCAAGGGATATGAGTGTCATCTCTGATATTGACACTATAAACAATGTGGTAGATGTATTTGTTAAGGGAAAGTTTGTGGTTGAAACTCTAGCAACTGTGATTATGAATCTAGATGGGGAAGATATCAAGGATTATAAAGAGACTGTGAATGATTTGATTGTTATGGGTTCTTACACTTTTGCTCCCAAAAAGTTAGATCTTGACTTAAAGAATAGAGAGACTACTCCTACAAAGTCATCGATTGAGGAGCCTCCAATTTTGGAGATTAAGCCTCTCCATGCTCATCTGCAGTGTTGTTTTGTTGGACCAAGAACACTTTGTTGGTAATCATATCTACAAAGTTACTTGATTGGAAGGTTGAGGCCTTGGTGTCAATTTTTAAAACATATGAGAGGGCCATCAATTGGTCCATTGTAGGCATCATAGGGATACGTCCAGGGATATGCACTCATAAGATCAGCTTGAGAAGGACTATTTGATCATTAAGCACCAATATAAATTGAACCCTCAATGTAAGAGGTGGTTAAGAAAGAAATCATCAAGTGGTTATATACAGGGGTCATGTATCCCATCTCAGGTAGTTGTTGGGTTAGTCGTGTGCAATGCATTCCTAAGAATGGTTGAATCACTGTGGTTCAAAATGAGAAAAATAAGCTGATCCTGATGCGAATTATTGTCGACTAGAGGGTATACATAGACTATCACAAGATGAAACACTGGACTTAGAAAGACCTTTTTTGATTACATTTATGGATCCAATGCTAGATAGACTTGCAGGTAAAGGTTACTTTTGCTTTCTGTATGTTATTTTGGCTAGATATAGATTACCATTTCCCCAGAAGATCAGGAGAAAACTTCCATCATATGTCCATCTGGGATGTTTGCTTTTAAGAGGATGCCAGGCTATTTGAGTTGTGCAATGCACCCACCACCTTGTAGAGATGCATGATATCTTTAGACATGGTGAAGGACACTATTGAGATCTTTATGGATGACTTTTCTATTGTAGGTGATTCATTTAAAGATTGTCTAGCTCACTTAGCACTAGTATTGAAGCACTGTGAGGAGATAAACTTGGTGCTGAACTGGGAGAAATGCCATTTCATGGTAAAAGAGGGCATTGCTAGGGCATAATTTTTTTTGAAAAAGGCATGGAAGTAGACAAAGCAAAGACAGAGGTCATCTCTAGGTTTCCACCTCGTATATCAATCAAAGGTGTTAGGATCTTCCTTTGATATGTTGAGTTTTACTGACATTGCATTAATGATTTTTCAAAAATTGCTAATCCTTTATCAGGCTACAAAAGAAAGAGACCAAGTTTGTGTTCGATGAGGTACTTTTCAAGGCATTTGAATACCTCAAGGAGAAGCTCACATTAGTCTCTTTTATTATTCCACCGGATTGGTCCAAACCATTTGGGGTTATGTGTGACGCGAGTGGTGTTTCATCAAGAGTTGTTCTTGGTCAGAGGGGTGACAAGTTTTTCAATCCTATCTACTATGCTAATAAGTCACTTAATGGTCCATAAAAGAACTATACCATCATTAAACAAGAAGTATTGGTTGTGGTTAATGCAAGCGTACTTGTTCAGAACTAATGTGGTAGTCCACACTAACCATACTTCTATTCGGTATCTAATAGAGAAGAAAGATGCAAACCCAAGGATTATCCGGTGGGTGCTATTACTACTGGAGTTTGATTTAAAAGTGGAAGACCAAAAAAGTGGTGAGAATCAGGTTGTAGACCATCTGTCTAGGTTGTAAGAAGATGGAAGGCAAAAGTATGAGATTGAAATAAATGAAGCATTCCCAGAAGAACATGTATTAGTAGTTTTTCATGATTGATCCCTTGGTTTGATAATTTTTCTAACTTTCTTGTGAGCAAGGTGATGCTCGAATAGCTGAACTTCCATTGGAAGAGAAAGTTCTTGCTTAATGTTAGGAAATTCTATTGGGATGAGCCATTTGTATTCTGGATATGTGCAAACAATATTATTCGTAGATGTGTTCCTAAGGTTGAGAAAATGGAAATTCAGGAAGCATGCCACTCCTCTCTTGTGGGAGGGCATCATAGTAGAATCCGGATGGCTCAAAAGATCTTGAAGAGAATTTTCTATTGGCTAATGATTTATCAGGATGCTCATGACTATGTCAAAGAATGTTATTAGTGAAAATGGTATAGGGGTATCTCCAGGAAACATACGCTACTGCTGAGTCCTTTTTTGGAGATGAAGTTTATTGATGTGTGGGGTATTGGCTTTGTAGGGTGATTTGTGAGTTTGTATGGGAAGAAATACATACTAGTGGCAGTGGATTACATGTCAAATTGGGTGGAAGCCATTTCACTACCTAACAATGAAGGGAAGAGGGTAACCGCATTTCTGAAGAAAAACATTTTCTCAAGGTTTGGCACGAGAAGAGCGATTATCAATGATAAAGGGTCACACTTCTGCAACTGATTGTTCAATGCGTTATTTGAAACATATGGTGTCAAGAAGAAGGTTACCGCACTGTACCATACACAAACCAGTGTTCAAGTAGACATATGCAACTGAGAGATAAAAACTATATTGTCAAAGATTGTTCATCCAAATAAAATAGACTGATCTCGAAGGTTGGATGTTGTTTTTGGGCCTATTGAACAACTTATAAGACTCTGATTGCGATGTAAAAATACTAATTGGTGTTTGATAAAGTGTGTCACTTTCCTATAGAGCTATAGCATGAGGTTTTTGGGCTCTGAAGAAGCTAAGTCTCAACTAGAGAGAAGCTTCAAACTTGCAGATTAAGTAGGGAAGGCAAATTCAGCCCAAGCCCATTTGACCTGCCCAACATGCCCAACTCGCCAGATTTTAATTGATTTTGCATAGGCTATATTACAATTGGGCACATTTGGGCACAACTACCACAACCTATTTTATCAGGTTGTTATAGCACCTGTTATTCCCCCTCCAGTAGGTAAGCTAAAACCTTAGCCCAGAACAACACGTAACGGGCTAATACGAGAATGAGATAAAAGCAGAAGAATGACATTTAAATAACAAAAGCAAGCGGAAGTAAAGTAATACCCAATAGGGAGAGAGGGAAGAAAAACATACATAAGAATCCCCCAAGACCTGGTATCAGCTAATATAAGAGCTACTAAAATACAAGGAGTACTAGACAAGAGTAATTATATATGTACAATAGTCTCCAAAATACAAAAGAAGATAAATACCAAAGTAGAGTAAAACAAGTCAGCTCCGGACGCCAGAAGCTCACCCTAAATCTCCAAATCTACAACTGGGCACAAGAACAATGTCAGCAGTAATAACTCGTGCTAGGGTTAGCATCAGGTTAAAATATGCTGAAGTGTAGCATGAGTACCAAACATGCAATACCCAGTAGGCATCATAGGCCGACTGAGCTCAAATAAGGATAAAGTATAACACAGTGCGAATATACTAAACATGTAAGAGAATAGGGGCCAGGAACAAATAATAGGTCATAACTTGGTGCCATGGGGAAGTAAAAGCAATTTAATCACAAACTATAAAACAAGAAAGGTAGAGAAAAGTAAAGTGTCCTAGATATAACGTAACCGAACCCTCATAAGTCTGGAAGGCACATACATGAACAAGTAATAACCCGAGCGAACCCTCATAAGCCCGATGGATGCAAACAACTAAAAAATCACCTAATACCGACCAATCCTAAACTAGAAAGTAAACCCAAAGAATGTTATAGGTACCCCGGGGAGGTGTTATATGTCGGACACCAATCAAACTATTAGATCCCAAATAGAAATAGCAGGTGATAAAACTTGAATTGGGTTCTTATTTGATAGACATACAAAACCTGGACTCGAATCTGTTATTTATATAGTAGAAGTATGGCCGTACTTGAACCAGATATGATATGACAAGTAAATAGGAATGTCAAACTCGAATCAGATATAATGATAAGTAAAATATGGATGCTAGAGTCAAATAGGATATTATATGATAAATAAACATAAATGCCATACTCAAACCATATAATACAATGAGCAATTATGAATGTCGGTCTTGAATTTGATATAATATGAGAAGAGATGAATTACCAGACTCAAACCGGATAAAATATGCAATTATGTGAGTGCAAACTTTAACCGAGACTAAACTAACCCATGTTTCCTTCAAGAAGACTCTAATCATTTCATTAGACTAAGTTCTCATTTTTCTTGTTGAAAATAATGTTTTTAAGCCAAATTTACCAGCAAGACCGAAGTTAAACAAATAAAAACTCAGATAACAAAGTGGTGCTAAACATATAACCATAACAATACTAACCAGCTCAAGAAGTAAAATTCCAAGATTCAATGGTAAAAACAGTACCAAAATACAAGAGATATGAAGCAAGAAGTGATAGGCTAGGTCAATTCCTCCAAGCCCCTACTTAAAGCAAAAAGCTACCCGATACTTAAGGTAAGGATTCCAAATCTCCTAATCTACTTTACATCATCTAAATCGGATACAAGGATTTTTAATTGCCTAAATAATAGTATTCAACCACAAAATTTCCATCAATAATTGGCACAATACCATACCGTAACATACATGGAAGCCAAAAACAAATGCTGACACCCTCTAAACCAAAGCTTTTCCTTTCTGAGAAGCCCCTGGGTACATCCACACTATAATAATAGTGATCTACGCATTAAAATTCAAACAATGATACCCATTTTGTAAATATACAATTTTGACCAAAAATTAGGTCAAAAATGACCCTCGAGGCCCGCATATGATAACTGGAAACAAACTCCACAATTGCATTCCCTACGAGGAAAGGAATGCATTCATTAATTTTGGTTACATACAAAAGTGGATTCAGACCTCAAATGGTCCAAAAATGATACTTCAAAGTTGGAGGAACCAACGGGAAGTTCACAAAATTGAGGAGAAATGGTGGTTTTCCACTTTACCTGATCTCTAACAATGGGGAGATATATTTTTGGAATGGAGAAAATGAAGGATACGACTCTGTTTAAATATCTCAACAATCGATGCACTTGCGGTCCAATGGAAGCAGGTTCAGTGATGCAGCTGCCGCAAAAGTACCACAGGAGCGGTGGTCAACAATAACCTCCTGTCTTTACAGGTGCTACACACATGCTGCAGGGGCAGGAGAAGTAGCACAAGGGTGATGCCCTGCTGATGTCAGCCAACATCACAAGTGCGACTGGTGATTGCAAGGATGACTTCTCAGGTAAGGACCAAGCACGCAAGCGCCCATATCAGAACAAGTAGCATCTGCTTTAAAAATGCACTCAAAAAGTCTTCGATTATACCCTTGGAAATCATTCTGAACCCCGTGAATGCAAAAGAAATATGCTACCCCATAAATATGACATTTTGGGCTCAATAAAATCGACAAAATTCCCAAATAAGATCATTTTGAAGAAAAGTGGGCCCCACACCCAAGAAACTTGAGGTCATATTATCTAAACATGCCAACTTTTGCTTGAAAACATGTAATAAGTCCAAATCATGCTAAGTTTATTCTCAAATCATGGGTTTTAGAAATACTTGTAGGAACTCATGCTAAATCATGTACTAAATATTAGAAATCATATTTTGATGTAAATAAACTGAATTCATAAGAATTTCATAATTTGTGTAAGAATAATAGTTTCATAATTTTCATAAATCACAGTAAAACTTGAGGTTTTGGGCATAAGGGTGAAAGGAAACCCTCATTGAATACTCACATACCTGAACTTGAAGATTTCTCTAACTTAAGCTTGAAGATGGAAAATTTGGGAAAGAACCCTAGGCCTTAAAGCTTGAGAGAAGAATCCTTTTTTTCCTTATTCTTGAGTTGCGAATCATGAGAATGAAGAGGAAATTGACTAAGCTAGGATAAAACCCCTCAAACTAGGCCTAAAATGACATAGCTTAGGATTTAAAAGAGTAGGAAAAGATTGAAAAGCCTTTAAATTAATATTAGAAGCTGCAGGAAATTCCCGTTGGATGGGCTTGCCCTATGACCCGTCGAAAGTGCCATATTCCATCATGTCGGACCATCAAAATAGAGTTGACAAGGCTGTATTTATGGACATTTCCCACGGTAAAGTCCGACATCCCATGGTAACTCCCACGGCTCGTCACCTTGGTTGTTGGGGAGGGGAAGCTTACGTGGCCTCTAGTCAGTTCCCAGAGTAGGCTCCTATAGATTGTGAGGCTTTCCATGGCAAATGGCTAGCCTGTCAAGGCTGAGGGGAATAGGGGAGTTCCAACGACGCGTGTGACATATCCCATCGAGCCTCCCACGACTCTTAGTGGTTGCCTGTGGAACTTGAAAATTGTAGAATTCAAGTGGTTTTCGAAGTTTAATGGTGGTTTAAATTCCCAAGGTGTTACAGGTGTTGACCAAATGTCATGCAATACTCATGGTGATTTATATTGTATTCATTATAATTGTAACTAAGATTTTCCCAGAAAAATATATATATGTTCAAATATGAATGTGTGTACTTTTGTACAAAAGTTATATGTATTCAATGTTATAGATTTCAAGTATTATGGAAGCATTTTCATAGAAGTATTTACAGTTACATTTATTTATGCAATATTACTTTAAATTTAGGACTATTCTTATGTCTTCGAATGATGCATCATAAAGCTATGGTATGTCTATATCTTTTTATATGACTTTCTTATTTTGATAATGAGATTTTTATGTCTGATCATATGAAAACTATTTAATATGTACTAACATCTCTTTTATTGGGGGCGTTGCACTCATATTATAGGTATAGACGTTCAGAGCGATAAGTTGTATTGAGAGTCATTGCTTTCATGTTTTCAACTGTAGTTTATGGACACTACTATTATTTGGGGCCTTATCATGTTTCACACTATGTATATAAATAGTTTTGGGTATGATGTGCATTGTCCCAACACTTTCGCCATTCATATTATATACCAAAGGCTTTATCCACTAGTATGTTTAGGTTATTTTCATGTATTTTGAGTTAAGTCTTCAGTATTACCCAATGAGGACATTGATTTAGTATTTTTTTACTAATGTCTTCTTTGTGTATAGATGAAGTGTTTTTTCATCTTAATTGAGGTCTAAGGCACTCTTTCTACCTTGTATGTATGTTCAAGCAAAGTTTGTATATAAGAAAAGATGGTATTGATATTGATACTTGTATTGTATATATGGAAGAGATAATATTGATACTTGTTCTAATTTTCCATTAAGGATGGAAATATTGAGTTTCACCATCACCACTTTGTATCTAGTTAACTCTAGATTTTTGTATCATTAGTATTAATCAGGACCAGGGAATGATTGGACACCCTAGGGTTGAGGAAATCTACCTCAATATGACAAAAGTTAAGCAGCAACAAATAGTTCCCTAGGGTCATATCTATACTGTTGTACATAATAGTTCCCTCATCTTGCTTGTTGCACCAAGTAAGATTCCAGTGTGTACTCTTTAGAGGGGTCAACTACATATAGTCTAATTGATATTTGAATCCATGAGTCTCTCTTTGAGTTACTAGGGAGTGTATTCTATTATGTAGTAAGCATATTATTGAAATCCCCACAAATAAATCATTCAAAATCGACCTAAGAGCCTATTTGTCTGAGTTTATCCCATAATTAAAGTCTTTGCCTAAGATAATTGCTAGCTTAGATAACAGTGAGCAACGGTTTGAGTTGAGAAGTTGAATTATATACCTCACAATGGATAAATTGTTCATCATCCTCTAAGATCTAAACGTGGATATGTTCCGTCCATAGTAGCCACATCCAACCATTAGGGGCATTCCTATAATTGTAACACACCTTCCGGTGCTTAGCTATCTTATTTGTGATCCTCTTTGATTTATTCTCATTTACTTTGGTTTCAACAAGTCCCATAGTATCCATATTATTTCTTCTTAAAAAGAGAGGTATATACTTCTATTCGAAGGTCTTGTTCAGCCTTCTACTATTTCATGTGCATATAATCATTGGAGTTTAAACTGACCACCTTCTCCATGATCTAAGGGAATATGGATTTTGTTCAACAATTCATACTTGTCTCTGGTCCCATCCTGGCCTGTAGATGAAGTAGGTTGTCTTTCTAGAGATGGGCCAGTAGATATATATTTTTCAAGAACTTTAGGAGTAGAAACCTCGCCAAGTAATGAAACAGTGCTATTCTCTTCTCCAGTATCAGTGGTCTGTTGATCAGTCATAGAAGTGCCTTCATGGTCTTTTGCAAGACATTTTTTCACTAATTTCTTCCTTCTCCTAGTCCTTATCTTCTTCTTAGGTAGTTCCTGAAACTCCTCATTTTCTTCCTGAGCCTTCTTCAGCTAACAGCCATCAAAATGATGCCCAAATTTGAGACATTCAGTACAATATTTGGGCCTCCAATCATATGCAATATGTTGGTGAATCACACCACAAGAAGTATGAATTTCAATATTGTTGTTAAGGGATGAGATGCACAAGTCTCAACTATGACTTTGTCATAGGAGATATGATCCAATTCAGTTGTGAACTAGTCAGTGTATATAGGCTTGCCTATTACACTAGCTAATTAGCTCAATGAATCAGTGGACCAATATCCAAGAGCCAATCCAGGGAATTTAACCCATATGGGAATAACATTTAGGTAGTCTGGTTCATACATGAAATCTGCCATCATAAGGTCACTATCATAAAGGGTCTCAAATTGGAATATATAGTAGCCTTCATCATAGTATATATTCCTATGTTTAGACCCAAAATTCCAAACACGAATCATATAGGTATCCATAATATTCATATATGGATTGTCACCCATGACATAACCAATTAGAGTTGTACTCCAGAATTCCTCTTGCTCACAGATATCCTCTTTTACTATTTGTACCACAAAGGTATCCCACCATATCATAAGGAACATAAGTATAAGGCTTACTAATTTGAGAGCTCCAATTTTGTTGTAGAGGTTTCTCCTCTAGTGTATAATCATCCTTGTATCATTTGCTGGAGGAGAGAAGCAGCTACTTGAGGCGAGTCAGCAATAATCGATGTAGTACGAGTAGAGGTACCTACTTCTGAGAATTGTAGATGCCGATGTATATGGATATCCTAATATTTTTCCGAACTCTCTTTCCAGCAGGCTCCAGAATGACCATTATTTCATCTATATCCTCTGGCTCTTCAAGAATTGGTTGGAATTTTTGAGGCAGAAAGCTACCAAAAGCCAGAGAAGGAAGATGTTGTCATATACCCCTCTTAGAGTTATTAGAGTAGACAACTTAGCCAACGAGGTTACTGGTTCATAAAGAGGAGCCAATTCTAAAACATGCACAGGTTAGAAGTCCTTGCCAAAAGACATTGAAAGAAAACATGCTCTCTTAGATCATCTACATATCAGGTTAGAATGTTTGGGATTAGGAAATTTGTTTTTTCTTATAAAATGTGTATTTCTCTTAGTATGACTTATTGTCACGACCCAACTACTCGGATCGTATAGGCACCTACTCTAATCCACCTAAATAGGAGAACCCTTACCACCCATTTAAAACAGGTACGCAGAAAATTAATAAGAAACCATAAATGCTTTTAAAAAATACAACCAGTTTCAAAACCTTCGAATACAATGAAACCTTTAAAAATACAATGGAAAACCCTTCTCAAGAAACTAGTCTAAACAGGTACAAGAGCTTCTAAGAGAAGTACAAAAAAAAAATAAGACTCAACTCCCACCATAGGAAACAGATGAGTAGAAGCAGTTGGAGATAACTATCTAAGTAACTTGAGAAACATCCATTGATCCTGCAACCAGACTATACCCCAAAAAGGGTATAGCAAAAAGAGTATCAGTACAAATAATACATACTAGTAGGTATCATCGGTCGATAAGGGTTAGATCACATAAACACAATATAGAAATCACAGGAAAAAAAAGCATGACAACTTATATAACAATTTAGTCCACATCACCTTCATCCACTTATGTAATCCTTATCCCTCATATTACCTATGAGTGTTTCCATCCTTATCCTCGCTGACTTAGTTCTATCCAATTCATTACATGTAGTGTATATGACAATAACCCAAGTCAAGACCCTGACTACCAATCATTAACTATGTCAACAACTATGACTCTACAATAATAACTTACACATTATATCAAATCCACGAGTAAGTAAACAATAACAAAATATATATGACATTCTTCTACATCCCTAGCCTAGACCACTCAAAGATCTCCAATTTATGTCAGGTAACCAGACCACACAAGGATCCCAAATATATGTCACGTAACTGGACCACGCAAGGATCCCAAATATATGCCAAGTAACCGGACCACACAAGGATCACAAATATATGCCAAGTAACTAGACTACAAGGGGGTAGCCTCAGGACATGACAAACTTGGTATCGGAACCTCAGGTTCAAGAGTCCTAGGATGTTTAAAATCCGCATCGATTAGAGTCTCTTTCATGTGTTGGAAGCGCGCCACACTTATGATGGGGAAGCTATGAGATTTCTTAGAAAAACTTCACTTCTTTCATGATCATATCGTGCGATAGAGTTTAACTCTAATATCCTTCTAATCTTTTCCTTTTACATTTCACATTATGCCTCAACGTGCTATACCTCACTTAGCCACTCGAAATGTTGTTCCTCTAGTTCTATCCCCCGAGGTCACAAATGAGTAGTTAAAGAATTCCATCGACATGCTATCCCAGACTATGGCTTCTCAGGCCAACCAACCAGCTTCTATTCTCATCAACCCTCAAGGTGGGTTAGCGGCCGAGTTAGTGATTTCATCTGTATGAACCCACCTGAGTTCTGGGGTTCAAAAGTGAGTGAGGATCTAATAAACTTTATCAATGACGTGAAGAAAATCTTAAAAAAAATACGGGACCTGAGACCATAAGTGATCCCAAGATAATCCTTCGCCTTAGCATGACTTAAACATAACATAGATATTTATAATGGAAGCATAAACTGTAGTAATAAGAAATTCAATATGATAAGAAATGAAGTCTAAAAATGACAATCTGAATACATTGTCTAAACTCTGTTTGAAAAGCCTCTATAATCTGATAAGATGAGTTATTGGGACAAGAATCCATATTTTACTCCAAATACTGAGAGCCTCCCTATCTTTTGTGACCCCTTATGTAGCATGCAACTTCGAAATTTGTCCTGAATTGCTTTTAGAACCCTTTTGTGTTTCTACTCCTGTTGGTGAGTCAGTCCTAGCCAAAAGAATCTACCGAAATTGCCCTATCTCAGTCTTTCACAAAGTCACTTCAGCTGATCTAGTAGATTTGAAGATGACTGATTTTGATGTTATTCTTGGTATGGATTGGTTGTATGCTTATGTTCAGGGGCTAGTTATAACACCCCATAAACTTATTCAGCTTTTAAACACAGAATCTCAGAAATTTTTTAGCTTTTAAACTCAGAATCTCAGAAAAATTTCAGCTTTTTGGTTCACGAGTCCAAACCATGGACTGTGGTATGAACCATAAATCATGGAATGGAGTCATGGTTTAAGTCTGCCAGGCTCAGACTCTTGTCTGGGAACCACAAGTTGGTTTTATGGACCATAGTTCAGTCTACAACCTGTCCTGTCAACTCGTGGTATCATACCTGAGGACTGACTGATTCCCAGGAATAACGAGTCAAGTCTACGACCCATAAATTGAACTACGGACCATCCTGTTGACTTGTGAAACCTGATTAGAGACCTGCCAAGTCCTTCAGGAATGACGAATTGGTTTTACGGGACTAATCTGTTTTATAGTCCGTCTTGTTGACCCATAGATTGCCTTCTGTAGCCTATTCACTTGGCCAAGAATGACAGATGAAAACCACGAGCTGTGGTTTGGTCTACGACCCGTGGAATCCGTCCGTGGTCCCTGAAAGTCAACTTTTTCCAGCTTTTTACTAATTATATCCCAGGGGTATTTTAGTCATTACCATCCATTTTAACTCATAAATGACATCATTTTGACTATTTCTAGGACGTTTTTTACTCTCATTAGCCTAAGTCCCTCCTCAAATCTTCATTCATCTCCCAAAAAGGAAAATAACTCCTTCAAGAGTCCTAGGATGTTTAAAATCCGCATCGATTAGAGTCTCTTTCATGTGTTGGAAGCGCGCCACACTTATGATGGGGAAGCTATGAGATTTCTTAGAAAAACTTCACTTCTTTCATGATCATATCGTGCGATAGAGTTTAACTCTAATAACCCTCTAATCTTTTCCTTTTACATTTCACATTATGCCTCAACGTGCTATGCCTCACTTAGCCACTCGAAATGTTGTTCCTCTAGTTCTAGCCCCCGAGGTCACAAATGAGTAGTTAAAGAATTCCATCGACATGTTATCCTAGACTATGGCTTCTCAGGCCAACCAACCAGCTTCTATTCTCATCCACCCTCAAGGTGGGTTAGCGGCCCGAGTTAGTGATTTCATCTGTATGAACCCACCTGAGTTCTGGGGTTCAAAAGTGAGTGAGGATCTAATAAACTTTATCAATGACGTGAAGAAAATCTTAAAAAAAATACGGGACCTGAGACCATAAGTGATCCCAAGATAATCCTTTGCCTTAGCATGACTTAAACATAACATAGACATTTATAACGGAAGCATAAACTGTAGTAATAAGAAACTCAATATGATAAGAAATGAAGTCTAAAAATGACAATCTGAATACATTGTCTAAACTATGTTTGAAAAGCCTCTATAATCTGATAAGATGAGTTATTGGGACAAGAATCCATATTTTACTCCAAATACTGAGAGCCTCCCTATCTTTTGTGACCCCTTATATAGCATGCAACTTCGAAATTTGTCCTGAATTGCTTTTAGAACCCTTTTGTGTTTCTACTCCTGTTGGTGAGTCAGTCCTAGCCAAAAGAATCTACCGAAATTGCCCTATCTCAGTCTTTCACAAAGTCACTTCAGCTGATCTAGTAGATTTGAAGATGACTGATTTTGATGTTATTCTTGGTATGGATTGGTTGTATGCTTATGTTCAGGGGCTAGTTATAACACCCCAGAAACTTATTCAGCTTTTAAACACAGAATCTCAGAATTTTTTAGCTTTTAAACTCAGAATCTCAGAAAAATTTCAGCTTTTTAGGGTTCACGAGTCCAAACCATGGACTGTGGTATGAACCATAAATCATGGAATAGAGTCATGGTTTAAGTCTGCCAGGCTCAGACTCTGGTCTGGGAACCACAAGTTGGTTTTATGGACCATAGTTCAGTCTACAGCCTGTCCTGTCAACTCGTGGTATCATACCTGAGGACTGACTGATTCCCAGGAATAACGAGTCAAGTCTACGACCCATAAATTGAACTACGGACCATCCTGTTGACTTGTGAAACCTGATTAGAGACCTGCCAAGTCCTTCAGGAATGACGAATTGGTTTGACGGGACTAATCTGTTCTATAGTCCGTCTTGTTGACCCATAGACTGCCTTCTGCAGCCTATTCACTTGGCCAAGAATGACAGATGAAAACCACGAGCTGTGGTTTGGTCTACGACCCGTGGAATCCGTCCGTGGTCCCTGAAAGTCAACTTTTTCCAGCTTTTTACTAATTATATCCCAGGGGTATTTTAGTCATTACCATCTATTTTAACTCATAAATGACATCATTTTGACTATTTCTAGGACGTTTTTTACTCTCATTAGCCTAAGTCCCTCCTCAAATCTTCATTCATCTCCCAAAAAGGAAAATAACTCCTTCAAGCTCCAAGTTCAAATCTCCTTTTCTTTTCAATTTCAAGTGGGTTATCTTCAATCAAGGTATGTGGGTACTCAATAAGGGATTCCCTCCACCCTTATGCCCAAAACCCCAATTTTCTAAATTTAATTTATGGATTTCTAAATTAGGGTTCTTACTCAAATTGGGGGAAAAGTTATGGGTCTTCTCCTAAGGCATCAATTCATGATTTCTTATTACATTTATGTGATTTAATTTAAGTTCCTCAGTTGATTTCAAAAGCCCATATGTTGATGATTAATTTTAGCATGATTTCATTGAATTGCATGTCCGAGCTCACGAGGCACTATTTCAAGACGTACTTCACGTCATTCAATCCAACAACCATCTTATGTGAATTTGATAAGAATCAAACCAACCCCCAGAGCCTACAACACCTTATAACCATCAATATGCAACAACAATAACCCAACTTAATAAGACAAAGGGGCTTCCCAGAGCAATAATATCCAAAAGAGCATCTCATTACTCAAAAATCTATAAAAACAATACTGCAACATGTGGTTATGAAGGAGGGTCATAGGAGGATGATTACCCCAACAAAAAGCTTTGCAATACCAATATAAAAAGATGTTGTAAGAACTCACCACAAGATATAACAATATACGGCAAGAAAATATGACAAACATGTTGATAACGATAAGTTCCTCCTCTAAATTTATTATAATGCTCAAATTAAGAATGAGTAGAGGATTTAGAAATCTTACCTTCTGATAAATGGATGTTAACAGTAGATAAAAGTAAATCCCATGACCTTCTTTTTTGATATAACTACAAACAAAGTCAAAATTGATGAGAAAACTATACCGTAATGATGAGCTCGCGAGGTAGAGCAACATCCGTTAAACTTCCGATTGAAAGCATCAAAGTACATGGAGGATTTAGATGCTTGGGTTATGATTTTCTAAGGTTTCTTGGTGAATATTATGAGTTAAAATGACGGGAAAACATCTTTTAAAAAGCTAAAACGAAATAGGGTCTAAGGGCCCACCTTCACGTGCCTGCTTGTGTTGTCTTACAAAAACATAAATATCTCTCTATTCTGAAGTCATATGGATGGACAGTTTCATGCGTTGGAAATTAGACTCATCTTTCAATTTGGTTGGTTGGGGGACTTTTAACTCTTTATAGAGTAGGAGAAAATCTTTGAGACATTTGACCCAAATATTCAGAGAATTTCTTAACGAAATTTACAATAACTTTCCCCTACTTTTATTTTGCAGCTTGCTTGACTTATAAACTTAACATACGACCATTGTGAAATTAAAATACTTCATAAAAAATAGATTCAATCCAACATTAAAATTGGTGGGGTGTTACATCCTCCACCCCTTAGGGACATTCATCCTCGAATGAAGATGATGTATGTAGTATCACATGAAATAATGAAAGAACACGTATAATACAATAATGTACCTCAAGTACTCAAATGTGTGTCACACCTCGAGGCTACCCCCTAGATGTAACATGGTTCTTAGTGTCACAAGTGACCCCAAGCTAACCCATGGTCTGGCATATCTAGAAAATTTCCGTTAAAAACATATATTGTGCGGAAGATAAAAAAAATTTAATATCTGAAGTGGCAAAAAGACCAAAACATGTAAAAATTTAAAAATATATATATAGTATAGTGATGACTGAAGAAAATACTAACAACTCAATAGTTGAATCTAGTCTATTTCTGAAAGCCTCTAGTTGATGCGAGTTGCTAGGATATGCCCCCAGCTAACTCTAATAATATGAAACTTAAAAGTGAAGACTGAAGATAACGCATGTCTATCATCCTCGAACTATGAGGATTTACCACTGAAGTTGCTGAGTAAGGACTGGAAGTTGATCTAAGCATGGTCTAGATGCTGACCACCAGAACCTAAATCATAAAATGATGTAGCATAAAAGTATACGTCAGTACTTTGAATATACTGAGAATGGAGGATATGTGCTCAGCTGAACAATATAATAACTGAACATGGAAATATATACTGCAACATAGACTGATAGGTAAGCTGAATGCATTGACCAAATAAATATCATGAGTATATATAACATGCTGATCTGACTGACTGAATATAAGGTCAATGCAATATGAATCTAACTATGGGAGATACTATTAACCGACATACCCCAAGCTAAGCTAACTATGGGGCCAACCTGTAACCCTGGATGGAAGGGAATCCATAACTTGCCAAGTGTACAAACAAAGCTAACGTGGATCCACTAAACTGATGTCCACAATGGACAAGGGTGTCAAGCCTAGTCTTACGGGTGACCTCTTCAGAACCTACGGTGGCGCTGTAGTTCTGGGACTCACGGACTGCTACTAAAGGTATCAGCCTAAACTGATGGGTGAACCTTTATCCCTTCATTTTATCAGTGTTAATTCTACTCTCAACTGAATACATAAGCAATAGAATGCAAACTGAAATGCTGGATAGCTCAAATACTAATAATCATAAGAGAATGGAACAAACATATACTGAAACTGATGGCATTCTAATTTTGAAGCATGATTGTCTGATTTTTCTGCCTATCAAGTATAAATTATGACTACTAAATTTAAGACAAGCTAGGGTTACTGAGTTCTGTACATAAGACTATGCTAATTCTCCAAGAAACGTGTAATGAATACCATATAAACTATAGCAGTTGAGTTACAATGAATCCCTAAGATTTAGGAACCCTGGGTATGAACAATTCATGGAGAAACTTAAAAACTGGCTGAATTCTAGGGACCTAATAGGTGAAAGGAACCCACTAGTGAAATCCCACATACCTGGAGAAGAAACTACAGAGAAATCCTTTGGATTCTTGGGGCTGTGTTGAAGAACCTTCTGCCTGTTCTTGAGAGAAAACTTTCACCTCTTTTCTCCTATTTCTTTTTAAGTATGATTAATTTAGGCAGAATAGTGAAGTAATAGTTAAAATCCCTTTAATTACTCCCTAAACGAATAAGGTTTGGATTTTAAAGGGTAGGGAAAAGATTAGAATACCTCTATATTAAGTAAAAGAAAACTACTGAAATTTGCGAATCAGGTTCCACGGATGGGTTCCACGACCCGTGGAAACTTCCATATCTCATGGAACCCTATCATGGTTACTGAGTCTTTTTGTCAAGCTACGGGTCTGAGTTCCACGACATGGGTTCATGACCTGTGGAACCATCCACGGTTTGTGGAACCTTCTCATTGTTCTCAGTACAGGAAGTTTGGGATGCTGGATGTGTGTTTCACGAGTGTGGTCCATGACTCATGGAAAATTCCACAGATCGTGGATCCTACTTGTGTACCTTGGGAGGTCGACTGTAAGAATTTTTCACGGGAAGCTTCTACGACCCGTGGACACTTTTACGGTCCGTGATCCCTATTCATGATCTTGACCTTAGAGGGCTAGCCTCTGTTTTGAGTTTCATGAGTCCATTCCATAACTCGTGAACTGTTACACGACTCGTGGATCTGACTCGTGGAATGACTGATAGTTGAAAAAATTATTTCTTTCTTGTTTTCTGAGATGAGTCTAGGCTTGGAAGTTCTGGTTTGTTACAATATCTCCCTTTTGGGATCATTCATCCTGGAATGAAGACTAAACAAGCTGGGTTTGGAGGAAAATAAATACAATACCTTCCAAACGAGTACTAGAAACTGATATCTAACTAAATTGAGTCCCATGAGTATGCAAATATGCTGAAATGCAAGAATAGTTGAGGGAAAATAATACGGAGACTGAAGTTCATGAGAGTAAACTGAGAAACTAGAGAGGAACTATTACATCAAGCTGAAACTAAATCGAAGGGAAAGTGGTGAGGGTACTTGGCCATCATGGCTGCTTCTGCTTGCCAAGTAACTCCCTCTACAGACTGATTCCTCTACAAGACCTTCATTAAAGCTACTTCTTTAATTCTCAACCTATGAACCTGATGGTCAAGAATCACAACAGGAACCTCCTCATAGGTGAGGCTATCCTTCACATCCACACTATCTAAAGGCACTATCGATATTGGATCACCCATACACTTCTTTAACAAGGAAATGTGAAAGACTGGATGAACCACTGCTATTTCTGTTGGCAGCTCTAACTCTTAGGCCATATTACCAACCTTTTTCAAGATTCTGTAAGGACCTACATACCTGGAACTGAGCTTTTATTTCTTGCCAAATCTTATCACCACCTTCATGGGTGACACTTTCAGAAAGACCCAATCATCGATCTCAGACTCTAAGTCCCTTTTCCTCACATCTGCATAGGACTTCTGATGACTCTTAGCTGTTTTCAATCTCTCTCTAATAAGCTAAACTCTCTCCATAGCCTCATGAACCGAATCTGTCCCAACCAAGATTGCTTCACCTACTTTGAACCAACCAACCAGTGACCTGAATCTACGCCCATAGAGTGCATCATATGGGGCCATCGGATTACTGGAGTGGAAACTGTTATTAAAGGCAAAATCTATAATAGGTAGGTGATCATCCCAACTACCCTTGAAATCGATCACGCAAGCTCTCAATATATCCTCTAAGGTCTGAATGGTACGCTCTGCCTGACCATCCATCTTCGGATTAAATGTTGTACTAAGATTCACCTGAGTACCAATACCTTTCTGAAATGGTCTCCAGAATTGAGATGTTAACTGAGTACCCCTGTCTGAGATAATAGACAAAGGAACTCCATGCATCATGACTATCCTGCTAATGAAGAGTTTGGCATAGACATCAGCTAAATTTACAGTCTTGATAGCCAAGAAGTTAGTTGACTTAGTAACTCTGTCCACTATCACCCAAATGGAGTCATGTTATCAACGTGTACGAGGTAAACCCATAATGAAATCCATGTTGATCACCTCCCACTTCCAAGTAGGAATGCTAATACCCTTAGTCACACCTCCTGGCTTCTGATGTTCTACTTTCTCCAACTGATAGTAGGAACCCTTAGATATAAAATCTGCAATGTCCCTCTTTATGCCATTCCACTAATAGACTTCCCGTAGATAACGGTACATCTTGGTGGCACCAAGATGAATAGAATATCTAGAATTGTGGGCTTTTGTAAGGATCTGCTGCCTCAACTCACCCACATTAGGTACACATAAATGGCCCTGGTAATGAAGCACACCATCTCTCCGTTGGGAGAAAACCTCTACTCTCTGCTGATGAACTGAACCTTGCAACTTAAGAAATATGGGATCACTATCTTGTTTCTCCTTAACCTCTGCTACTAAAAATGATTCTAACCTATTCTGGACTATCACGCCACCATATGTCATGTCCATAAGGCAAACTCCTAAACGAGCAATCCAGTGAACACCTCTAGCTAATTCTTTCCTTTCTTCCTCAACATGTGACATACTACCCATGGACAGTCTGCTGAGGGCATCATCCACTGCATTAGCCTTACTCGGATGGTAGAGCACACTCATATAATAGTCTTTGAGGAACTCAAGTCACCTTCTTTGAAAAAGATTCAACTCTTTCTGGGTGAACAAATATTGGGGGATCTTATGATCTTTGAACACATCAACATGAACACCATAGAAGTAGTGTCTCAAAATCATTAGGTCAAATACAACAGCTGCAAGCTCAAGGTCATCAGTCGAGTAGTTCTTCTAATGAATCTTAAGTTGTTTGGAAGCATAAGCTATAAACTTAACATGCTGCATGAAAACACAACCCAGAACAATCATAGATGCATCGCAATAAACCACATAGCCATCTGAACCCTCTGGTAGAGTAAAAATGGGAGCTATAGTCAACCTGGTCTTCAGTTCTAAGATGCTTTTCTATCACTCATATGACCACTGGCACTTGACCTTCTTCTGACTCGACTTTGTCAATGGGGCATCTATAGATGAAAATCCTTCCACAAACCTCCTGTAATAACCAGCCAAACCCAAGAAACTCCTGATGTCTATCAGAGAGGTGGGTCTGGGCCAGTCTTTTACAACCTCAATCTTGTAAGAATCAACTCGAATTCCTTAAATAGACACCACATGACCATGAAAAGCAACTGATTTAAACCAGAACTCACACTTACTGAACTTTGTGAATAACTGGCGATCTTTGAGAGACTGCAGAATGACCCTCAGATAATTCGCATGCTCCTCCTCATTTTGAGAATAAACAAGGATATCATTAATAAAGGCAATGATGAACAAGTCCAAATATTATATAAACACCCTGTTCATTAAGTCCATAAAATTTGCAAGAGCATTAGTTATCCCAAAATACATAACTACAAATTCATAGTGACCATACCGAATCCTGAAGGTTGTCTTTGGGATGTCACTATCTCTGACTCTGAGCTGATGATAGTCAAACCTGAGGTTTATCATAGAGAAGCAACTAGCACCCTAAAGCTGGTCGAACAAGTTATCAATCCTGGGGATGGGATATTTATTCTTAATTGTGACTTTGTTCAACTGGTGGTAGTCGATGCACATCTTGAGAGAACCGTCTTTCTTATGCACGAAGAGCACTGGAGCACCCCATGAAGAGATGCTGGGTCTGATGAAGGCCTTATCCAGAAGGTCTTTCAACTGTTCTTTTAATTCCTTAAGCTCAGCTGGAGCCATTCTATATTTAAGAATCGAAATAGGTTGGGTATCTGGAAGGAGATCTATTCTGAAGTCGATTTCCCATTTGGGAGGAACTCTGCGAAGATCTTATAAAAACACTTTTAGGAATTCATTCACCACTGGAACTGACTCAAGAGTTGGGGTCTCAGATTTTTAATTCTTAACCCCAACAAAATGATAGCTATACCCTTTGGAAATCATTTTTTTGGCCTTAAGGGAAGAGATGAATCGACCTACAGGCACTGAGGTACTACCCTTCCATTCTAAGACTGGCTCATTTGGAAACTGAAATGAACGATCCTAGTTCTTCAATAAACTGAAGCATAATAGGAATGTAACCAATCCATTCCTAGAATAATATCAAATTCAGTCATTTCTAACTCTACTAGATCGGTTAGGTGATTTTCTGGGAAACTGTAATAGGGCAATTTTTGTATACCCGTCTAGCTATAAATGGATCACCAACTAGAGTAGATAATGAGAAGGGTTATGGGAGGATTTCTGAATGAAACCAAAATTCACTTCTATGTAAAGAGTTATGAAAGAAAGTGTAGCCCCTGGGTCTAACAAAGCATAAATATCTAAATAGAGGACTTGTAACGTACCCGTGACCACATCAGGAGAATCCTGTTTGTCCTATCGTGTTTGAAGGGCATACAACTTGTTCTAGCGCTGACCACCACCTGTACCAGATGAGGCACCCTACTGAGTGGGGCAACCCGCTGGAACTGCTACAGACCTGGCTTGATTCCGCGAACGAGTATCCCAACCCTTCTGAGAATTTATCGGGCACTCTTTCATAATGTGTCGTGGATTACCACACCCAAATAAATTTCCACTACCTCTCATGCACTCACCCTGGTGTTGTCTACCACACTTCTTACACCCTTGATGAGTGCACCTTATAGTAACTGTACCTTGGGTCATTAAGCCTGGCGCTCTATCCTTGTCGATCATGTTTGAATTTTGGCACTGAGGCACTAGTAGAAGATGGAGCTGGAGCTAAAGATTTCTGACAGAATTGAGAGTGGTTACCACCCTTTGACTTTTTTTGAGAGTAGTTGAAGTCACCTGTTCTGGCTCTCTTAATGTCTCCTCCCCCTCTTTGATTTTCTCTTCCTCAATTTGCTGAGCATAAGTAACCAACCTGGAGATGTCTATCACCTTAACAAGCATGGCCATTTTGCACTACTTAACTATATCATCGGACACCCCAAATATGAACTTACTCATGCGGGCTCTGGAGTCAGCCTTTATCGTTGGAGCATACTTAGACAGATATGTGAACTTGAGTGCATACTCATTCACACTCATATCATTTTGCTTCAAGTTTATGAATTCCTGGACCTTGCATCTCTGAGCTCAAGTGGGATGACCCTGTTCAAAAATGCAGTCTTGAACTGGATCTAATCCACTGGACCTGCATTTGCATAATGAGACTCTTTTCACTACTGATACCAAGTGTAGTCCACTCCCTTTAGTTGATAGGCAACTAAATCTGCACTCTCGATTGGAGTGACACACATATTGTCCGTTACCTTATATATGTAATCAAGGAACTCCTATGGATTCTCTTCTGATTTAGACCCATGAAATTTTGGAGGTTCATCCGAGTGAAGTCCCGGATTCTTGCTGCAGCATTGTTAGCCTGAAGTGGAGCTGGTGCCACATCCCACTGATTGACCTGAGCTGTCATGGACTGGGAAAGCACTTGAAATGAAGCCCTGAATTTGGCATAGATGACTTGCTATTTCAATGGGTCTGCTGGTGCTGGCTGATTCCTGGCATTATCTCTTTTTGGCGGCATTTTCTGAAATGCGAGGAGCATGAGTTGAAAGGAGGTTAAATAGAGTTCATACTCTATAGCACGAGCTGGAAAAGAAAGAAGGAAATTTGTTCTTAATGACATCTCATAGCTTCTCCCCCATAAGTATGGCGCACTTCACACCCATGAAGAAGACTCTACTTGATGCGACTTTAAGACACCCCAGGGCACTTAAACTTGATTCTCTAATACCAAGTTTGTCATGCCCCGAGGATATCATCAAGATGTAACAAGGTTCTTAGTGTCAAAAGTGACTCCAATCTAATCCATGGTCTTGCATATCTAAACAATTTTTGTTAAAAATATATATTGTGCAGAAGCTGAAAATAATTTAATATCTGATATGGGAAAAAGCTCAAAACATGTCTGAATATAAAAATATATATAGAATATCGTGATGATTGAAGACAACACTAACAACTCAATAGCTGAATCTAGTCTATGTCTGAAAGCCTCTAGCTGATATGAGTTGCTGGGGCATGCCCTCAACTAACTCTAATAATCTGAAACTGAAAAGTAATGACTGAAAAATAAAACATGTCTATCATCCTCGAACTATGAGGACTCACCACTGAAGCTACTGAGTAAGGACTGGAAGTCAATCTAAGCGCAGTCTGGATGATGAGCGCCTAAACCTACATCATAAAATGATGTAGCATAAAAGTATGCATCAGTACTTCGAATGTACTGAGCATGCAGGATATGTGCTAAGCTGAACAACATATTAATTGTACATGGAAATATCTACTGCAACATAGACTGATAGGTAAGCTGAATGCAATGACAAAATTAATATCATTAGTACATATACATGCTGATCTGAATGACTTATTATAAGGTCAATGCAATATGAATCTGACTGTGAGAGATACTATTAACCGACATACCCCAAGTTGAGCTAACTATGGGGCCAACCTGTAACCCCAGATTGATGGGTGTTCATACCTTACCACGTGTACAAACAAAGCTGATGTGGATCCACTAAACTGATGTCCATAAGGGAGAGGGGTGTCAAGTCTAGTCTTACGAGTGACCCCTTTAGAACCTATGGTGGCGCCGTAGTTCTGGGACTCAGGAATTGCTACTAAAGGTTACAATCTAAACTGATTGGTGAGCCTTCATACCTTCATCCTCTCGGTGCTAAGTCTACTCCCAACTGAATGCATAAGTAATAGAATGCAGACTAAAATGCTGGATAGCTCAAATACTTATAATCAACTGAGAATGCAACAGACATATACTAAAACTGATGGCATTCTAATTCTGAAGCATGATTGTCTGATTTATCAACCTAGCAAGTATAAATTATGAATACTGAATTTAATACAAGATAGGGTTACTTAGTTCTGTACATGGGACTATGTTAATTCTCCAATAAACATGTAATTAACACCATAAAAACTATAGCAGTTGAGTTACACTGAATCCCTAAGATTTAGGAACTCTAGGTCTAAACAATTCATGAAGAAACTAAAGTACCGACTGAATTTTAGGGACCTAATAAGTGAAAGGAACCCACTAGTGAAATCCCACATACCTAGAGAAGAAACTACGAAGAAATCCTTTGGATTCTTGGGGCTAAGCTGAAGAACCTTTTGCTTGTTCTTGAGAGAAAACTATCGCCTCTTTTCTCCTATTTCTTTCTAAGTCTTATTAATTTAGGGAGAATGAGGAAATAATTCTGAAAATACCTTTAATTACCCCCTTAAACGACTAAGGTTCAGAATTAAAAGGGTAGGGAAAAGACTAGAATGCCCATAAATTAATTAAAACAAAATTACTGAAATTTACAACTCAGGTTCCACGGATGGGTTCCATGACTCGTGGAACCCTGCAGTCACACCAAGTTCTCTTTGTCGGGCATGGAGAAAGCCCCATGGTGTTTCCTGAGCCTTTTTGTCAAGCTATGGGTCTGAGTTCCACGACATGGGTTCACGACCCATGGAACCATCCATGGTTCATGGAACCCTCTCGTGGTTCTCAGTAAAAGAAGTCTGGGTTGTTGGATGTGGGTTCCATAAGTGTGTTCCATGACTTATGGAAACTTCCACAGATCGTGGATCCCACTTGTGGACCCTGAAAGTTTGACTGTAAGAAGTTTTCACAGGCAGCTTTTACGACCCGTGGACACTTCTACGGTCTGTTATCCCTATTTATGATCCTGAACTCAGAAGGCTGGCCTCTGTTCTGAGATCAACGAGTCCAGTCCATGACTCATGAACTGTTCTATAGCTCGTGGATCTGACTCATGGAATGATTGTCAGTTATTTTTTTTATTTCTTTATGGTTTTCTGAGTTGAGTCTAGGCTTGGAAGTTCTGGGGTGTTACAATGTGGGTATACTATCTATCTGTTATGGATATCATCTAAAGGAGTGAACATGTGGGGATATCTTAAATTCATGTCCTTTTTAGCTTCCCATGCCATCTCCTTGATTTTTACAATTCTGCCACAACACTTCCGCTGAAGTTGTATCCTTATTCTACAATCACCTAATCTGGCAATCTACTATGACAACTGGGACTTCTTTATAAGATAAGTCCTATAAAATTTAAACATCTGTAGTTAGTACTATGTGTGTTTGATCTCCTATACACTTCTGTAACATAGAAATGTGAAATACTAGTTGTACTGCCTCTAACTCTGATGTTAACTATAGCGAGTAAGAAATTTTGCCTATCCATTGAACAATAAGGTAAGGTCCAATATATCGAGGGCTCATCTTTCCCTTCCTGCCAAATTTTATAATGCCTTTCATCAGGGAAACCTTCAAAATTCTGAATTGTCAATGTGGAACTCTATGTCCCATCGCCTAACATCTGAATATGATCTTTGGCATTTATGAGCTATCAACGACTTCTCTCTGATCAGCTTAACCTGTTCCACGGCCTTCTATATTACGTCAATTTCAATCAATCCTAAGTCATCAACCTCAAACCAACCAAGAGGGAATCAATATTTTTGCCTATATAAAGCCTTGTACAGTGACATACCAATTCTTGAATGACTACTGTTATGATAAGAAAACTCAATAAGTGACATGTGATCATCCTAGTTCCCTATGAAATATAGCACATATTCATGTAATATATATTTGAGAGTCTAGATCATACGTTTGGCTTGTCCATCAATCTAAGAATGAAAAGTTTAACTAAGATTAAACTGAGTCCTCAAACCCTTCTGGAAAGATCCTTAGAAATATTGTAAATCATGCCCCTCAATCTGAAATAACTAATAATGGGAAACCATAGAGTCTGACAATCTCTCTAATGTACAACCCAACATAATCTTTAGCTAAGAATATGGCAGTGACTAGTAAGAAATTGGCTGATTTTATCAGCCTAGATAACCACCCAGATAGAATCAAACTTCCATCATTAACGAGGCAACATATGACAAAAATCTATATTTATCGCCTCCCACTGTCATAGTGGAATTGCTTTCTCCTGAATTAGCCCACTGGGCTTCTAATGTCTACCTTTACCTGCTGATAATTTGGGAATTGTGCCACAAACACAACTATGTCCCTCTTCATTATCGGCCACCAATAAATCTCTTTAATATCATAATACAATATTTTGGATCCGGGGTGAATAGAGTAACAAGAATGGTGTGCCTCTTCTATAATATGTTGTCTAAGCCCTGAAAAATCAGGAACACATAATTGATTTCTGAATATGAGGACTCAATCTCTTTCAATATCAAAGGTTAATGACTCTTGCTACTAAGCCTTGCCTCTAGGTTTCTCTTAAACTGGGATCACCATATTGACGTGCCTTATCCTCTATAATTAGAAATGATAGGGTTGTGTCATAAATTGTGAACCTAACATCATCGGTTTCTAATAATCTAACCCCATAAACTAGCTAGCCAATGGGGTTACCGGGCTATCTCTCACTTCTCAGCTCCAAAATATGATGAACTATCCATAGACTTATGACATAGGACATCTGCTACTATATTGGCCATCCCTGTATGATATAAGATATCCATATCATAGGCTTTTAGAAATTCAAACCATCAACACTGTCGTAGGTTCAACTCTTTCTATCTAAAAATATACTAGAGACTCTTATGATCTGTACATATATCAACATGAACTCCATACAAGTAATGCTTTAAAACCTTCTGGGCATGAATAAAAGCAGCCAACTCTAAATCGTTGGTCGGGTAGTTCTTCTCATTCTTCTTTAACTATTTAGAAGCATAAGTAATTACCTTTTCATACTGCATAAGAACACAAACCATCCTAACACTTTAAATGTAAAAATACATTGTGTAGCCCTCTAGACCCTCCGGTAAGGTCAGAATTGGTGCTGAAGTCAATCTATATTTTATCTCTTGGAAGCTCTGCTCACAAGCCGGTAGTCCGCTGAAACTTAACTATTTTCTGAGTTATCTTGTCAAGGGTGCTGAAAGTGAAGAAAGTCCTTCCACAAACATTCTGTAATACCTAGTTAAGCCAACAAAGCTACAAACTTCTATCGGGGTCGTAGGTCTACTACAAGTCTTGACGACCTTAATATTCTATAAATGAACATGAATACCAACATCTGATACAATATTGCCCAAAAAACCATATAATGCAACAAAAACTCACACTTAAATAGCTTAGTTAACAACCTATGGTGAATTTGAAATAAAAAAGTTACCCGAGTCTATTCTGTTGCCAACGTTGCAATAAGATAATGCAATGAAGATATTGAAGAAGTAATTCCCTTGCTTGGGATGGGGCCACGCTAATAGGATTGGTATGCTCCTGGATAATGGTTTAAGGTTGAGGTACTATTATCGAGCCGCGACGTAAAATCAAGCGCTTTTTGGGAGGCAACCCAAGTGTTTTTACTTAATTTTTTTACCCTTTTTGTTGTATTTGGTTTATTTTACAGATTCAAGGAGATGGAAAAACGACTAAGTAATAGACTAACTTCGGAAGGCATGTGCGAAAATCCATGTGACCCACACACAACATTTTATGGGTCACACTTGACAACACATCCCAAACCAGTGGATTGGGAAGAAAAAGAAAATTCAGAGGTGGCATGTGATAGGTGGTGTGAATCGCACCTCTCGTTATGCACATCGCACCTTCATCGCACGCTCAACAAGATAGCTGGGAAGGTTTTATGCAAAAATTGGCATACGCAAAGTGATATGCTAGCCAAATATTAGCATGTGTGAAACACATATCGCAGTGCACTCAGGTAAGTTTAAATATTTTTGTTAACCTACGCATTGAATAACCCGACTCAGAAACTGACCCACGACTTTTCTTCTTCTTTTCTCTCCTATAAACCGTCACCCTCCACCTCTATTCTTCCATAACTCACATAAAACCTCCATAACTCTCTCTAAACTCTCCCAATCTCCAAACATTTCCCAAAATCTCCTCCTCTATCACCCGAAGTCCGTCACCACTACCACACCACAAGTCATTGCTGCCTTGTTTTCTGGTCAAAGTTTGGGTCACCTTTAAATATTTGCTTTTTCGTCCCTCTTCTCTACTTATGGTAAGTTATCCAATGTTAAATTCATGTTTTAAGTAAATTTGGAACACTTACTGTGAAGCATGCTTGTTTAATCTTCCATATTTGTTATGGGTGAGATCCAAAATTTTGGGACCCCAATTTAGGGGTATATAATTAATTTTTCTTGTGATGAAGTTGGTAGATCTGGTTTTTGTGATAATGCATGTGTTTTATGTTAATTTTTAGCTCTAAAATTCATGTTTTGGGTGAAATCTGAGTAACTCACTTGAGTTGATGCATGGTTTGTCCCTATGAGAGATTGGGTGACGTCATTCTTTAGGAAAAATTGTCATGTTTGCAAGATTGTTGTTGAATCATGTTGATTGAGCTGAAATTCTTGTTACCACTACGCCATGTGTTATTTCAAGTTAATATGATTATTAAATGAGTATTTTTGGTTGAGGGGAGTGATTTTTTGTGCGAATAAATGTGGCTATATGCTTTTCATGAAGGCTTGATGTTCCCGATGATAGATGAAGTAACATCCTTCTTAAGGGAAATCGTTAAGCTAATCTTTTGATTATGAATGTGTTTGAGTTTTCTAGGGAAGTCTGAGTACTCAAATAACTTGGGTATTGGTCAAATCATGTTTATGCCTTGTTAAAAATTGGTATTTGTATCCAGTTGGTTGCCTATGCATTCCACAAATATTGCTCTATGAGTCATATACTTAACACACATGAAAATAAGGAATTGAAAAATTCCAACTAATTCTTTGTGTGTTTCGCATGCGACGCGTAGATCTCTATGTGTGTAATGCACAAGCCATCACACACTACTCTTAAGGCTGCCAGTTCACTGAGTTGACGGGTGAAGACATGTGCGACACACATAATGGCTGGTGAAAATCACACCTGTCTTCGCACCCTAAAGAAGAATCCACTCATGTTTCTGTTAACATGTGCAAATCCATGTGTGATGCGCACTTAGTCAGTTATGGTCCGCACGTGACTTGCACATGTCATCAGTCACCTGAGAAGTTTTTCTTCTCCTATTCATTCTAATTCTCTTTCTTAATAATTTTATTTTTTCCATATATAGCAGTTCATGCATGGTGCTTCATGCTAACATCCATTTGCAGGATTATGACTTCTAATAGGCACCTTTCAAAAAGACATGCCAATAATCAAGCCTCAATATCAGAACATCTGGTTGTCCTTGTGCAAAATGAGGGACCGTCTGAGTCAAAAATTTGGTTTGGCCTTGAGGGGATGGATGCCTACTAAAGTAAGTTTCGGCATACGTGATCTTTCTTGGAGGAAGCGAGATTTGATGTCGACTCCTTCAAAGATGATTTCCTAAATATACCCAAGCAATTTGAAACAAGGGACTGGGCACAATTGTCTTAAACCCCTGGACCCTTATGCTTCAATATATCTTGCCTGGCACGGTAAGAAGCATAAAATTCCCGTACTAATTCAGGGAAATAAGGTCCAACAAGCAAGTTGTTAATCCTACCATCCGTTCTAGTAAGGGCCAAGGAAGTTGACATTACTCTTGCAGCTATTAACTCTATTGAATGGGACGATAAACCAAGACCACCATCAAGGTATGCTTAATGTGTGTCTACAAAGGCCGACCAATATGCTTGGGTGGCTAGTGTCATAGCTGAAGGGGATTCTCTGTGGGTAATCTCAAATAGTCACATCTCTTGTCAAGATCTTAAATTTGAAGCTCAGAGGTGGTTGGAATTTGTGTGCACGAGGCTCATCCCACCGTACAACAGAACTCAGATTACTATAGAAGTGGCCATTCTCATTGCATACATCATGTCTAGCTATAAAATCAATGAAGGGGAAATTATTGCAGAATAATTCAAGAGGAGAGCGAAACATGATTCCACTTCCATGTCCTTTCCTGTTATCATATGTAAATTGTGTTTAAGGGCACAATGTCCTCTATTCCGTCAATTGGATAAAATTTACCAAGCAGAGGGCATGGTTTGTTTTGACATAAAGGAGGACAAAGATGCACTGCATGTTACGAAAAGATGCTTTTTTCAAAACCCAATTACCCCGGCAGGTATGGAGAGCACCAAAAATATTATGCACGCTCCTGCCACTGGGATGCCAAATTCAAGTGGTTTACTTCAACCTGCCCATCTTGCTCGACACAATGAAGAGCGGTTATACAAGCTAGTTAGGGACATTCCAGGCATGATTCAATCTACTATCAAATTAGGTTTAAAGCCGATAGTGACAAGCGTAAGCAAACTTGGTGCTATAATGGACACAATAGAAGCGGATGTACAAGAGCTCAGGAAAATAGTACAGCAGCCCACACCAGAAGTCCCTCATTGGGATATCAATCTACAGTCTAATACTTCAGGGTTTCTTCATAAAATTAATAGCCCTCCTGATGATTGGTGCATGGGCTGGGATCCAAGTGATGATGTGGGTACATCCGAGATTTGAGAAGTACTTGATCCAATTGAGATTGCCTCGGAGACCACAGAACTAACCTTCCAATATCATTTGAGGCCATATTCATCTTATGTAACAGATTGGAATCATCAGCCTAGGCCCAACCGGCTGCTCCTCTGCCCTTTTAACATGAGTTGATGACTCTCCAAACAAGTGGTAAATTGTGGAGCGTTTGCCTCCCCTTAGTGGATGGATTTTAGACATATCCATGGCACGCATACATCTCTCCATCATCACCACCTCAACCCCGAAGGACCTACTGTCGTGTTTATTCATAAAGACATCATCATAATCAGTAGATCTACATAGAGTAATCGCAATTCACCTTTTTGTATAATTTTGTGCGTTGGGGCTATGCCCTACTTAAGTGCTCTACTTATATTTGGGGTAGGAGTTTAAGTAGTATTCAAGCCACTGTGAGGCATGTCTAAATATTCATTTATGGCTATTGTGTTATTAATTGTGCCCTTGTCGGGCTTGATTTATCATATTGATGTTGTGAATGTGAATGTTTGGTTGGTCCTAAACGATATATTGTTTCACTACCCGTGCCTTACAAATATGCTTAGTGCGTACACCAAGGCTTGATTGCAAATGATTCATGAGCGTTTTAAAATTTTGGTCGCCTTGTTAATAGTAGATTAGTGAATAAACTCCATTGGTTTTCTTCATACCATGGTTCTTTCCCAAGGAGCAATTACTTCTTTACTTTTTGTTTTCTTTTGTGTATTATTGTGTCAAATCGGGTTGGTGTTTCCCTATGATAGATTGAGAGGCGACTTTCTTAAGAGAAAATGCCAAAGCTTAAAATTTGAGTCCATGTTTTGCTAGTCTTGAATTGGTCCTACCAAAAAACGTTTTTGGGCAAGAAGTTTCTGACAAATTGAAGGAAAGAGGGAAACTGATTTTGAATAAAGCATTCTCTTATCATGACCTGTACATTCCTTGTTTGGCTTGATTGATTCACAAATGAGTTTGTAAAAGAACTCAAAATAGCTTGTCAAAAGTTATTTGTCCCAATTCATTGCGAGACTAATTATGAAATTCGTGTGTTGTGATGCCTTGTGTTGTAAGGTTGTACTTCATTCTTATGTGTATATGTTACCTAGAACTTTCTCCAAATGTGATTCAAGGCAAGATCCTAGATGCACTCGAGCTTGGAAGATGACCTTAGGCTCTTTTTAAATAATTCAGTTCACCCAAATTGAATTCCCTTTACATTAATCCTAGTAAGCCTCTTTGAGCTTGTTACCTTTCTTTGGCACCTTATATGAAACCTTGACCCTTCTTGGAACATTGATTTTTGCACTCATCCTCCCTAATGGCTCAAAAGTGAAATATAGGTTAAAAGCCTAAGTTTGGAGGGAAATTTAAATGATAACATAGGCAAAAGCCTAATTTTAGGAGTGCATGCACCAATGTGGAGATGAAAAGGATGTATTTTAACACAAGGTAACACCATATGCCGAAAATAAAAAAATTCTTCAAATTTTCCAATGAAATGAACAAAATGAATTGAAAAGAAGGAATTGGTGTTACCAAGAGAAGGTGATAAAAGAAAGTTGAATGATCAAGTTGAAGGAAAACCTTGGGTTGTGAGAGGGTGAAATAAGGTGAAGTTATTGTTCAAAAATGTGAGCGGTATTTTGAATGATCACAAAAGGAATTAGGTAGGTTTAATCACTTGAGCAAAATGCAATCCTCACCTTAACCCTAGACAACATCGGGACGCACAAGTCCTTAGTGATTCTGAACTTAGTAACTCTACATTAGTACCGAATTACATAAAGAGCAAGCTTATGGTTCAATGCGTGTGCACTCGAACTTCCTTGAGAGAGTGAAAGTCTCTTTGATTCAATTATAATACCTTTTTATTGTGAATTGCATAATGGTGAGTAGGATTCTCTCTTGTTGTGAGTGGCATTGCACACTTGAAATGAATGATAAGGTCTCTATTTTAATTATGAGGAATGAATAAGACAAGTTGTGTGGCGAATCTTGAGGAAAACCTTGAAGGTCCATGTGAATGACTTTAGAATCTTGAATATATTGTTTTGAATGACAAATTCCCTTGTTTTTTGAATGAGGAATGAAATCCTTTTGATAAATGTTTTCAAATGAACAATTTCCTTGAGAATATGGTGGTCCGAATTGAGATGAGAATTATAGTTGAGTCTTTTTGTTTGAGTCCTTTTGTTTGTTATTTTTTTTGTGGTAGAGTTTAGATTAATCTTGGTGCACCCTATGTGTTTTAGAACCAAATGCATTCCTTACTTTGTGAGTATCTTGCTTGAGGACAAGCAATAGTTCAAGTTTAAGGGTTTGATAAATTGGTAATCTACCAACCTATTGAGCCTTTATTCATGAATTATTGCCATGTTTTGATTACAACTAGAGGTACTCATTGCCTTTATTGATGAAAATGTAGGTACTCTTTATCAAAAGTAGAAAATAAAGGAATTGAATTGAAAGACCTCAAAAAGAGTTGAAGTGTGAAGGTGATCAAAAATGAGGAAGAATCTGATGAGAGGTGAGACCAACATAAGAGATGTACAATGTGGCATGCGGTCCGCACCACCCATTGTCACCTCACCACCAAGGAAACTGACATCACTGGTTTGAGAAAAAAAGGACATGTGTTGTACAAAACATGTGGTGCGATCGCACGTCATGTCGCACATTGCATCGCACCACTCCCCAAGGGCCTTTTTGTCCAACGCTAAGTGAAATATTGGGAAGCTTCTAAAACCTATTTTGCGTTGTGTACCAGATATATTTCTTAGTTTTGAGTTATCCCAAGGAGATATTGAGAGTGTACTCTTCTCTCTTCATCTTCTACACTTAGAATTCACCATTTTTGTATTGATTTGAGCTTGGATTTAGATATTGGCTAGAATATGAATGGAATTATGAGTTAACAAATTGGTATATCTTCTTATTTCCTTTGTATGAGTAGCTAATTTCCTTGTTTAGGGGTATGTGCATGATGGGTATTTGAATTTGGGTGTGGGTCTTGTTTAAATATTCTTGTAATTGATGAATTGATATGGGTCTATTGAATTCTTCAAGAGTTAATCATAAAATTAATGGTTGCAAACATTAATTGAGTTTTCTTAATTGTGTTATTTCCTAAAAGAGGGGTTCATAATTCGGATAGGAATACAGTAGTGGAAATTTGAGACTTTCACCTTAGATTGAGGTTAGAAATAGCTTAATCGATGAAAATTCTAATCTAAGAATCTAAGCTAAAAATAGTATGATTCTCCCAAGCAATTGAATTGGTTGGTTTATGTTAAAACTATGGTGCTTGACCAATAACTATAGGATATATATTGGGAGGATCAAGAGATTACCAAATATGACTAAAAATAATGCTTCCCATATCATTCATTGAGAATTTGCATAATTAATAAAGTACCCTAATCCTTTGTAAAATCCCATCGAAAGCATACCCCTAGTCTCCTTCTCAATGATTACAAATCTCGTGTTTACATTACTCTCTTGTGTTAAAATCAAAGTTGATATGTAAATTTCCCTTTCTAATTCCGCAAACTTTACTTTAAAAATTGTTTGAGCATTTACTCTCTTAGTAATTGTTTCTCGATGATTTCTTAGCAAATCATTACTCCACTCTCCATGGATTCGACCTCAACGATCCATTGGGTTACTTTTTTTTTGCTTGACAATCACTACGACCTCCTTCCAGAGAGTGCTTTTCAGCATCATCATTCATTCAATTCCTTCAATTTTGTTGGTGCCATTCTATATGGGGGAATTAATATCGGATGGGCATCTGGTAATGTAGTGATAGCAAAATCAATCTCTCATTCTAGGGTAATACCAGGAAGCTCGTCTGGAAAGCCATTGGAATAAACTTTAGAGTGGTTGTCTCAACATTAATATCCTAAAATCGAATAATATGGTAAATGCACCCTCTAGTCAATAGACATGCCTTTTTGCATTGCAACATTATCCTTCCACTCTCGAACTATTTCCTTGGGAAGGTAGAATCTAACAGTCTTTGGTCGATAGTCAACATTGGCATAACAAGATGCTAACCAATCCATTCCCATAATAATATCCAAGCCAAGCATCTATAGCTCTATCAGGTCTACAGAGATCTAATGACCAAAACCTTCTACCATACAATCTCGATACACCCTCTAGGCAATAATAGAGTCACCAACTGGGGCAGATATAACAAAAAAGTCATTGCTATGGCTTTGGTACTACACACAACTTCCCAGCAAATAATGGGATAACATATGAAAATGTGGAGCCTGGATATATCAAAACATAAAAATAGTAGGAGAAACCACCCAATATACCAGTCACAACATCTGGCGATGACTATGAATAATGACGACCCGTAGTGCATATGTACAATTTTGGCCACTACCGAAACTAGATGTTTCCTTTTGGCGTCGACTTCTACCTGATAAAATTTGGGAACCACTCTCTATAGTATATACTCGGGAAGATGATCCTGTTGCTAATCTCTCTGCATTTGTTGAACCTTGCTGGTGCTTAAATGGACAATATCTTTGTATATGACCCTCTTGGCCATAAAAAATAGCATGTTGTGAATCCTTGATGTCATTTCCCAACATGTGCTTATTGCATGTATCACAATGTGGCAAAGCTGATCAAAACTTCTCTAGGACCCTTTGCTGCTGTGAGCCTAATGCTCATGAGCTCCCAGCCAGACATGACTGCCCCCAGTGATCAAACTTGATACCCTATGACTTCTGTTGTGGGGGTGTAGGTGGTCTCTCTAAAACACATGAGCCTAGCCCTCTTCTGTTGCCCTCTCTTAACTGTCTCGGTCGTATATTGCTGATGTTAAAGCACCTCAATATTCTATACAGCATCATGAATCCACGAGATATCCATATTGTCATTATGTGCGATTTGAGTACAAGCCAAATAACAATCATAAGTCAGAGAACTCAACCCTTATGACTAAGCTCTATTGCACGATTTTAGAAAGAAAAAGGGTAACTTTAATTTACTAAACAATGTTTGTAGTTTCATGCTTATAAAATGTGGTGCACAACATATTTCTAAACAAGACTCTACTAGACACGGCTTGTAGAGTTCGTAGGATATGATGTTGCTCTAATACCAAGTATGTCATGCCCCTAACTCGGGGGATGCAACTGGCACCTAATTTCAAAACTTATGTCAAAGCCGACCATGCTGAAATATTTGCCCATGGCGCATAGCAGCCACACACAATCAAGAAAACAAATAAATATATCTCCGCTTATAAATCATGCCTTGGCAGCAAAGGCCCCTGTCAATAACTTTAGGATGAAAATAGCTACTCCCAACAATTAATATAAAGCAATGAGCAGGTAGCACATAAGTCATTTTTGGGCCGTCAAGGCCTCCATGATATCTAGGAAAGCATATATGCTATGTGGACCATAAAGGCCACCATGATCTCTATATAAAAACTAAACACATGTATACACAATATAAACTAGGCCAATAAGCTGCTAAACTGCCAATAAAATGACAACAAGGCCCAAATGGCTAACAAGCTATAACTAATAAACATACAAGGCCAAAATTTCCACTATCATAGCTATGTAACCAAAAGGACTAGTCTACAAGCCTCTATGAATACAATACTTGGTGGGATAGAGCCCCACCTTACCTAAAAACTATAAATAGAAAAAAGTCAAACCTCTGAGACTCTGGCGGTCCCTGAAAGGAAAGGAGTCAACCAACCCACTTAATGCTTGCCTATGATACACAACATGTCTGTCTGGTGATTTCTCAAAACCTGCAGTCATGAATTCAGCACCCTGCGCAATGGGGCATCAGTATGAAATAATGTACCGACCATATAAGGCAAACTAAAAACTAAAACCGTATTGTAGGGACTGAACAAAAGGCCAGGAGTAAAACAGAAGTACAATAACTTACCTTCATGCAATAAGATACCATCTAAAGAACATAGCAAACAATAATCTTAGCTGGCCCCCATAAGCTTGACAGGTACAAATAGAATCAATTGCCATAAGTCCTAATAGGTGCAAACGGTCATTAAATACCCATCCTAACCCCCTTACCTAGACTCCAGTGATAATCTGATCTGAAATGCCTGACTGTACATATGTCATAAAATAGTGCAACTATGAGGCTCTGTGGTACCATATAAGTGTTGCTTCATAGGTAAAACATGTCTATCCCATAAGTACTGTCTGCTTAGCCTGTAGGTATGGTATGTCTGGCCCAAATATATGGTAATATAATGTAATGGCTGCCCCATAGATATAGTGTGCCCATCCCATAGGTACGGTCTACCCAGCCCGAAGGTACGATAATATAATATAGGTACAGCCTACCCATCCCATAGGTATGGTCTGCCCGGCCCAAAGACACGGTAAGAGTAACCTGAATATAGGCTTAAAAATCTTGTAGTGTCAATGTCTGCTGAGGCCAAAACAATCTCATAGGCGGCAGCAAGACGATAAAAACAACACAATAATATCAGGTAATCACAGATGACCTCAATACAATCATAACATTCTCTTCTGGGCTGCTAAATAAGGAATAGAGTCTTGCTAATAGTCGCTCTATCATGTTGTGGGGAAAAACTCAATACTATAAGGCCACTAGTCCAATAATGAAGTTACCTATGCTATACAAGATTTGTCCTTAAAGTTTATGCCATAAAGTTAAAAGGAAGCCTTAACATACCTTACAAGTTAAGCCCAAATGGTGTTGCTATGAATATTGACCAACCAAATGTAATGCAACAAATGTGAGAATCAGTAAGGCTCCAAGAACGAGCCATAACCTATCAATACAACATCAATGTCACACTCGAAACTAGTGAAGTACAAATCATAAAATGAGGCTAATAACAATAATAAACAGCAGCTAAATCCAACAATAACATGCTAACCACATCTTGAAGGAGCGATGAGCTCCCGAGGAACTATTTTAAGGCATACTTCACGTCGTTCAATCCAACAACCATCTTACGTGAATTCAATACTAATAAAACAAACCCCCAATCCCTCCAACACCTTAAAACCATCAATATATAACAATAATAACCTAACTTAATAAGACAAATGGGCTTTCCAGAGCAACAATATCCAAAACACCATCTCGTGACTCAAAAATCTATAAAAATGATACTACTACATGGAATTACAAAGGAGGGTCATAGGAAGTTGAATACCTCAAAAAAAATCTTTGGAATACCAATATAAACAAGGTGTTAGAATAACCCACCATGAGCTGTAACAATATACAATAAGAAAACATGACAAACATGCCGATAATGATAAGTTCTTCCTTTGAATTGATTCTAAAGATAAAATTAAGAATGAGTCGAGGATTATGAACTCTTAACTTCTGATAAATAGATTTTAACACTAGATAAATATAAATCCCATGACCTTCTTCTTTGAGATAACAACAAACAAAGTCAAAATCGATGAGAAAAAACAACCACAATGATGAGCTCGCGACGTAGAGAAACTACTGTTAAACTTACGAATTGAAAGTATCAAAGGCAATGGAGGATTTAGAGGCTTGTGTTCTGATTGTCTAAGGTTTCTTGGTGAATTTTCTGAGTTAAAAGAAAGGAAAAACATCTTTTAAAAAACTAAACCGACATAGGGGCTAATGGCACACCTTCACGTGCCTGTTGTGCAGTTTTACAAAAATGAGAATGTCTCCCTATTCTGAAGTCGTATGGATCCCGACTTTTATTTTGCAGCTTGTTTGACTTCAAAACATAACATATGACCATTATGAAACTAAAATACTTCATAAAAAATCCATCCTACATATTAATAATTCTTAGTCTTACCCCAAAAGTATGAGTTAATCCAACGTTCAAATGGGCGGGGTTTTACATAACCACCATAAATCATCAAAATAATAAATGCACCCTCCCCCACTTTAAAAATGCATTTCCCAAAATTATTAAGCACAAAATAAGAGAGGGAAGATGCAATACTCCCTGTGCGGACTACTCAGCATCATCCTCCTACTCAACTACCTCAAAACTGGGACATGCTCCTCTCTGTCGAGATTCTGATGTCAGTTGGGACTAAAAAATCACCTGCTAGAGCTCCGGATCTTGCTTGTCGTCATGATCTCCATCATCACTGCCCAATGCAGTGAAGAGATTATCCATCACTCTAGGATTTCTATGGGGTATAGCCATGGCATTATCAAGAGCACTCAAGTCCACATCCACTATACGTGTCTTCCTTTTAGCCTTGTCGACATCGTTCCTGATAGCATTCACTGCATTCTCCACAACATTAAATCTCTTGCAATATTTGGGCACACTATCCAAAACATCCTTCGTAGAAGTCTTCACTGCTTTCTGAATCATACCTGGCAACCTTTTAGCTAAAGTGTCCAACTAGGACTTGTGAGAGTATGTCATGTTGACCAGCGTTTGAAGGACAGTCGGGGTTGAGGCTAAAGGAGAAGATGAAGGCCTAAGAGAGGAATCTGCCAACAGATTACCCAACTCTATAGAAGTAGGAGTGTCAGATACTAATCTAGCAGGAGAAGAGGCACTAGGCTCAAGATCAGTCTCAAAAATCTGCATACCCGCAAAGGCTGTAACTTTTGCTTCTTTATCTTAGGACCATCAACATCCATATTCTTTTCAATATCAACTACTCCTGTGGAGGGAGTAGATTTGTCGAAAGCAAAATAAGGGATCCTAACTTTTGCACATAACTTGTTGATTAGGACAAGATAGTGGAATGAGGCACCAGGTTGACAAGCTTTCCTTTTTATCAACACTGCCTTGATTTCACCAAAGTTAACATGCACCCCTGAGATGACGCAAGAAACTAAAATGGACCCCTCATGTGTAATCTTCTAATCACTCATAGAGGGAAATAAATGACAGTATATGAAATGATACCATAGGCGCGCCTCAAAGTGGAAATCCTATCGCAGAATCACGCCTCTGAAAGTAGCCTAAAGAAGTATCCCTGGGGCAATGATTGGGACAACCCAATTTAGTGACTTCTCCTTTGGTGTGACCTTTGCCAAATACTCTATCGCTGATGCAGTTTGAGTATCCCAGTAGATGGAATTGATAGCATTAGGAGTAATTTCAATCTCTTTACCCCTAACTGTCACAGAGTCCAAGTAAGGAGTGTTGTTGATGTTTCCCATATATTTCATTGCATCTTGCTTGGCTTGGTAAGATGCATAAAACTCCATAACCACTTCTAGTAAGTACCCTTCCAGCACCTCTAAAAATGGAAATCACTGTCGCATAGTACACTGATGATGGAAGTTTGGCAGGTCCTCTCAAACTTCGGCAAGGTTAAAGCTGCACCCTAGGGTGAATGGCCTCTGACCTTTCTATTACTCATATTGGGGCTTAAGAACGACGTCACCCAATTTATTATTGGACCAAATCATGCATCATCACAAGTGGGTTACTCAGACTTCAACCTAAATTCATAATTTTTAGGCTAAAAACTATCACAACCAACATGCATAACTCTGAAAACAAGATTCACCAAGTTTGCACACCCATTATCAACAAAAACTCCAAAATTTTAGTTAAAAAATCATATCTAAATCACAAACATAATATGGTAGAATCTAAGTTGCATGCTTCACTAATAATATTCCCAAAATACTTAAAAATAATGAATTAACATTGGAAAACTTACAACACATAAAGAAAAGGTAGTGAGGAGTGGAGTGAAGCAGCGGCAGAACTCCTGTGATGGAGTATTGGAGAGGTAAATTGCCACTAGTGAAATGCAAGTTTTGGTGCATATGCCCTTCAATCTCCATGAATTCCTAAAAACACACCAAAAATAACAAAAGGTTAATCCAATAAACTAAAAACACTTGGGTTGCCTCCTAAGAAGCGCTTGACTTTACATCGTGGTATGATGATAGTACCTCACAAATCAATCATTGCCTGGGGCTATGCCGATATGTTTCACAGAATCCCAATTGAAATAATAGAAGTACTTCTTCACTATTTTCATCACCTTTTCTCATTCCCAAGCTGATAACATCATAGATACAAACAATTGAAGAGTGTCTTTAGGATCCATGTGCATGTCCCCCTGGGATCCTTCATTCAACCATCATTCTAGAAAGCAAGTTGATCTTCCGATGGTTTGTCTCCAATTTAATTTCCCTAAGGACTTCCAACCATCTCATCCATGGTAGCGATTACAAATACCATGCTATACTCATCGGGGGGTTTATCGGTTGACAAACATTAAATCTGACCTTCTTTTTCCCTACTCAAAATTTGAGTTCTCCTGACTCAACATCGACTAGGTCTCTTCCTGTAGCTAATAATGGGTTCCCAAGGATAATACGAACCTCAATATCAACATCATAATCTAACACTATGAAATCAGTTGGCAAATGACCTTGTCTACTTTCACCAGCACATTAAATAATATTCCCACTGGGCGTTGTATTGACCGGTCAGCCATTAGTAACCTCATCAGTGTGGGATTAGAAGGACCAAAACCTAACTTTTTGAAGATCACGAGGGGTATCAAATTGATGCTTTCCCCAAGGTTGCACAAGGCTTTTCTCAACAATAATATGCCAATGGTACAATGGATGGTGAAGGCTCCTAGATCCTCTCGCTTGGGGGTTATATTGCTTGTCATGATAGCACTACAACTGTGGGACACTTCAACCGTCCCCACATTAATCACTCCTCTCTTCTTCAGCAATTCGTTCTTGAATTTAGCATAAACCAGCATATACATGAGAGTGTCAACTAAAGGAATGTTGATAGATAGTTTACTGAACATGTCCAAAAACTTCTTAAATTAATTGTCTTCCTTTTTATTGATTAACCTCTTAGGATATGGTGGAGAAACTTTAGGCAACGACCTTGTCTAAATAGTGGTTTCCTCCTCTATCTCAATTGCCACTTGATAAGGTAATTCAATATCATCCTTCTTCTCATTCGAGGTATCATCATTCCAACTCTATTGGGTACACCAAGTTTCACCCCAATATTTGTACTTACATCAGGACTCTTCTGAATGACGACTTCTTTTGTGGTTTTCTCGCTCTATCAAGCATCTTTCCACTTCTAGTGGCAATTGCAGTCATATAGCGATCATTTTTTAGATTTACAAGGGTATAGCTAGGAAGGGTACCTTTTAAACGAGGGTTCATTTGGTATGATAGATGATTCATTTGGGCCTCCAAATGTTGATCAATGTGAAGTGGGAACTAAACATTTGATGAAGAGTAGACACCTCACTCATTAAGTCTTTTACCCTGTTATCCATAGATTCAACCTTTTTTAGCACTTGTGACAACATATCTTCAAACATGGAGCTTAAAAGATCACTCACACTTGGTTGGGGGCACATTTGGGTTATTACTTCGGTGATTGTATCGATCACCTTCCCTTTCACAATCTTGCTCACTATACCTCCAACCTTGATTCTCATCCCATGGTCACCAAGTACCATAATTTGCACCTTGGTACCTAGGATGAGAACCCACTAATATATAATAAGCTTACTCATCCCTTTATGTGTAAGAACCAACCTTATCATGGCTCTTAGATACATAGGCTCTAATGGCATTCACACTTTTCGTTCGGGTAATCATCATGTTCTTGGCTATCAACTTAATCTGGGTCATCATCTTAGCCATAACTTTGTCTCTATCTTTCCCTTTCTTCCTTATCTCATTTGTTATGATGGAGAAAGCAACACCCAATGAAATTTCAGCCTCTCTTGTGTTTCATGCTCTATAAGTCTTCATCATTCTATACAAAAGAGCTGAGGTAAAACCATAATTTTGATTCGTGAGAGTTCCACCTGCAATATTATTGGCCATTGACTTGTTCATAGAATTTAGTGCTGGATAAAAACTTTGTAGAAGAACCCCATCCCATAAGATATGGTTAGGGCATAACAACAACTTCTTCTTGAATCTTAACCATACCTCGTGCAATGGCTCATCCTACAATTATCAAAAAATTGTAATTTCATATTGCAATTGCATTATACGTGAGGGCATAAAAATTCTAACCAAAAAAGCTTCAAATAACCCATTACAAGTTATAATGGATCCCTCCAGGAGCTATTCAAGAATGCGATTTCCTCTCCCATAAGAGAGAATGGGAACATTCGAAGTCAGATTGATTTTTGAGTTATGTTTTGTATGTTGAAGGGCTGGAAAATCTCGATAAAATTTCAAATATGTCAATTTGCATCTTCGTAGACTAGCCCTCCAAATATCCCCTTCATTTGAATCAAAAGTGACATTGCACTCATTACATAGAATACAACATTGTCAATGGTTGGAGGTAGCCAGATGGTCACCCATGTCTCTATGAACAATAAGCCTATCCTCCACATCCATGCATCTTTCTACACTTTCTTGATCACCTTCTTGGCTCATATACAACCTACTCAATGCAACAAAAACATAAAAGAGAACAAATTCTCAACAAAAGTGAATCAATAGACAATAAAATGTAAAATCAAAAGACAATCCCGAGTAACGATGAATTTTTTTATGACGTTCAAAAGCACTCTCCCAAAGGAGGTGGTAACAATCGCCAAGCAAAATAATAAGTACCCAATGGATGTCGGGATCAAATCAACATAGAAATTATGTTTACTACGGTCTCTTTGAAGCCCCATAGTTGGATAATCAACAAACCAAACTTAGCTTAGGTGAATCAAACTATCTCTAGATTTGACTCTTAGATGAGAATTTCCTAAAATCAAGCTATTTCTATCTTTAATTTGTGGCGGAAATCCCGAATTTCCACTATTGAACTCTTATCCAATAGAAGAACTCCTCTCTCAAGCAAGAACACAATAAGTAACCTAAATCAATATTTGCAACCATCAATTTTATAGTTAAAACATGAAGAATTATATAGAGCCATAATTAATAATCAATTATAAACACAAATAATCAACACCCATTCCTAAATTCAAGCACCTACCTTACACACACCGCTAGAAATGAGTTTTGCTACTCATAGTGAAGGAGTAAGAGAAGATACATATTGGGTTATCCAAAATTTCATTCATTCTGCAAGCTATATTCAAACTCTAAGCACAAAATCTTAACAATGGTGTTTTTCACTCTAGAAGAAGAAGAGAAAAATTGTACTATATAAACTAGCTTCCTTGGAAAAGTAAAAACTGATGTATATCCTTGGTACAGATCCCAAAAAGGGTATTGGAACCTTCCCAACTATTTCACAAAAATTTGGACAATTTTACCCTTCAGGAAAGGTGCAAAGTGAGGTGCAAGGGCACTTGCGATCGCCCCTTATGATTTGCGGCATGCAGGTGACCTATCTTCCACGCAGTGTTGGACTTCTCACTTGAAGCCCTGTGTGCGAAGGAGGATGTGATCGCCCCCACAGACTTGCGGCTCACATGCTTTAACTGCTGAGGCAGTGTTTGTGTCTGCGTATGTGATGGCACAGGTGCTCTATTGTGGCTCGCATGTCTCTTTTCCCATCTAAGCAGATCCTTGCCCTTCTAATCATTTATGCACTATAGCTTTCATTTTACGGTCTTTTGGGCTCAAATCCTTTTCTTTCTTCAATTAACTAAGAGTACTTGCATTTAAGATAATAAAGGCAATAAGTACCTCTAAATTGCTTCAAATCATGACAATTATACATGAATAAAGACTCAATAAGTTGCTAGATTAACAACTTATCAGGCGTGCCTTCCAAAGAACTCAATAACTGGGCAATGTCTGCCTGAAGTGCCACCAAAACTGTAGGCATAGGTTGAGGCTGGGCTGGTCCCTGCCCCACTGGCTACTTAGGTGGTAGATCCACTGGAGCTATTGATCTTCAACATATTTATACGCCCGCTTTCCTCATTTACCCATGTTTTAGCCTTGTTTTGAGGGAAAAAGTGATGTATATCCCTATGATTATTTGCATATTCTTGATTATGAGCTAATATATGTGATTAGATGCTTTGAAAGGAAAATATGGAGAAAAAACAACCCGTGAGAGCTAAAAGGGAAGCATAAAAGCATTGGAAAGGAGTTAGCAATGTTTCGGGAGAAAAATAGAGCAAAAGAAGAAAATCTTGGTTGTGGCGTACTGCTGGCACGCCACCCCAGCCCCCAAACTACTGATGGGTATGGCTGGTGCATTGGTGGCGCGTCACCCCAGGCCCAAAACTTCAGAGGACTGAAGTTGGCTCTATGGTGGCATGGCACGCAAGAGCCAAACCCGAAAATATTATAGGTTTTTTATACTCCAAATCCAAGTAGGAAAAGGGGTTATTTTTCTCATACTCTATAAATATATCTGAAATCACAATTTTTAACCAACTTTTGACCTACAAAGAGCTAGGAGCCACTGTGGAGGCTGGAGAATATTGGTTTCATCTTTTCTTCTCCTTTATTATATATTTTATGTTTTTCTTTGGATGATTGGTTGTAATTGTTTCATGTCTATGTGAAATTAAACTTCTCGTTTTAGGGTTATGGTAGCTAAGTACATGATTGTTTAGTAGACGATTGATTTGATTATTTGTTCATCATATTATTTGTTCTTATATTCTTGTTCTTACTATTTTAATGTTTCGCGACCATTAAAATAAATCTATAATCTCTTTGTGAACTCGGAAGAAGAATCATTGGGATAAAACGAAGAATAAAGGGAGCAAGGCTTCTCTTTTATAACGTAAAGGGTAGGTTCGCGACTAGGATAAGAATATACCTAGAACGCCTTGTTTGGTTTATACGAAAAGATTTATAAATGCATTTGAAATAAGATGTCACATCCATGCTCAATGATGTAGTTGTGATGCTATTCTGGATAGGCAATTAGAGGCTCGAAAGACTATTGTTGTAAAATCAATGCCGAAATCAGCAACTAGATAAACAAACAAGTCAATGATATTTCTTACTTAACATAATTGTTAGTGAATTCATAATCCTAGATCGATTTCATCATATTGATTACGTAAAAACCTTCTGTTTATTTGGTTAATTATTCATTAGTTAACTTTACTTGTACGACCGCATACACTTGCGTATGTGTTTGGATGCAATAAGTTTTTGGCGCCGTTGCCGGGGACTTAGAAATTCATTTATATATATTATACTTTTTCTTTTTATTTAATTAAGTTTTTGTATATATATTTTTTTCTTTTATAGATAGTTTTTTTTTTACTTTTTTTACTACTCTTCTTAACATGTCATCGAGGGATAAAGATTGGTTGAATGATGAGTACTATTCATATATTGGTAATCCTTGTCAGTACTGTGGAGGACCCTACCTGGGTATCAATTTCCATTATATTCAAGAGGGCGGGTGGTGCGCACCTACCTAATCTTTTGAATTTAATTTATGTTGTATATGTGGTGGTCAGGATGGTCATTCAGATGGTTGTCGTCACTTTTATTCCACTTCCCGGAGCCCCTATTATGATTCATCTATTATTTGTGATGTTGGCAGGGGTAATGAAGTGGAGGATGTGAATCATGAGTCTCATCTCATTGATATGCTGAAGCAAATACTGGATAAGCAAGAAGAATTGAGGAAAGACGCAAGCAAATTGAGGAAAGACACGGAGAGGATAGGTTCCCAACTCACAAAGATACAGGATATGTCTAAAACTTGCATTGATCAGCATATTACGGTCTTATCCAATTCCCAAGATGAACCCCTAGTAGAATAAAAAAATGTGTCCCTACTAGGAGAAAGCTGTGAGAAAGTAGACATAGTGAGCCAATCTTGGTTAAGGGAACAAGAGGAAAAAGAAAAATTTCATGAGTTTCTCCGTGATAATCTTATATACATGACGACACTACTGATAGAAGGAAGAGTTGAGCTCAGACAAGAGATAGACCAATTTGGCTCAGATATTCATGACTTAGAGGATCACTTGAAGAAAATGGTTGAGGCGCCTGATGCCCAATCACCAATTCTTGTGGATACAGGACAATTAGTGGAGCATAAAAAGGAATTCGAACAATTCAACTATACTTTATTCATTAGTGCGGATGTTGAGGAGGTACACAAAAGTGAGCATTTCATAAATAATGCAAGTTTTGAGTTGCGATATGTTGGACCGCATTCTAATCACTTTTCTACATTATGTTTGGATGAGGACTTGAAAATTGATTTGTCTGAACAAATGGAGAAGTGTGTAGAAGAGGAACAAGTTCCTTACATTCTAAAATTTGCCACACGAAAGAGACAAAATGACATTCCTCACTTAAGGGCCAAGAAGTGCAAGATGCGACATCCTCATTTTTATACCACCACCCCTTGAGCGGAGCAAAAAATTTGATGCAAGATTAGGGGTGCAATTCATAAGTTCGAAATGGAAAGAAAAGTGGTGAAGTGATGGCATCGTGCCGCGATGTTAAATCAGGCGCATGTTGGCCGGAAACCCAATTGGTAGTGTAGATTCTTATTTTTTTTTATAGTGTCACATTTTTGTTTTTGTTTTAATTTGGCAGGTTTGGGGAAGTCTGAGTACCCGAATTTTAAAGATAAGGATCATGGTTTAAGCTTAATTGTGGGGTCATTCACCCCTTGATAAAATTAATGAAACGTGCTGTCAGCTAGGCCCTAGAGGGCCTCAGGGATTATTTCTTACCCTAGTTCTTCATCTTTTACTTTAAATTTCTTTGGGGACAAAGCATGATTTCAACTGTGGGGTGTGGAATCTTCCGAAAATTGTGAGTTTTAAGATGAGTATGCCATATAAGTTTATTTTATTTGAGAAATTAAAAAAAAATACAAAAAGATTTTTAGATTTTTTTAGAGGCATATATCATTCACCCCTTGGTTTTTATTTTCGGTTCTTTTCCAAGAGGGTGTCCTTTGAACCAGGTAGTTTTTATTTTCTAGGAGTTATTTTATTTTTTATTTTTTAGTTATAGGTAGAGGAATTTTCTCAATGATGGATGGATGACGACCATCTTGAGAGAAAATTAGTCATAGGAAGAAGAAAGATTAGACACCATAGACTTTTGAATGCAATGTGATTTGCCTAAGTATACACTAGACGTCATGGGTAATTAACTCAAAAGAAGCAGAAAAAGTAGGAAACTTCATTTAGAGATGCATAAGCTCTTTAACTTGACTAAAAAAAAACCTAGAGATAGGCTTAATAATATTTATTCATTCAATTTGGTTGTGTTGTGAATATGAAGTCTTTGGAAACCATTTTTCAACCATTGTGCCATGTGTGGTGAGTGTTTGTTGTGTTTCTTGCATATCTTGATATCTAGAACTTACCCCTTGTGTTTATGAAATGAAACATAGTGTTGACTTGTGGGATATGATCAAGGCATTTCTTTGTGAGCCAATTATTTTGACTATTGTTTGTGCCACCTTTACATTATCCTTAGTCAAGCCCCTTTGAGCTTTAAGCCTATTTCATTGAATAGCCGCATGTTTAGCCTATCCCATTTTATTTGATTACCCTATGTTGATTTGATCCAAAGAGTTCCTAATGCACTTTGTAGTAGAAAGACTTAAAAGAAGAAGGGAACAAAAGAGAAAAGGTAAAAAGATAGAGGGATATTCTTGTAGTAAGAATAAAAATTAGATGTGGTGCCCTTGTAAAAAAATAATTTGTATGTTTGTAGTGAGGAGAGGAAAAATAAATAAAAAAAGAGTTAGAAAAATATCCTTGCTAGCAATAAGTGAATAAAGGATAAGGGCTACAAACCAAAAGAAAAAGGGGGAGTTTGAAGGGAAACATGAACATAAGTTGAAGTTGAGGTGATATAAGGAAAAGAGTAAAAAAGTGTAATGTAAGTATCTTAAAGTTCATAGGGAGAGTAGTCACTATTGGCCAAAGTGCTCCTACCCGTCCCTTAGCCGATATTGCAACCTGTAAAAGTCCTTTTGATCCTATAATTTTGATGCTTTGTTAATAGAGTATTACACTAAGGGCAAGCCTATGGTATGTCTTGTATGCATGAAACTTTCTTTGAGAGAGTGAGCGAATTTCTTTATCTATATGCCCAAATTTGAATATGTATTTATGATGTGGATAAGGGGCATCTCTCTTAAATGTGAGGACACAAAATGGTGACAATTTGGTGTACTAATGATGGCTATATTTACACATGATCACGTTGGCCTTATTTTTCATGAAGAGTCAGTTTTAGAGGTTGTGTGGTTTCAATGAAGGGTCTTTGAAAAGATGATTGATTTATGCATATTGAGTGGATTATGGTCATGATTAAACTGTCTAGTTAACTTGGATGTGAGTAGACCTGTTCAATTGATATCTTAAGATGTGAAATTTTTCCGGGTGTGTAGTGATTTGTTCGAGAATGAACAAAGGTTTAAGTGTGGGGTGGTGATCTTGGGCGTATTTATACGCCTGCTTGCCTCATTTACCCATGTTTTAGCCTTATTTTGAGGGAAAAAGTGATGTATATCCCTATAATTATTTACATATTCTTGATTATGAGCTAATATATGTGATTAGATGCTTTGAAGGGAAAATATAGAGAAAAAACAACCCATGAGAGCTAAAAGGGAATCATAAAAGCGTTGGAAAGGAGTTAGCAAAGTTTCGGAAGAAAAAGAGAGCAAACGAATAAAATCTAGGTTGTGGCGTACTGCTGGTGCGCTACCCCAGCCCACAAAATACTGATGGGTGTGGCTTGCACATTGGTGGCACGTCTCCCCAGGCCCCAAACTTCGGAAGACTGAAGTTGGCGCTATGGTGACGCGGCGCGCCAGTGCCTAACCCAGAAAAATTCCAGCTTTTTTCTGCTCCAAATCCAAGTACGAAAAGGAGTTTTTTCCTCATAGTCTATATATACATCTCAAATCACGATTTTTACCCAACGTTTGACCTACGATGAGGTAGGAGCCGCCGTGGAGGCCGGAGAATATTGGTTTCACCTTTTCTTCTCCTTTATTATTTATTTTACATATTTCTTTGGATGATTGGTTGTAATTGCTCCATGTCTATATGGAGTTAAACTTCTTGTTCTAGGGTTATGGTAGCTAACTACATGATTGTTTAGTAGACGATTGATTTGATTATTTGTTCATCATATTAGTTGTTCTTATATTGTTGTGCTTACTATTTTAATGCTTCTCGACCATTAAAATAAATATATAATCTCTTTGTGAACCCAGAAGAAGAATCATTGGGATAGAATGAAGAATATAGGGAGCAAGGCCTCTCTTTTGTAACGTAAAGGGTAGGTTCGTGACTAGGATAGGAATATACCTAGGATGCCTTGTTTGGTTTATACATAAATATATATAAATGAGTTTGAAATAAGTTGTCACATCCCCGCTCAAAGATATAGTTGTGATGCTATTCTGGATAGGCAATTAGAGGCTCGGAAGACCATAGTTGTTAAATCAACCCCGAAATCAACAACTAGATAAACAAACAAGCCAATGAAATTTCTTACTTAACATGATTGTTAGCGAATTCATAATCCTAGATCGATTTCGTCATATTGATTACGTAAAAACCTACTCTTTGTTTGGTTAATTGTTCATTAGTTAACTTCTTATTTTTACTTTAGTTAATAAATATTCTTTTGAGATTTACTGCTTGAATAAATAATTAGAGCTAGTTTAATTTAGTGAATAGTTAATCGACAAGTCCCTATAGGTACAATATCTGGACTTACAATCCTATACTACTTGTACGATCGCGTACGCTTGCATGTGCGTTAGGACGCAACAAGGAAAAGGGGTTATTTTCTTCATACTCTATAAATACATCTCAAATCACGATTTTTACCCAACTTTTGACCTACGAAGAGCTAGGAGCAGCCATGGAGGCCAGAGAATATTGGTTTCATCTTTTCTTCTCCTTTATTATTTATTTTACGTTTTTCTTTGGATGATTGGTTGTAATTACTCCATGTCTATGTGGAGTTAAACTTCTCATTCTAGGGTTATGGTAGCTAACTACATGATTGTTAAGTAGACAATTGATTTGATTATTTGTTCATCATATTAGTTTTTCTTATATTCTTGTGCTTACTATTTTAATGCTTCGCGACCATTAAAATAAATCTATAATCTCTTTGTGAACCCGAAAGAAGAATCATTGGGATAGAACGAAGAATTTAGGGAGCAAGGCCTCTCTTTTGTAACGTAAAGGGTAGGTTCGCAACTAGGATAGGAATATACCTAGAACGCCTTGATTGGTTTATACGGGAAGATATATAAACGCATTCTGAATAAGATGACACATCCCCGCTCAATGATGTAGTTGTGATGCTATTCTGGATAGGTAATTAGAGGCTCGGAAGACCATAGTTGTAAAATCAACCCCGAAATCAGCAACTAGATAAACAATAAAAGTCAATGAAATTTCTTTCTTAATATTATTGTTAGCAAATTCATAATCCTAGATTGATTTCATCATATTGATTACGTAAAAACCTGCTCTTTGTTTGGTTAATTGTTCATTAGTTAACTTCTTCTTTTTACTTTGGTTATTAAATATTATTTTGAGATTTACTTCTTGAATAAATAATTAGAACTAATTCAATCTAGTGAATAGTTAATCGACAAGTCCCTGTGGGTACAATATCTAAACTTACAATCCTATACTACTTGTATGACCGCGTACACTTGCGTGTGCGTTAGGATGCAACAACTATCTCTAGAGCAAACTGAGGCTGATGATCATAATAAGGCTCTGGTGATGGCTCCCTGGCTTGGTGCTATAACTTGAGACTGGCCTCAACCGCAGGGTCAACCACTACCTCTACCCCTAGTTGCAGGCACGGGGGCCTTGCCCTCAGATGTTGTAGCCCTCGTCCTAACCATCTGAGAACGAGTGAAACAAATTACACTTAGAAGTTGATAAATGTCAAGGACCCACGATAGAGAATCAAAAAGATGGGACCTTTCTTACGAATGCCCTGTAGCCTCCCCCAGATAGGAAACATACATCATCATACCAATCCGCGAGACTCTGCTAGACACTTGCTTTTGTACCAATGACACCGGTGAACCTAGGGCTTTGATACGAATCTGTCACGACCAAATTTCTCAGGTTGTGAAGGCACCTACTGTTTCCCCACCAGTAGGTAAGCCAAACCCTTAGCCTAGAACAACAGGTAATGGGCGAATAAGAAGATGAGATAAAAGCAGAAGAATAACATTTAAATAACAAAAACAAGCAGAAGTAAAGAAAGACCCAATAGGGAGGGAGGAAAGCAAACCATACATAAGAATCCTCCAAGACCTGGTATCAGTCAGCACAAGATCTACAACAACACAAGGAGTACTAGACAGGAGTAACTATATATGTACAACAGTCTTCAAAATACAGAAGAAGAAAAATCCCAAAGTAGAGGGAGATAAGTCAGCTTAAGACGCCAAAAGCTCACTCTAAATCTCAAAATCTACAACTCGGCACAAGGACAACATCAACAAAGATAACTTGTGCTAGGGTTTGAATCAGGGAAAAAGATACAAAATTGTAGCATGAGTAACAAACATGTGGTACCAAGTAGGCATTTGTCATGCCCCGAGACTACCCCCTAAGCATAACACGGCATCCGGGACCCTAAGTACCCCAAGTTAACCCTTGGTCATAGCATACTCAGATAATCATATGCAACATAGCGGAAGCAAACTAAATGAAGATAGGCAACCATATCTAAATATGAACAAAGTCTAAGAAGTACCAAATCAAAAACATGGAGTACAAGTCTAGCTATGTTTGAAGCCTCTAAACTGTCATTAGAGTTGATGGGACAATATCCCACCTAACATGAGAATCTGAAAGAAAGGTAAATAAAACAGCAAGACTAATGCTAGTCCTCGAACGATGAGGACTCACCACCAACTAGCTAGATGTCCTAAAATCTCTAGCCACGAGTTTGAGGAGGAAAACATGGATCTGCATAATCGAGAGGATGCAGCGCAAGATATGCGTCAGTACTATAGGATGTATTGAATATGCGAGACATGAAAAATCCAAGTAACCATGCTATACATACTTTAAAACTGAAATCATAATACGATATTAAAAGCATGAATGCAATCCTACATGTAATCCTACATGTAATCCTATCTGTGAGAGGTTCTCTAACCGATATAGACCATGTGAGCTACATGTAATCCTATGTATCCAACCCATCGAGAGGACCTAATATATCTTGCCAGGGTATAAAGGCATATCTAGTGTGATCTTGGTGTCTGATGCCCACTGAGGGGACTTAAAAACCTACGTTAGCACGTAGTTCTAGGATATACAAATGGGATACGCTAAACCCAATCCAACTAGGTGTTCAATACTACTCCCAAAACATACTTATAGCTCAATTTACTTGTGACATATCTAATGTCAAATATGTTTAGAAAGCATAAGGGTATATCTGATACCATGTAATTCACATAGCTTAGATAGACATATCTAGATGCCAAACCATTCATAATATATAAGGATATTTCTAATGTCATGCAATTCATGATTCAAAATCCTTAAAAACTTAGCATAGCCATAATTCAAAAACATACTTTTCTTTCTAAACTCATAACTTGAAGAATTAGGCATGCAATTTCATGACAATAGAGGCCATCTTATCTAAACATGCCAATTTTGCTTGGAAACATGCAAATCAATGGAATCATGCTATAATTCATCATCAACATATAGGCTTTTGAATTTATGCAAGGAATCTTAAATAAAACATGGGTAATGCATGGGAAATCATGAATTGATACTTTGAAACAAAACTCATAACTTTTCCCCAAGTTGGGTAAGAATCCTAATTTCACAAATTCATAAATCAAAGTAAGAATCATGGGTTTTGGGCATAAAGGTGAAATAAATACCTTATTGAATAGCCACATACCTTATTGAAGCTTGCTTGATCTAATGAAAAGAAATGGACGCTCAACCTTGAAGCTTGAGACTTGGATCTTAAAGGAGTTCTTTCTTCTTTTGGTAGATGAATAAGGAATAATGAAAGACTTAGGCTAATAAGAGAAGAAACCCTACTAAAAATGGACAAAATGACCTCACTTAAGAGTTAGAAGGGTGGTTAATTACAAAAATACTCCTGGGATTTAATCAGGGAATACTGATAAAAGACTCGGCTTCAGAGACCATGAGTCAGTCTATGGGCCGTCAATTAAAATGATGAACCATCAACTGATCTGTGGTTTCAGGTGCCACATCAAGGAGCTTGCTGAAACTCAAATCCACGAGTCACTCTATGGTCAGTGATTCAGAACAACGAACCATCATGTTGACTCATGGTTCTGACTTAAAGATACGAGGATCCTTTAATCCTCAGGGATTATAGGTGAAAGGATGACGTGTGGCTAAAAAGGATGGGTCATCAACCAACTCATCATTTTCGGAACACTTCATGGGGGTCCTCTGGAACTCGAATCATGAGTTCACAGGATGGGCTGTGGTTCCAAACTATGAGTCGTCGAGTGACTCATAGAATGGGAAAAGAATAACCAAGAAGTAGACAACGGATCAGACTACAGATCATGTTCAAGGACTACGGTCTGTGATCTGGTCCGTGATCTCTAGGAACTTTACAATTTTCTTAGAAATCAGGTTTAACAGCTGAATAGAATTTTGGGGTGTTAAAACATCATAGGCCGGTTGAGCTCTGATAATGCTCAAGTGTATTGTCCTAGATGGAGGTATCGCCGATTATTAAGCAACACAAATTTATATTACCCGACGAGAGTCGGGGTCGATCTCATAGGGAATTTGTGACTACCCTAGTCAATTGTAAAGAAAAGACTTCACAACGAGAGTAGTTTGTTTGTAAACAATAAAAGTAAAGGAAGGGGAAATTGTGAAATCTATCACAATTCACAATTCAAAGCAATACAATAAAATAAAACGGTTGTATATAATGAGAGAGAACGACTAGGGAAATGTGTCAAATGGGACTCGAATACGGGTTAGGGTGATTGCTCATTTATATAAATTCTCGCTAAACGACATGGATAACCTTGGTTTTAAGCATGATTATACATTTTTCGATCTAACAATCATATATTCAACAACCTTATTTCAAGCACCATTGATTTAAACATGAAACAACCAAGATATGCTTAAGGAGGTCACACTATCTCTAACTTTAGACCCTTAAATGTGTGTTTTCGGATAAATGGGTTATTTCTATCCTCAATCTAAGGGGAAGCCCAAGTAACCACTAGCAATTCCACATCCAAAATTGTGAACTCCTTTCTCAAGCAAGAAAATAACCAAGTTAATTAAATCAATGTTTGCAACCACCACTTTTAGAGTTAAAATACGGTGAAATCACTAAACTCATATCATATTAGCAATTATAAATACAAATTAGCAATACCCATACCCATTTATCAAGCACCCATTATGAACACATCACTAGACAAGATATTTAGCTACTCATGCTAAAGGAATAATGAACAATGTCAAATTCCCTTTCATTCAAGCTAAATATTCAATATCCAAACTTAGGTTTTACAATAATGGTGATTCCAAGAGTTGGGAAGAAGGAATTTGAGTGAAACCCTATTTTTCTTATTAGAGAGAAAATTTGCTCACTACTCAAAGCTATTCTCAAAATTATTCAAAAACTATCTAAAATTGTGCATTAATTGGGTTTTAGAATGTTGCCAAAATGTCACACCAAATTGGATAAAAATGCCCTTCGGGAGCTATACGGCGCGGCGTCTAGTTCGCATGTCTTGATGTGCGCATCTGATAAATGCTCAAATGTACTATCTAAGAAGGAGGTATCGGCAATTGTCAAGCAAAATACATTTATAAGTACCCAACGGATATCGGGATCGTTCCCATAGAGACTTGTAGATAGCACAATGCTGATTGTATTGAAACGACTTCACTAAGAGAGTGAGTGTTTGAAAACCCAAAAGTAAAGATTATGGGGAATTGGAATTCTGTCACAACAATCTCAATTCAAGAAAGACAGTAAAGTAAAATGGGTGTACAAATGAGAGTAGACGACTAGGGATATGCGTACAATGGGGCTTTAATGTGGGATAGGGTGATTGCATATTCACGCAAATTCTCTCTTATTGACATAGGTAGCCTTGGTTATAGGTATGGTTGTTCATCTCTTTATCAATAATAATATGTCCGATAATCTCGATTAAAGCACTATCGGTTTAACAACAAACAAGCAAGGTAAATCTTAGGGAGGTCATACCATTTCTAGCTTAGACCCTTAAGTGGATGATTCCGTTGATATGAGCTATTTCTAGCCTCAATCTATATTGAAGCCCAAGTTCCCACTAGTAATTTCACATCCGAAGCTATGAAATTCTCTTTCGAGCAATAAAATAGCCAAGTAAGGAAATTCAATGTTTGCAACAACAAATTTTGGGATTTAAACTTTGTGAAACTACTAGACCCATGTAAAATAAGCAATTATAAGCAATAATTAGCAACACCCACACCCATTTGTCAAGCACCGATTATCAACACATCCATAGACAATGAAATTAGCTACTCATGCTAAAGGAAATAGATATACCAAGTGGGTAAGTCAAATTCCTCTTTATACCAGTTTAACTTCAATGTCTAAACATAATTTTATACACAAATGGTGAACTAAGAATTGGAAGAGAGAATGGATTGAAACCCTCTACTTTTTCTTAAATAGGAAACTTGTTCTCAAAGCTAAAATTACTCAAGAGTATTCAGAACTTAAGAAATGCATTTACAATTTTGCCTAAAATTAGTTTAAATACTTTCCCAAAATGTCACTAAATTTGTGGACAAAAAAGTCCTTAGGGTGATGTGCGGTGAGACGTGTGGTTCGCACATTGTGATGTACGTGTCAAACACCCTTTTCAGTTAAACCAGTGACTCAGCTAACTTGGGAGGTGTTGTGCAAAAGATGTGCAGTTAGCACCATGAGTTGTGCGCGTCGCAAAATGACCACACCTCGTACCAAATCCTTCAGTCGATTCAAGGATCCATACGGTGAGAAGTGCGGAATAAACCACGGCTTGTGCGTGTCGCACAAGTGCCGCATCTCAAGGCATAATCTCCATTGTTTTTGATCACTTCACACTTCACTCCTTTTAACCTCTTTTTAGGTCATTTTCCTTATTTTCCATCTTTGATCACAAGTACCTTCATAGAAATCAATAAAGGCCATAAGAACCTCTAAATCAATTCAAAACATAGTTATAAATCATGGGTAAAAGGCTCAATAAGTTGGTAGATTACCAACTTATCAATGTCGCACAACTATGTTCGGTGGACCAGTGACTTTACTTGATTTAAGAGCTCCATGCAAAGTGGGGTGCGGTTCGCACTAGGCCATGTGCGTGTCATACAAAGGCCACACCCTTTAACAGATTCTTTAAATGACTCTGATCTTCATGCAGTGGAAGGTGCAGACCTCACCAATGATTGTGCATGTCACACGAGGTCTGCACCATTCGGCAGAATCTTCGTCTTGTTTGATCACTGCACACTTAAATTCCCTTTAGGCTCTTTTTCGGTCCATTTACTTGTTTTCTATCTTTGATCAGTAGTACCTGCATACACATCAATAAAGACTATAAGAACCTCTAAATATCATAAAAAACATAGCAATAATCCATGATTAAAGGCCCAATTAGTTGGTAGATTACCAACTTATCAAACCCCAAAACTTGAACTATTGCTTGTCCTCAAGCAAGATACTCACCAGGTAAGGAATGAATTATGCTCTAGAACACAATCAAGGCACAAAATACTACTCTATTCTACAAACTAAGAAAATTGAAAAACAAAAAGACACGACTACTATGATCATCTCAATTTGAACCACCACATTATAAAGACAATTGATCATTTCAAAATCTTTTGAAAAGGACCTTATTTCTTGTTCAAAATCAAGGGAATTTTGTCATTCAAAAGAAGATATCAAGCTTCTCAAGTCATTGTCATGGGCCATCAAGGTTTGCCTCGAGAATTGCCACACAACTTGTCTCATTCATTCCTCTCAATTGAAATAGAGACTTTGTGTTTCAACTTGAGTGCATGATGCCACTCACCACAAGAGAAAATCCCACTCACAATCATGCAGTTCACAAAACAAAGGGATTACATGAGAGCTAATAAGACTCTTACTCTCTCAAGGAGGTTCAAGTGCACACATGTTGTGATGACCCTTTCGGTCATCTTCATGCTTTTGCATTTATTGAACTATTAGAGCCTTCCTATAGCATCCCCAAGTCATTTATGGCTTTCTAGGAATGGTGGTTTGGAGCCCTGGCTGGTCATTTGGTTTTTTGATCGTTTGCCTATTTTAGAGATTAAACTTAGGAAATCATTGACTTTGGTCAACATTCTTAGTTAATTTGCTCGGAATTGAATTCTGATAGTTTTGTTAGCTCTGGAGTGATGATTTTGGTCTAGTTAGACCTTTAGTTGAGGCCTAAGAACTTCCAGTGTGGGTTTTGTGTGGTTTTCTCAGTTTTCAGGCCATTTGGAGTTGAAAGTGTTACTTAAGGTGACTTTCGATGACCAGAGTGTCGGATTCAAAATCCTATGATTCCATCAGCTCTGGAATTTTGAGTTTGGTCTAGGGAGATTGTTGGTTTGGGTTCCAGGTGAGCCGGACTCCTTTTGAGCCTTTGGGTTTCTTTTTGTTAGTGTTGACTTGGGTCAACATTTCTCCGAAATGACCTCATATTGAAGTTTCATTGATTCCGTTGAGTCTGAAATGTCGTTTCCACTCTGTTAGCATTATTGGTTTTTGAATATCGATTCATGATTGTGTTCGGAACACCCCACAGAGTGTTAGAGAAATTGAAGAAAAATAGTTGCATGGGTAGACTTCAGCACAATCGCGCCAAGGCCAGCGCAATCGTGCCAAGGCCAGCGCAATCGCGCCAAGGCCAGCACAATCGCGCCTCAATGCCTGCCAGCCTTCAGCGCGATCGCGCCCCTCCTAGCGCTATAGCATTGAGGCACCTGCCACCCTTTCAGAGCTGTTGGTGCTGGCCTAGCGCCGATGGCGCAGGCCATTTTCCAGCATCTATATAAACCTAGAAGTCCGATTTTTCCAGCATTCTCTCTCATATTTTGTCACTCTAAACTCTAAATTCTCTCCAACAATTTGCTCTATATTGATTCTAAGACTTGGTAAGTCGATTGTTTGTGTATTTTCCGCACTTCCTCGTCGTCTGGTAAGCTCCCTCTTCTCTTGAATTTTCCTAAAACCTCCATTGATGCTCTTCTCTAAAACTTGAGTTTTTCCTTGTAAATTCTGGCCGTCCAGTTGGTCATGCTCATGGGAGTGGTAAATTATCCTTCTTGACTTGGGTTTTCCCTTTTGTGGTAAGTATTTCTTGCCCAATTTCCGTTTTATTTTCCAGAATTCCATTCTTTAAACCGCAACCTTTGCGGGTTGTTTTGATGCCCTTTTCCTTGGCCATTTGTGCTCAAATTTTGAGCATACCTTCATGGTTCAGGCTGTTGGCCCCGTGTGCCCGCTTTTGACCCGGATAGCAACTCGGCTATAATTGTAGAAATATGGATACCGTTAGACTCATTTTAACATTATATTTATGGTCATGATAGTTTGATCGTTGTTCGGGAGTTCTCAGAGTGTTTCGGGCTTGGACCTGGTTGTTCGGGCAGCTTGTCATTGGACGACAGGTAGGTTACGGCGTAACTCCCTAGACTTCGCATATATCGGGTAAAATTGTACTAGTTGGCATCCTTGGGTTGGGTTATTAGGTTGGTACCACAAACCTTGATCGCTTTTCCATTATCCGTTCCGTTCTTTCCTCCGTTGTGTGTAGTATTCTTGTAAATTGATATTATTACCCTTGTGGTCTTGTGAGGCCTTGTTGACTCTGAACATAGATGGTGGGATCATTAGGAATGTCTGCGAGTCCCGGACATAGAATTACTCTTCTAAGCTGGTTATGCTTGCTGAGTAGCTTCGAGCCTGTGCAGGGCCATCAAGTTGATTGTGAGTTGTCGAGAAACTATTTGTGATGATCATATCATTTTCATGCATATAAAGAGGTTTTCCATGTTTTATTATGGTTTTTGGCTTCGGGCCTGTGGAAACTGATTTCCTAAACCTTGCATGGCCCAGGGGGGCCATTTTTTATGAAATTGGATTTGGAAATGATTTGACTTGATACGTGGATCTTATTGGGGTAAAAAAAGTTTAAAAATATGGTTTTATCATGATTTACTACTATTGCTAGACTCAACCGGGACAGAGTGCTAGCTGGGTTTTCTCACTGATTTGAAATGGGTTTAGGCTTTGCTGGGTAGTGCATCCGAGAGATTTTACTATTGTTTTATACCCGATTGTTCCTGCACCCTTGGAAGGGTTTTTGAGACATCTTTTCACTGTTTTAGTTCTAGACAGGGTCTAGGCGTGCATATTGAGACTTATCCACTGTCTTGAAACAGACTCGATTCTGGAGGGCACATTTTGATTCCGAGATTTAGTATAGGGTCCGAGACCTACATGGACCTTGCTACTCCAAGCCAGGGTCTTAGGGATGCGTGTGCCGAGGGGAAGAGTATACAACGGAGTATAGGTATACGGGCTGAGTCCTTTCATGGAACCTGTCTGCTGGGTGATAACGCTCAAATCGTGCTCTTCACTTAAGGAGGTCACAGCGATCGTGTAAGGGTCGAACCCAAGGGAAAAATGTAGTCGCGCTCGAGCTAATAAGGAATCTAGGAAACTTATTGATTAAATTAATGAAAAGGGAAAATATATCTAAAATGGGGGGTTTTAACTACAACTAAAAGGTAAAAGACAAATCAAATTAAAGATAAAGTGATATATGGCTTTCCTTTCTTTCGTCAAGCAAGGATAACAAAGGGGATAAGGTCTTGGGAATTAAATTTCATAAGGCTTGCACCCAATTGACACTTAGGTAGTCTTGGTCATAGTGTGGAATGCTATCTCTCAATCAACAACCACATTTCTTAATGATTTTGGTTAGAACATCATTCAGTGTAATAAACAAGCAACCGATTAACTTGGCTAGGTCATCCTATTTCTAGCTCGGACCCTTAAATGGGATATTTCGCGATTGGAGCTATGTCTAGCCTCCGATCTAAATGGATTCCCAAGTTCCCACAATTGAATCTTCTCGAATTTAGAGAATTTCTCTCCCAAGCAATAACCCAAATCAGAAAACTAAGTCAATGTTTGCAACCATTGACTATAAATTCAAGCAATAGAAGATTCAAGAGACCCAAATAATCAAACAAGAACAAATCTAGATTTAGAATTAAAAAATCAACAAGTATTATCACTAATACAAACCCAAAATCTCAAGTCAACAAACACACCAAAAAAATAGAAATTAAGAACAAGAGTTGAAGAATGGAATCTAAAATTTTTACAATAGAAAGCATCCAAATCTTCACTCCTATGGTGTTGGTTGATGAACCTTGCTCCCAAGCTTGCTCAAAAGTTGTGAAAATAGCAAAAGATGTGATTCAAGACGGCTTGGAAGTGTTTTATGTGAATTGGGGTTTCCAAAAATGGGAATTTCCAAATCTGCCCCGTAGTTGATGAATCCTTAGTCGCAATCGCGTGACTTTCGCGATTGCGAGGTTCTATACTTTCCTGAATCGCGATCGCGTGAACCACTTATCGCAGTCGTGAAGCTTTGGGTTTCTACCAGCTCATCGCGATTGCGTGGATTTGTCTTTGCGATTGTGATGACCAATTTGATGCCAGTGTCCAGCAGCTCGCTTTTTGCTCCATTTGACTTGTTTTCACTTGTTTTTTTCTCGAACACTTCAAAAACATAGAACCCTGCAAAATTGAAGTAACTCGTGTCAATTTGCACTATTTATCCACTTCGTACTAGCAAAAGAATAAGATTAGAAGCTTAATAAGTAGGTAGAATACCAACTTATCAAACCCTCAAACTTGAACTATTGCTTTTCCTCAAGCAACCTAAAAATTCTAACTCAAGAGGCACATAACACAAGTGCAAATGACAATACCACAAGCCAAGGAAAACCCATTTCAACCACAAAACATTACTTCGATTGGTACTAATGATTAGTCAATCACATTTTAACTTACTCTAAGCATTTACTTCGATTCAAAACACAAACTCATGATGCAAAGGCACAATAAGAACAAGCAAGTGACAACAACCAATCCTCAAGATGTGACTCCAACCACTAGCTTACCAAAACATGCTCATTTGACTCATTTTCTGAGTTTATCAATGTCACCAACTATCCTAATTCACATGCCCTAACAAGAATGAAAGTCCCAAAAACACACTATGTACAAAGTTAATCACAAGGGACAAATACAAACACTCACACTCACAAGGAAGTTCAAGTGCACACATGTCGAACCATAGGATTTCCCTTCATGTAAATCTCCACTAATGTAGGATAACCAAGCTCGAAATCACCAAGGACTTGCGGGTTACGATGTTGGCTAGGGCTAGGGTGAGGATATTATTTTGTTAAAGTGACTACACCTCCCTAATGCTCTTTGTTTTCATTTCAAACAACGCTCACATTTTTCAATTTCAACTTCACCTTATTTCTCCCTCACAGAACCCAAGATTTCTCCTTTTTTTAACTCTTGATCATTTACACCTTATATCACCTTCACTTGATAGCACCAATTTTTTCTCGTTAGATTGATCTTTTGGAGCATTTTTGAATTTTTGAAGTAAGGTGCTACCTTGCACTAGAAGTGCATTTCTTTTCATCTACTCATTTGATCACATGCACTCCCAAACTTAGGCATTTGCCTATGTTATATTTCGTTTTCCCCCCAAACTTAGGCTTTTAGCCTACATTTCATTTTCAAGCAATTAGGGAGAATGGGTGCCAAAATAGAGGTTCCAAAAAGTTCAAGGTGTTACAATGGTGCCAAAGGATGGTCACAAGCTCAAAAGGGGTTCACTAGGGTTGATGTCATGGGAAGTTATTTGGATGAAGTGGCTATCAAAAAGGGCCTAAGGTCATTTTCCAAGCTTGGTTACACCTAGAATTTTACCTTGAATCACATTCGGGGCAAGTTCTAGATGACACACATGCATAAGAATTATTCAACTAAACCTCTCCACACATGGCATGCGAATTATTCAAGAAGGATCAATTTTTAACTTCCTAAACAAGAACAAAGATGAACTATTCTACATTATCGCCACTAATGAGTCAAGAGTCACAAAAGGATTACAAGAGTTGTCAAGAAATCACTCTTTTCCATGCATTTCTCACAATTATTTTTAGAAGGGTGTGCCTATTTCACTTAGCTTGCAAGACTACTACATTGGTACCAAACAAGTCAATTTGCAACCAAAACCTCAAAAGATGATGATTTTCCCTTAAGAATATCGTCACTCAGTCTATCACTGGGCCAATTCATCTATCTAAATTGGTATGGCTACACAAGGTGGATCAACATAAATATGACACTATGGGCACATGCGATTTGCACAATAGGAAGTGCATGTCGCACGTGCAACGCACAGGACAAATAGTGGGCATGTGCGAAGATTGGGCAGTTCGCACAACATCAAGTGTGGAACAAATACACCCCATCTCAAACAGGCTCACTAGCCTAATGGGTACTCAAACGTTCCCTGGACCACAACAACCAACATCTCAACTACTATAAAAAGTAAAACAAAGAAGTTACAACAAAAGAAACTAAAAACTAAACCATCAACTTCTTTCACACAACAATCAAACCCGACGAGGGAAAAACATTGCAAAAACAACCCTAACAAGGGCACATCAATGTACAATAATAAATCAAGCCCGATAAGGGCATAATACCCAAAATAAAATAACATGCTAGATAGAGTGCTAGCCACCACCAACTAATAACCAGCAGTGCCCTCACTGCAATAAAATAAGAGAAGAGTTTGAGGGGGCTCCTTGAACGATGTATCACTCAGAACCAGAATTGCTTAATCCATAAAGGACCCAGTCTTCCTCATCAGTATCCTCCTTAGCATCAAACCCACAAAGCCTCCTCAGAGTGCTCATCATCTTCGTGAGGAACTTTCTTTGGTTCCTGTCGTGGTCCCTTTGCTTTTTCTATCACCTTTCCACCTTGGCCAACCTCTCCTTGATGTGTTGTTTTTGGCTTGCTACACTAGCTAGTGTAGGGCCACTAGGAGTGGTGGAACTCTCACCTGGACCCGAAGGCAAGCCTTCTACAATTTGTTGAAGATGGGCATCCATGCCATAGACCTGGCTGGAGATGTGGTGGAGTGTCGAAAGTCCGATCCTAAGAGGACCAATAGTCTCAGTAGCAGCAGCTGACTCACGTTCCTTGCTGGATTTGGAAAATAGACCAAATGATGATGAATCCATATCTATCTTCCTCTTCTTCGATGCTTGCATAGGGACTCTCTTCTTCATAGGATGGATCATTTTCTCGGGCTTACTCCCATTCTCTTCATACCTCTTTGAGACCCCAGCTTGGTAGCACAAGTATGTGATCAACGAAAGGAAAAGAACACTCTTGTTACCTTCGAGCAATACTTATTGAATTTCATGCATAATTAATTGCCCCACATTCACCGGGAGTCCCTCCATTAGAGCAAAAATCACCTTTGCTTTGTCGGTGGTCACGTCGGACACATTCTTGGATTGCATAACTCGGGCACAAATGATCGAAAGCCTAGAACCTAATACCTCGGCCAATTTCAACCAACTTCCTATAGAAATCATCCAATTTCTCCTCCAACCCATCCAACATAATACCTCGCTCTCTCGTGATTGGCTTCGTCAAGAGACGATCATAAAGTTGGGAGCACTTGAGGGAGACGAAGGTTCCTTGGTCAAAGTACTCTTTATCGGCCACTTGTTTGGCATCCTCATGTGCAATTCTGGCCATATTCAAGCTTAAAGTACCTACACAAGGATCAATATTAGGCCAAATAAACAAGCCAAAATGATTTCGAACTAAGCTGGGCAGAGTTGTTTTTGGGACAGTGAAAACAAGTCATCGCGATCGCGACCATTCTCATCGCGATTGCGAAGAAAAAATTATTTTTTTTCCAGAAAATTAAAGCATCACGATTGCGGAATGGGATATTTCTATCACGAGGCTCAGAGAAGTTGGTTATCCCAATCGGGATGGTCATCTTCTTTCCCACAAAAATAAGTTTAGACATTTTGTCAAAAAGGTACTTTGCACCCTTTTACATTACATGGGCATCACTTTTTGTCCCAAAAACCAGTAAACCAATAGGTGTTTAACCCCTCAACAATACTTCACCTGCAAATTTGTGCCTCACATCCAATTTAGACATTAAGAATAAGAAAAAGATCGACACCCACTTTGTTGTTTAAAGTACTTACTCTAACACAATGAGGGATGATTGAAGAAGAGAAAGTAGAGATCATACCTGAAGAGTTGCAAAGTTTTTTATGAGCTTGAAGTTGATGATGTATTTTTATTCTTGCCTTTGGGAGAGAGAAGAAACCAAGTTTCAAAGCAAATTTTTTCTTTAGAAATGGCTTATGTGATCTTTGATACCTGGAAACTACACAGTGCTTTGCGATCGCGTGGATTTGTCCCGCGATCGCGATGAATTAAAGTCACCTGACTTCCGCGATCATGAAGTGATCTTGCAGTCATGATAAATCAGAAAAAATTTACTCTGTCGCGATTGCGAAGGTCAAGCATCGCGAAATTGCGATGCTTTAGTCATCCACTGAATTTCTGAATTTTTTCACACTGCACTACTTTGACGTGTGATGATAGGTGCAACACATAGTTTATGAGGTGCAAAATGCACCACAATCACACATGCCACTATTTTTGTTCAATCGACTCTTTTAGTGTGCGATGGCATGTGCGATGGACACTCTTCCAGGTGCGAAAAGCTCATTTTCAGAGGTATTCTTGGGTGCTTTTCAACACTTGGTTCCTCTTATCATTCATTGGGGCACCTAAAACACACCAAAATGAAACAAAAAGTGAAGTAAAGCATAAAAACAATGGGTTGACTCTCATCAAGCGCACAATTTCACGTCGCGATGCAATGCCGTCTTCCTCACCCTCGAGATTTCCACTTGGAAGATTTGAACCTTCGACCCAAACATGAATTGAATTTCTGGTGGCACTCCGGGGGTGCAGGTTTCAGCATTAGAAGACCATTCTCTTGATGTTGCATATTGCACTTTTTGGTCGTCAAGTGAGGAATGACACTTTGACTTCGTTCCACGGCAAACTCAAAACCAGATACACCTTCATCCATCCTTCTTCTAAGGTCTTCCAAAATCTTCATTACTTTGACTTTGGTCCATTGAATCAAACATAAGGTCGAACAAAGGTTAAAATGGGATTTGGACGTCTCAATCTTCAAGCTTGCCTCGTTCATAACCTCCTTACTTTCTAATGAACTGGAGTCTTTCATGATGAACCATTGCAACTCTAGTATCATTCGTTTGTTTTCGGCATCGTGATCCTTGTATGGATTGGTTTGTTGCCACAATACCTTCAAGCTACGAGCCTCCCTTGTATTTTCCTCTTTGATAGGGAAGAACTCAAAACTACTACCCACAATTGTGCATGTGTCAACACGAGCATTTAAATCAATGTCCAACTTTTGGATAGTAATTTCAAGCATCCTCTACTTTTGACTTGACTTAGCATGCCTTTTATACAATACCTCGAACATTGGTAGCATTCTGTCGCATTGTTCCACGTAGGCCTCAAGCTAGTGAGCTTGGTTTAACACCCATTCTAGACTCACAACCTCACCCAATACAAATTTTTCCTCTCATTGGGGTTCAAACACCACCGGTACAAATTCACTCTCAGGGGATGCCATATTTTGCAAATCTTCATCATCATCCCCGAAGTGAATTTGATGGAGTTCAATATTCAAAATTTGTTCATTTGCTTGGCTCGAAGGGTTTTCTTCATCAATATGGTTGGAAGGAGTAGACAATTCCACCATGGGTTGTGAAACATATTTTCTCTCCTCCTCTTCTTTAGCTCTTACATCCACGAAGTCTTGCTTTATGGATTGCATACCCTCTTCTATGATATCTTGCTTGGCCAAGAGAGAATGAACCATGGCATATAGGCTTTCAGGGTAGGTGGTTTCTTCATCATCTTGAGGCTTAGCCCATACGCCTTCATCGCTTGCTAACTCATGGTTCCTATTAAGATCACAAGCACCACTAGCAACCTCATTAGCATGAGAGGGGGGAGGAGGACAGTCATTAGGGAAATTAATCCAATGTCCATCACGACCACCACACAAATATAAATTTTGCCCATCATAGGAACATGAAGGTGAATACCTTCCTTTCCTATGTCCAATCTTACATTGCCGCCGGAGGTGGGGTCCTCCAAAATAACAACAAGGATCAATATCACAAGGGTTGCAACCACCAACACCTCTATCATTTCGAGATGCCATGAAATCAAATAACAAAATAAAAATAAAAATACGCAAAAGAAAAATATCTATTCACAAAAATTGAACTAGAGTAAGTGAACTTAAATCCTAAACTAACTCAATACGCCAAATTGTTCCCTGGCAATGACACCATTTTTGATAGCCCTTAAATCCTGTTCTCCACTTAAGGCGGTCATGACGATCGCGTAGTCAAAATAAAATTTATAATTCCCAATAGGTGTTGGGGTCGAACCCAAGGGAACAATGTAGTCGTGCTCGAGCTAATAAAAAATCTAGGCAACTTATTGAAGTTCAAGTAATGAAAAGGGAAAATATATCTAAAAAAGGGGGTTTTAACTACAACTAAAAGGTAAAAGACAAATCAAATAAAAGATAAAGTGATCAATGGCTTTCCTTGCTTTCGTCAAGCAAGGATAACAAGGGGATAATATTCTACTCTATGTTAGAACATTAGAAGCTAAATAAGTAGGTAGAATACCAAATTATCACTGCACCTGATCAGCATCGGAGGAGGTACATACAAAGATTCTATTTCACCCTTAGGTCATCATGCATCATAGCATCCATTGTTTGAGATACCACCCTTGTTTGTTGTTTGTTGATTGTACGCTCCATTAGTATGGGATGCTGGAGAGTTTGTTTTCCCTTGATTTCATTCCTCGGTTGTATGGGCGGCCGAGGGACTATAGGTAGACTCTCTTTACTTGATTTCAGATTTGTTCTATACTACAGTTATAAGTGTGGAATTGGACTTGCTAGACTGTTACTTATGGATTTAATAATTGGCATAGTTTGGGTGTTTGTTCATTCTGTTTATCCAGCATGTCTAGTTTATTCTTCTCTCCTATTTTATATACTTGAGGTTACCGGTATATCGTCCCTTGCTAGAACTTACCTCTATATATACTGTCTTTGCGAGGATCCCAGGTGCGTCATTCTCTTTTCACCTGTGTTTGCCATGTATATATTCTATTTTCTAGCCATGCTTGTTGCTTTCGGTTGTCTTGCCTCTAGGCTAGTTCATGTGTACTTTATCGTTGATTTCTGTGACTCTTTGTTTCTAATCTGCCTGCTATTGTTCTTTTACTTTATATGCACCCAGCCGGCCTATGATACCTACTGGGTACCTTATGCTTCACATTTGGTGCTCACCCTGCCCCTCTGCATCTTCTGGTGCAGATCTTGGTGTGGACCATCATCGCTAGAGCGCTGGAGACTCATATGGGTAGCTGTTTTTGGATCATCCAGGCTAAGGGTGAGCTCTTGGCGTTCAGAGATTGATTTAGTTTATCTTTTGTATATTATGCACTCTGTTACTATTCTAAGACAGCTTATCTATATATCTCTTTTGGACATTTTGTACTCTTGTTATAGTTCGGCTCTAATATACTATGATACCAGGTTTTGGGTTGGATTAGCTTCCATTTTGTACTTATATCACTCTGGTTATCCTATTTATTCATCTTCTTCCCTTGCTTCCACTTATTTATTTGTTCTTCCGCTTGAACTTTTAGAAAGTTGCCCATTACTAACCATTCTGGGATATGGGGTTTGGTTCGCGTACTGGGGGATTGTAGGTGCTATCATGACTGAGAAATCAGGTCATGAAAGCTTGGTATCAGAGCTCTAGGTTCACCAGTGTCATCAGTATAAGAGTCAATGCCTAGTAGAGTCCTGTGGATCGGGGAAGAGACGTCCGTGCTCAATCTTTGGGAGGCTATAGTGACATCTTGGGGAAATGGATTTTTCTTGCTTCTCTTTCGTGCGTAGTATCCTTGAAGGTTTCTAGAAATCTCACTTATTCTAGTTCACTCTTCTGAAGATGGTTTGTACGAGATCGTCAGCTTCAGGTAGAGAAAATCCTTCTACCCCTGCACCTCTGACTCCAACTAGGGGTGGGGGTGGTCGCCAGAGCAAGGCTATAGGTTGTCCCACAAAAGAGGAGCCTACTAGGGACGCCAACATTGTTATAGAGTCAGAGTATGACTACGAGCCAGAGTTAGCTCTAGAGCATCAGCATGTGGACTCGGGTACGGCCCAGGTACCACCAGGTCCAGTGACAGTTCCAACATCAGTTTCTATGCAAGCTGCAGCCCCTGCTCAGTCTTCAGATGTTCAGGGTTACTTATTAAGCTCTCTGGTATGATTAGGGAGCATCCTTCTGAGGCAGCACAAACCTTAGGGGGCAGCCCTGGGTATTTAGAGTTTAGGAGCTCCTGTTACTGCGGCTCCTTGTGCTAAGGTTGTTTCAGTCCCATCGGTTGCCCAGCTTCTTGCTTCTTGCCTTACCATGACAGATGTGGAGCAGAAGGCCTTGGGTAGATTTCTGAGATTGGCACCGCCGAGATTTGTTTGTACACAGGGTCAGGACCCCCACAATTTTATCACCACCTATGAGGAGATGTTGCATCACTTAGGCTTATTGGAAACCCATGGGGCAGGATATATTTCATATCAACTGGAGGGTCCAGCGAAGTTATGGTGGGTCTACAGGTTGCTTGCAGGCCTTCTAAGTCACCTCTCTGGACCTGGTCTGAGTTATATGAGGCCTTTATGGCCAAGTTCTTGCCACAGAGTGACATGGAGCATCAGAGGGAGGAGTTCACAAGACTATTCTAAGATTCTATGACTGTCTCAGAGTACGAGACCCATTTCCATCAGCTTGCTCCATTTGGTCCATGATTATGCCTACTGAGGCCGACAAGATTCGTAGATTTGTTTGGGGTTTGCAGAGAGAGCTTAGAGATCCTGCAGAGATACTAGTTGCTAGTGGTCGGTCATTTTAGGCTATTGCGGACTATGCCCATACAATTGAGTATTTGCTTCGTCATGACACCACGGACAGAGATAAGAGGCCTTGACATTAGGGTGGTTACAGTGGTGCTAGGCATTGTGGTAGAGGTTTCGGCCAGTGGGGCTGAGGTTATCAGCCACAGCAACATCAGGGTAAGTCTAGTCGACCGGTATAGTCTTTACTTTAAGCTTTGGGTTCTCAGTTTGAGCAGGGTCAGGGTAGCCATATGTTAGACTTTGATGTGATACTATGCATGGACTGGTTATCCCTTCATCGTGCGGTTTTTGACTGTTATGCCAAGACCATTACCATAGCCATGCCGTGTGTGTCCTTGCTTGTGTGGCAGGGCTTTGTTAGCCATGCACCATCCGGGATCATCTCTTGTCTTCAAGCTAGGAAGTTAATTTCTAGTGGGTGTCTAGCTTATGTCCGAGATGCTAGTGTTGACCCTACATCTCCTGAGTTTGTTCTTGTGGATAGAGACCTCCTAGATGTGTTTCCTACCGACCTACCAGGCCTTCCACCTGAGAGGGATATTGATTTGTCCATTGAGATAGAGCCAGGCACCAAGCCCATTTCTATTCCTCCCAACCATATGGCTCCTACTGAGTTGAGAGAGCTTAAGGAGAAGCTCCAGGATTTGTTAGCTAAGGGATTTATTAGACCGAGTGTGTCTCTTTAGGGCGATCCTGTCCTCTTCGTAAAGAAGAAGGATGGGTCAATACAAATATGTATTGACTATCGGCAGCTGAATAAGGTGATGGTGAAGAATTGGTATCCGATGCCCAAGATTGATGACCTGTTTGATCAGCTTCAGGGTTCCACCGTGTTTTCTAAGATTGATTTGATGTGCGGGTACCATCAGTTGAGGATTAGGTCAGAGGACATCCCAAAGACAGCATTCAGGACACGTTATGGCCATTATGAGTTCCTGGTGATGTCTTTTGGGTTGACTAATTCCCTCGCAGCCTTTATGGATTTGATGCATAGGTGCTTAGCCCGTACCTAGATATATTCGTGATAGTCTCCATTGAAAAAATTATGATATACTGGAGGAGTAGGGACAAGCATGAGCAGCATTTAAGGACTATACTTTAGACTTTGAGAGCTCACCAGCTTTATGCTAAGTTCTCAAAGTGTGATTTTTGGCTTGATTCAATTGCATTCCTAGGATATATGGTGTCTAAGGATGGGATTAGAATGGATCCGGGAAAGATTTCTACGGTTCATGATTGGCCTAGCCCTACCACTCCTACCGAGGTTCATAACTTTGTTGGTTTAGACGATTATTATAGATGATTCTTTGAGGGATTTTCTTCCATAGTAGCACCCTTGACTACGCTGACTAGGAAGGATGTTCCATTCCAGTGCTCTGATCAGTGTGAGGATAGCTTCCAGAGTCTTAAGGCCTTATTGACTTCAGCTCTAGTTCTGACTTTGCCGGTTGAGGGTCGGGAATTCTCCATGTATTGTGATGCTTCAGGGGTCGGTCTTGGTTGTGTGTTGATGCACCAAGGTCAAGTGATAGCATATGCATCGAGGCAACTGAAGGTTCACGAGCTCAACTACCCCACTCACGACTTAGAGTTGGCGGTGGTAGTCTTCGCGCTCAAGATCCAGAGGCACTATCTGTATGGAGTTGATTGTGAGATATTCACCGACCATCGTAGTTTTCAGTACATTAAGAGTCAGCGCGAGCTAAACTCGAGTCAGAGGAGATGGATTGAGTTGCTAAAGGACTATGATTTCACTATTTTATACTATCTGGGCAAGGCAAATATGGTAGCGGATGCCTTGAGTTGGAAGGCGGTGAGTATGGGCAGCTTAGCTTTACTTTTAGTTTCTGAGCGACCGTTGACCTTGGATATACAGTCCTTGGCTAACCATTTGGTTAGGCCTGACTTATCGGGTCGCAGTAGAGTTCTTGCCAGTGTTGAGGTTTGCTCTACCCTAGTTGATCAGATTCAGAGCTGACAGTTTGAGGATCAGAGTTTGTGTGACTTTTGTGATTAGGTGGATCGAGGTGAGGCCCACCGAGCTACTTTGGGTTTAGATGGTATTTTGAGGTTTGAGGGTAAACTTTGTGTTTCGAGAGTTAGTGATTTGATACAATTGATACTCTGTGAGGCACATTATTCCAGATACTCTATTCATCCTGGAACAACAAAGATGCATAGAGATTTGAGAGAGCTCTACTGATAGAGTGGTATGAAGCGGGATATGGCAGAGTTTGTATCTCGGTGCTTGAACTGTAACTAGGTGAAGTTCGAGCACATCAGACCGGGTGGCTTGATGCAGCGACTTCCCGTTCCTGAGTGGAAGTGGGAAGGTATTACCATGGACTTTGTTGTTGGTTTGCCTCGTACTACTTGGAGGTTGGATTCCATTTGGGTGATCGTGGATAGGCTGACTAAGTTAGTGCATTTCTTGTTAGTTCATACTTTCTATGGGGTAGAGAGGTTAGCTTGTATCTACATTTATTTAAGACCGCGACACTCAGTTCACATCTTAGTTCTGGAGAGCTATACAAGGGGATTTAGGTATGGAGGTTCAGCTTAGTACTGCTTTACATCCTCAGATAGATGGCTAGTCTGAGAGGACCATTCAGATCCTGGAGGGCATGCTTCGGTCCTGTGTACTCGACTTTGGAGGTTCATGAGATGAGTTTGTGCCATTGGCTGAGTTTGCGTATGATAATAGCTTTCATTCTAGCATTCGCATGGCACCTTTCAAGGCTTTGTATGGTAGGCGGTGCAGATCTACCATTGGTTGGGTTGATGGGTTAGAGTCCATACCATAGAGTACGTATTTGCATAGAGATTCCTTAGACCGAGTCCGTTTGATCCAGGATTGGCTTCGTTCCTTAGAGGTCAGTGCAGGTGACCTGGTTTTCCTTTGTGTATCACCCGTAAAGGGCGTGATGATATTTGGTCGGAGGGGCAAGCTTAGCCCCAGGATCACTGGGCCATTTGAGATTCTGTAGAGGGTTGGTAGTGTTGCCTATATACTAGCCTTGCCTCTGATATTTTCAGCTACTCACCTAGTGTTCCATGTCTCGATGTTACTCCGATATGTACTAGATGTGTATCATGTGTTGCATTGGGATTTGGTTCAGTTTGATGAGAGGTTATCATTCGTTGAGTAGCCGATAGATATTTTGACTAGAGATATCAAGGGGTTGAGATCTCGGGAGATTCCGATTATGAAAGTTTAGTGGAGGCACCATCCGGCCGAGGAGGCTACTTGGGAGACCAAGAGTGAGTTGCATGATCAGTATCCATAGTTTTTCGAGCCTTCAGCCACTCCCTTCTTCTTGACTTTTGAGGATGAAAGTCTTTTTAGTAGTGGATGTTGCGATGACCCTTCCAGTCATCTTCGTGCTTTCATATTTATTGCATTATTAGATCCTTCTTATAGCGGCTCCAAGTAATTTATGGCTTGCTGGGACTAGTTGTATGGTGCCCTGGCCGTTCATTTGGTTGTTTTGACCATTTGCCTATTTTAGAGCTTAAACTTAGGAAATCATTGACTTTGGTCAACATTCTTAGCTAACGTGCTCGAAATTGAATTTTGATAGTTTTGTTAGCTCCAAAGCGATGAGTTTGGTCTAGTTAGACCTTTAGTTGAGGCATGAGAACTTCCAGTGTGGGTTTTGTGTAGTTTTCTCAGTTTTCAGGCCGTTTGGAGTTGAAAGTGTAACTTCTGGTGACTGTCGATTATCAGTGTCTCGGATTCAAAATCCGACGATTACATTAGCTCCGAAATGTTGAGTTTGGGCTAGGGAGATGGTTGGTTTGGGTTCTGGGTAAGGCAGACTTATTTCGATCCTTTGGGTTTCTTTTTGTTAGTGTTGACTTGGGTCAACATTTCTCCGAAACGACCTCGTATTGAAGTTTCATTGATTTCGTTGCTTCTAGAACATCGTTTCCACTCTGTTAGCATTATTGGTTTTTAAATATTGGTTTCGTATTGTGCCTGAAACACCCCGTGGAATGTTAGAGATATTGCAGAAAAAAAGTTGCAGGGCAGACTTCAGCACAATTGCGCCAAGGCCAGCGCAATCGTGCCTCAGCGCCTGCCAGCCTTCAGCACGATCGCGCCCCTCCCAGCGCGATAGCGCTGAGGCACCTACCACCCCATCAGCCCTGTTGGCGCTGGCGTAGCGCCGATGGAGGTGGCCATTTTCCAGCAGCTATATAAAGCTTGAAGTCCTATTTTTCCAGCATTCTCTCTCACATTTTCTCTTTAAACTCTAAATCCTCTCCAATAATTTTCTCTATATTTATTTTAAGACTTGAGAAGTCGATTGTTTGTGGATTTTCCGCGCTTCTTCATCGTTTCGTAAACTCCCTCTTCTCTTGAATTTTACTAGAACCTCTATTGATGCTCTTCTCTAAAGCTTGAGCTTTTCCTTTTGAATTCTAGCCGTCCAGTTGGTGCATGCTCGTGGGTGTAGTAAATTATCCTTCTTGACTCGGGTTTTCGCTTTTGTGGTAACTATTTCTTGCCCAATTTCCATTTTATTTTCTGGAATTCCATTCTTTAAACAACAACCTTTGCGGGCTGTTTTGATGCCCTTTTCCTTGGCCATTTGTGCTCAAATTTGGAGCATAGCTTCTTAGCACCATTGGGGTCATCGTGGCTCTTTTTATTTTTTGTTCGGGCTATGGGCCCCGTGGGCTTGCTTTTGACCCAGATATCGACCCCGTTACAATTGCAGCAATATGGGTAATGTTAGACTCATTTTAACGTTATATTTATGGTCTTGATAGTTGGATTATCATTTGAGATTTCTCGAAGCGTTTCGGGCTTGGAGCGGGTTGTTCGGGCAGCTTTTCATCGGATGATAGGTAGGTTACGGCTTAACTCTCTAGACTTCGCATATATTCGTTAAAATTGTACTAGTTGGCATCTTTGGGTTGGGTTATTAGGTTGGTACCACAGAGCTTGACCGCTTATGAGAGTTGTTCCACATCTTATTATGGTGTCCTGTGCTTTAGCGGCCATTAGGGGAGCTTTGCCAACTAGGGTTATATATTTGGATATGGTGACTCGTTCCTTGGCACGGTTCAAGTCAGCTTTGCTAACTAGGGTTATATAGTTAGATTCCATATAGCTCGCATGGTCTATTGTCGGTTATAAGAAACTTCCGTATGAATGTTTTTACTTGTTTAAGCTTATGATATTTTTTTGAATTTTTGACTCTTATCTAATGTTTACCACTCAAGTTATGATGTGTAATTATGATATTCCCTTTTTGCATGAACTCAGTTTTAAGTATGTTTTCATCATATTCATGCATCTTTCACAAATTCGGTACATCCTATAGTACTAACGCATATCTTGTGCTGCATCCTTTAATGATGTAGATTCAGGCTCATTTCCTCACACTCGTGGCTAGACATTGCCGGAGTCCCAACTTCCAGTGGTGAGACCACATTACCCGAGGGCCAGTATTAGACCCACTTTCTTATGTTATTTTCTTCGGATTTCTCGAGCTAGTTAGGGTCTTGTCCCATCATCTCTCATGATAGTTTAGAGGGTTTAGACATAGCTAGACTTGTATTCTGTTGTGTGGAGTTGATACTTCTTAGACTTGTTCATATTTAAGTTATGGTTGCCTATCTTAAACTAGTATGCTTCCGCTATGTTCTTGAATTGATCTCTTAGTATGCTATGGCCAAAGGTTAATCTGGAGCACTTGTGTTTCGGATCCCGTGTTACGTCTAGAGGGTAACCTTGGGGCGTGACATATTTCCATACAAACTTACAAATGGACCCATGAAATCAATTCCCCAACGTCAAATAATTCCACCTCAAGGATTGGTGTTAATGGGAGCTTATGCCACCGAGGTAGGACCCCATCACGTTGAGATCTGTCGCATGCCTTCACCATATCATGGGCGTCTTGAAATAGAGTCGGCCAATAAAATTCACATTGCAACCCTTTCAAAGTCGTGTGCGTACCCCCATGGTGACCACCAAGGGGTGAAGAATGACATGCCTCAAGAATAGGCATCATCTCAATTTCGGGGATGCATCTCAAAATAATTCCAACAGCACAAATCATAAATAGGTAAGGCTAATCCCAATAGTACTTCTTGACATCATGCAAGAACTTCTTTTTCTGGTGTAAATTCAAAGCAACTGGAATTAAATCACTCGCTAAAAATTTAGAAAAATACGTGAAACATGGTGTAAGATCATGCGAAGCAACCAAAATGTGCTTGTGGGGAAACAAAACATTTATCTCAAGTTCCCTTATGGGCTTTCTCTCTTCTTCTAGTCTTGATAAATGGTCATCCACTTGATTCTCACATCCTCTATGATCTTTTCCTTCAAAATCGAATTCTTGGAGGAGTAATACCCACCGAATTAGCTGAGACTTTGCATCTTTCTTAGTCATCAAGTATCGTATTGCTGCATGGTCAGTATGCACTACAACTTTGATCCCTAAAAGATATGCCTGGAACTTTTCAAAGACAAAGACTACGACCAATAACTCTTGTTCCATCACGGTGTAATTTGTTTGGACTGTACTCAATGTTTTGCTTGCATAGTAGATTGGGTGGAATAGTTTCTCTCTTCGTTGACCAAGTACAACCCATAAAGCTACACCACTAGCGTCACACACAAGTTCAAATGGTTTTGTCCAATCTGGTGCAATGATGATGGGGGTTAAAGTTAAATTCTCCTTCGGAGTGAGGAAGGCCTTCATTCAGATACTATCAAAGTCAAATTTGGCTTCATTTTCAAGTAATTTACAGAAGGGATAAGCCACCTTCGAGAAGTATATGATGAAGAGCCTATATAACTCAGCATGACTAAGAAAACTCCTTATCCCTTTTACAGTTTTCGGAGGAGGTGGCTTGGATATGACTTTAATTTTAGCTTTGTAAACTTCAAGCCCTTTTTTGGATATTTTGTGTCCCAATACTATCCCTTTGTTTACCATAAAATGGGACTTCTCCCAATTTTACACAGGTTTGTTTCCTCACATCATTTAAGAACTTCTTATAAGTGTTCTAAATAATCATCAAACTTATCCTCAACTACAGAGAATTCATCCATGAAGAAATCTATAGTATCTTTGACCATATTCGAGAATATGGACATCATGCACCATTGGAAGGTGGTCGGGGCGTTGCAAAGTCCAAAGGGCATTCTTTTAAATGCAAAAGTTCCAGAAGAGCATGTAAATGTTGTCTTCTCTTGATCTTCTAGGGCGATTGAGATCTGGTTGTAGCCAGAGTAATCATCAAGAAAATATTAAAAACCATGTCCATCCAACCTATCTATCTTTTGATCCATAAACGATAGAGGGAAGTGATCCTTCTCCATCCATGAGTTCAATTTCCGGTAATCCATACACACCATCCATCTAGTCACAGGTCTAAGGGCTATCATCTCATCTTTTTAATTTGGCACAATAGTGATTCCACCCTTCTTTGGCACACATTGCACTGGGCTGACCTAAATACTATCATGCATAGGGAAGACTACCCCGCATCTAACCACTTAATAATTTCCTTCTTCACTACCTCTTGCATAGGTGGGCCTAGCCTTCGTTGGTGCTCGATCGAAAGGATTCTTTCCTCTTGGACATTTATCTAGTGAGTGCATATCCCTGGGGGTATGCCAATTATATCAACAATTGTCCACCCAATGGCACGAATGTGTTTCTTCAACACCCCAAGAAATGCCTCCAGTTGTTTGTCACTCAACTTGTTGGTGATAATGACCGGCAAGGTCTCATTAGCACCTAAGTAAGTGTACTTCAAGTGAATGGTAATAGATTGAGCTCCAAGGTAGGTGGTTCAATGATTGAAGGTTTGGATGGAGGTGTTTTCCTAATCTTCAATTCTAGATCGAGCATCTTTGGGGGATAACAGTAGGACCCCATTCCCATTAAAGCAAAACAAATCTTGGTGTAATCATCGATCCCCCCACCATCATAATTTAGCAACACTGCTTCTAACGCATTGTCCGCGAACCCCTCTTTTACGTGTAGGTCAATGTTTTCCTCAATCTTTCCAATTGCAAATGCCATCTGAAGATCAGTCGGTTGTTTCATAGACCTACTCAAATCAAAGGTAGATTCTTCATCAATTGAAAATGCCATTTGAAGATCACTCGGTTGTTTCATAGACCTACTCAAATCAAAGGTGGCTTCTTCATCATTCATGGAAAATTTTAATTCTCCTGAGTCTACATCACTCAAAGTGTGCCCTGTTTTTAGACTTGGTTTCCCCAAGATAATTGGTATCTCAAAGCCCTCTTTGCAATCAAACACAACAAAATCCATAGAGTATATAACCCGACCCACCTTTACCCAGATATCGCACCCAACCCCTATTGGGTACTTCATCGACCTATCTATCATTATAAACTTTATGTTTGTGATAGTATGTTTCCCCAACTCCAGTCATCTAAAGGTGGCTAAATACATCACATTTTCACTTGCGTTTTTATCACACACTAACCTTGTAGAATTGTGAACCCCAGTCTAATCACAAATAGTGTGTACACCCGGCATCACAACATCGTTAGTGAAATCTCCCAAAAAAATGGCACTACTTATAGGGGACATTTGAACAACCCTAAAGTCTTCAAAGTTGCATGTAGTACACAGTACTTTCACAAACTTTGCAAAATCGGGCATCTTATTAAAACCAATACTAGCAGGAAAGTTAATGGTGATTCTCTTAAACATCGACTCAAAATCTCTCAAAGTTTCACCCTCTTACTCTTTTGATAAACGATAAGGAAAAGGAGGTGGACATGTGGAGAAAGGTTTGCAAACTTTAGGCATCTTTTTCTTATGATTTATTGTTCTACATATACAATTTCCCCAAGGCCTCTTTCCTTTAGGCCTACTCATTTCTGGTCTTGCAATCTCCACGTGGTCGGTTAGGTTCTTCCTATCACTCACCCCTTCAACTTCCTTGATTATCATTGACTCGAATTGAGAGGTGAGCCAAACCATCCTTTTCTCAAGACATGCGATAGCAATGGAGTATGATTGCACGGTTTGGGAAAGACTCCCAAAATAATGTCTCAACTCTTCGACAACTCTGTAGGTGGATCCCATTTTCTCTATCACTCTTGCGAGCATACTTTAAATTCTAGAGCCATCATTTTATTCGTTCCAACCTTGATTCCCATGATCATGGTTTTCCATACCATGGGGACTTTAATGGAACCCACCTCGTGGTTAGCCATAATTAACTCTTCACTACCTTCATTCACTATCCTTACAGCCCCAACAACACCAATGGTATTGACTGTTTTAACTCAGTAATTTGCAGCACTCCTCACCATAAATTCAAAAAGTGTGGCGGTGATTGATAGTTCTCTATCCCTTCGTGCACCACTCTTTACCCAATCCTTAATCTCTTTAGTGAAGGTCACACCCATTGCTCCCTCGTCCCCCCAATTGTCCAACTTACAGTCTAACAAGGTCACATTCTCAAGTACACATGGGTAGAGCGAAAAGTACTGGGCATTGGTGCTTGAGAAATATATTCTTGCAGCCAATCACAAACAACAAACTAAATGAAAAGAACAAACACTCTATAAATTGATTTCAATTCATAATCAAAAAGGCTATTCAAACATAAGTCCCCGACAGTGGCGTCATTTTTGATAATGCTCAAGTGTACTCTCCTAGATGGAGGTATCAGTGATTGTTAAGCAAAACAAATTTATATTGCCCGACGGAAGTCGGGGTTGACCCCACAGGGAATTTGTACTAGCCAAGTCAATTGTAAAGAAAAGACTTCACAATGAGAGTAGTTTGTTCGCAAACAATAAAAGTAAAGGAAGGGGGAATTGGGAAATCTATCAAAATTTGCAATTCAAAGAAAGACAAAAAAATAAAGCTGGGGTAAATAATGAGATAAGAAGACTAGGGATGTGTGTCAAATGGGACTCGAATACGGGTTAGGGTGAATGCTCATTTATATAAAAATTCTCGCTAAACAACATGGATAACCTTGGTTTTAAGTATGATTATACATCTTTCGATCGAACAATCATATATTCAATAGCCTTATTTCAAGCACCATTGTTTTAAACACGAAACAACCAAGATATTCTTAGGGAGGTCACACTATCTCTAGCTTTAGACCCTTATATGGGTGTTTCTGGTGAATTAAGTTATTTCTACCCTCAATCTAAGTGGAAGCCCAAGTACCCACTATCAATTTCAAATCCAAAAGTTTGAACTCCTTTCTCAAGCAAGAGCACAACCAAGTTAATTAAATCAATGATTGCAACCACCAATTTTAGAGTTAAAATACGGTGAAATCACTAGACCCATGTCATATTAGAAATTATTAACACAAATTAGCAACCCCCATACCTATTTATCAAGAACCCGTTATCAACACATCTCTAGATAAGATATTTAGCGACTCATGCTAAAGGAATAAAGAACAATACCAAATGGGTATGTCAAATTCCCTTTCATTTAATCTAAATATTCAATATCTAAGCTCAATGTTTACAACAATGGTGATTCCAAGAGTTAGGAAGAAGGAATTGGAGTGAAACTCTCTTTTTCTCCTTGGAAAGAGAACTTGCTCACTACTCAAAGCTATTCTTAAAACTGTTCAAGAACTATCTAAAAATTGTTCTTGAATTAGGTTTTAGATTGTTCCCAAAATGTCACACCAAATTAACAAAAATGCCCTTTGGGAGATGTGCACGGTGATGTGCAGTTCACACGTCTTGGTGTATGCGTCACACAGCTATGTTCAATGGACTAGTGACTTGACTTGATTTAAGAGCTCCATGCAAAGTGGGATGCGGTTCACACCATGCCTTGTGCGCGTCGCACAACGGCCGCACCCCTTAACACATTCTTCATCTGCTCTGAGCTTCATGCGGTAGAAGGTGCAGACCTCACCAATGACTGTGTGTGTCAAACGTGGTCTGCACCCTTCGACAGAATCTTCATTTTGTTTGATCACTTCACACTTCAAATCCTTTTAGGCTTTTTTTGGGTCCATTTACTTGTTTTCTATCTTTGATCATAAATACCTGCATACACATCAATAAAGGCCATAAGAACCACTAAATCTCATAAAAAACATAGCAATAATTCATGATTAAAGGCTCAATAAGTTTGTAGATTACCGACTTATCAAGCTCAAATATGATAAAAGTATAAAAAAGTGTGAATATACTAAACAAGTAAGAGAAGAGGGGTTATGAACAAATAACAGGTCATAAATAAGTTCCACGGGGAAATAAAAGCAAGACAGTAAAGTAAAATGGATGTACAAATGAAAGTAGATGACTAGGGATGTGCATCCAATGGGGCTTTAGTATAGGATAAGGTGATTGCCTATTCACGCAAATTCTTACTTATTGCCAAAGGTAGCCTTGGTTATATGGTTGTTCATCTCTCGATCAACAACCATATGTCCAACAATCTCTATTAAAGCACTATCGGTTTAACAACAAACAACCAAGCTAAATCTTAGGGAGGTCATAGCAATTCTAGCTTAGACCCTTAAGTGGGTGATTCTATCGATATGAGCTACTTCTAGCCTTAATCTAAATGGAAGCCCATGTTCCGACTAGAAATGTCAAATCCAAAGCTATGAAATTCGCTTTCAACCAACAACATAGCTAAGTAAGGAAAATCAATGTTTGCAACCACCAATTTTCGGATTAAAACTTGGTGAAACTACTAGATCCATGTCAAATAAGCAATTATAAGCAAGAATTAGAAACACACACACCCATTTATCAAGCACCCATTATCAACATATCCCTGGACAATGAAATTAGCTACTCATGCTAAAGGAAAGAGATATACCATGTGGGTAAGTCAAATTCCTCTTCATACTAGTTTAACTTTAATGTCTAAACTCAGTTTTATACACAAATGGTGAACTAAGAATTGGAAGAGAGAATGGATTGAAACCCTCTTCTTCTTCTTAGAAAGGAATCTTGTTCTCAAAGCTAAAATTACTCAAGAGTATTCAGAACTTAAGAATTGTGTTTACAATTGTGCCTATAATAGGTTTAAATACTTGAAAAAACGTCACTAAATTTATAGACAAAAATACCCTTCGGGTGGTGTACGGTGCAATGTGTGATTCGCATATCATGATGTGCGCGTCGCACACCATCTTTAGTTAAACCAGTGACTCAACTTACTTGGGAGGTGTTGTGCGAAGGAGATGCAGTTTGCACCATTAGTTGAGTGCATCGTACAATGACCCTACCTTGTAACAAATCCATCAGTAGATTCAAGGCTCTATGTGGTGAAAGGTGCGAAATGCACCACGACTTGTGCGTGTTGCACAAGCACCGTATCTCAAGGTAGCATCTCCATCTTTTTTGATCACTTCACACTTCACTCCCGTTAATCTCTTTCTGGGTCCATTTCCTTATTTTCCATCTTTGATCACAAGTACCTACATAGACATCAATAAAGGGCATAAGAACCTCTAAATCTATTCAAAACATAACAATAATTTATGGATAAAGGCTCATGAAAATTTCTTGTGATTCCGCTTCTTTCTTCGATGAAGGCATAAGTTTGTAGATTACCGACTTATCAGCATCACACAACTATGTTTAGTGGACCAGTGACTTGACTTTATTTAAGAGCTCCATGCAAAGTGTGGTGCGGTTCGCACCAGGCCATATGTGCGTCGCGCAGTGGCCATACCCCTTAACAGATTCTTCAGTTGACTCTGAGCTTCATGCGGTGGGAGGTGCAGACCTCACCAATGACTGTGCGTGTCGCACGAGGTCCGCACCCTTCGGCAAAATCTTCCTTTTGTTTGATCACTTCAACTTTCAACTCCTTTTAGGCTCTTTTTGGGTCCATTTACTTATTTTCTATCTTTGATCACAAGTAGCTACATACACATGAATAAAGGCCATAAGAACCTCTAAATCTCATAAAAAACATAGCAATAATGTATGATTAAAGGCCCAATAAGTTTGTAGATTACCGACTTATCAAACCCTTAAAACTTGAACTATTGCTTGTCTTCAAGAAAGATACTCACAAGGTACGGAATGAATTATGCTCTAGAACTCAATCAAGGAATAAAAGACTACTCTATTCTAAAAACTAAGAAAATTGATAAACAAAAAGACTCAAAAAAAAGACACGACTACTATGCTCATCTCAATTTGAACCACCACATTATCAAGGCAATTGATCATTTCAAAATCTTTTCAAAAGCACCTCATTTCTCGTTCAAAATTAAGGGAATTTTTCCATTAAAACAAGATATCAAGCTTCTCAAGTCATTGGCATGGGCCATCAAGGTTTTCCTCGAGATTCCCCACAAAACCTATCTCATTAATTCCTCTCCATTGTAATAGAGACTTCATGTTTCAATTCGAGTGCATGATGCCACTCACCACAAGAGAGAATCCCACTCACAATCATGCAATTCAAAAAATAAAGGGATTATAAGACAACTAAGAAGAGTCTCACTCAATCAAGGAGGTTCAAGTGCACACATGTCGAACCATAGGCTTGCCCTTCATGTAAATCGCCACTAATGTAGGGTGGCAAAGCTCGGAATCACTAAGGACATACGGGTTACAATGTTGGCTAGGGCTAAGGTGAGGATTTCATTTAGCGCAAGTGACTACACCTCCCTAATACTCCTTGTCATTACTTTGAACACCACTCACATTTTTGAACCTTGACTTCACCTTATTTCTCCTTCACACAACCCATGTTGTTCCCATTTAATTTGTATAATTCAACCTCTTTGTAACTCCTTCATTTTTGTAGCACCCATTCTTTTCTTTTCATTTTGCTCATTGGATTTTGGACTTTTGGAGAAATTTTCAATTCAACATAACGTGCTACCTTGCACTAGAAGTTCATTCCTTTTCTTCTCAACCTTAAACACATACACTCCTAAACTTAGGCATTTGCCTATGTTGTCTTTTCGTTTACCCTCTAAACTTAGGCTTTTAGCCTACATTCACATTTGAGCTATTAAGGAGGACGGGTGCCGAGATAGAAGTTCCAAAAAGGTTGAGGTAGTTAACAGGGCGTAAGATCATTTTCCGATCTCGCTCACACCTAGAATTTCACCTTGAATCACATTCGGGGGAATTCTTAGATTACACATATGCACAAGAATAAAGGTAAAACCTCACAAAACAAGGCATCATGCCACACGACTTCTTTTATTAGTCTCAAGATCAATTGGGACAAATGACTTTCGACAAGCTATTCCGCGTTCATTACACACTCGTTTGTGAATCGATCAAGCCAAAATGAGATTGTACAAGTCATGACAAGAGAATGCTTTCCTCAAAAATTCATTTTCCCACTTTCCTTTCATTTTGAAAAACAATTTTCCAAGATTTTTTTTTGGTGGGTCCATTTCGAGACAAGCACACTATGGACTCAAATTAAACTAAAACTTGGAATTTTCCCTTAAGAAAGTTATCTCTCAAACTATCATAGGGAAACACCAAGCTGGTTTGACACCAAAATAAAAGGAAAAAATAAAGAAAAATAAAGAAAATAGTTTTTACTCTTTGGGAAAGAACTGCGGTATTAAGAAAACCCTTAAAGTTTATTTCTAAACTACAATTAACATGGAGATTACCAAATTCAAAGCAGTCCAAAATACAAATACAGCATTGTCCTCAATGATTTTAGATTTTAGGAAAAGATATTACTCCCTAGGGTCACTGTGCGAAACACACTAAGGCTAGTGCAGAATGCACAGTAAGTCGCACAAACAAATCGAATATTAGAACCAGGGTTTTGCCTGCTACTTGTGCGAATCACATGCGAGACACACTTTGAGGTGTGCGAATCGCCCTACGATCAGTTAGTGGTTTGAAATTTTAGGTGAAACTGCCAATTTTGTGTTATGTGGTGCAAAACTGTCATGCAACGCGCACAGTCGCTGATGCAACCGCACACATATCGCATGCCAGGATGCCCGACTGCACATCATTCTATTTTAACCATGCGAACCATTGTGCAATGCAGCTTTTGTGACATGCGATAGTACGGTACGAGGCATGTCCCGATAATTGCTCCAACATCCTTATCTTGGTTCCTAACGACAAACCCAACAAAAACCAGAAATAAAATAATACCCAAAAGTAATAAAATACAGAAAGTAAAATCAAAATGCTTGGGTTTCCTCTCAAGAAGCGCTTGGTTTAACGTCACGGCTCGACGATAATACCTCCCATTCAAAGCTCATCAAGTTAAATGGATTCTAGGAGAGAGACTTCCTCTGGGATGCCCAACTACTTCTTCAATCGCTTCCCATTTACCTTAAAAGTTGAACCGTTCTCATCTTCGAGCTCTATTGCACCATTTGGAAATACTTAACACACTTTAAAAGTGCCAGATTATTTGGACTTTAAATTCCCCAGAAAGAGTCGGAGTCTAGAGTTGAACAAAATGACCCAATCTCCGGTGGAGAATTCTTGCTTGAGGATTTGCTGATCATGATAGCTCTTCATGCGCGCTTTATAAATTGACGCGCTCTCATATTCCCTCAATCGGAACATGGGCAACCTTATCCCAATCTAAGTTCAGCCTCTTCAAAGACCACATAACTTTATGCTTAAGTTCTACTTAGAAATGGCAAGCTTTGACAAAGACCATTTGATAGGGGTACATACCAATTAGGGTCTTGTATGAAGTTCTATAGGCCCATAGGGCATCATCTAATTTTTGGGCCTAATCTGTTCGATGGACGTTTACCGACTTTGTAAGAATAGACTTGATCTCCCTATTGGATATCTAAACTTTTTCGCTCATTTGTAGGTGGTAGGGGGTGGTGACGCTAAATAACTTGTTGTAGAAATGTTTACCCCCATCACTAATAATGGCAGGGAGGGTGCCAAACCGGGCATATATATTCTTCTTTAAAAAAGTTGTGACGCTTTTTCCCTCATTGTTTGGTAATGCCATAGCTTCAACCAATTTGGAGAAACAGTCCACAACTACACGGATGAAGGTATTTCCATACAAACTTATAAATGGACCCATCAAATCAATGCCGCAACGTTAAATAATTCCACTTTAAGGATTGGTGTTAATGGGAGCTCATGGCACCGAGATACACTCCTTTTGCATTGACATCTGTCATATGCCTTCACCACATCATGGGCATCATGAAATAGAGTCGGCCAATAAAATCCACATTGCAATACTTTCAAAACCGTGTGCATAACCCCATGGTGACCACCAACGGGTGAAAAGTTACATGCCTCAAGAATAGGCATCATCTCAATTTCGGGATGCACCTCTGAATCATTCCATCAGAACAAATCTTAAATAGGTAAGGCTCATCCCAATAGTATTTTCGGACATCATGCAAGAACTTATTTTTTTGTGCGAATTCAAACCATTTGGAAGAAAATCACTCGCTAAAAAGTTAGCAAAATCCTTGAAACATGGTGTAAGATCATGCGAAGCAGCCAAAATGCGCTCGTCGGAGAACGAATCATTTATCTCAAGTTCCCCTATGGGCCTTCCCTCTTCTTCTAGTCTTGATAAATTGTCAGCCACTTGATTCTCACATCCCCTCTAATCTTTTACTTTAAAATCAAATTCTTCGAGGAGTAATACCAAATGAATTATCCGAGGCTTTGCATCTTTCTTAGTCATCAAGTATCGTATTGACGCATGGTCAGTATGAACCAAAAATTTGGTCCCCAAAAGATATGCCTAGAATTTTCAAAGACAAAGACTATGGCCAACAACTCTTGTTCCATCATGGTGTAATTTGTTTGGGTCATATTCAATGTTTTGCTTGCATAGTAGATTGGGTGGAATAGTTTCTCTCTTTGTTGACTAAGTACAACCCCCAAAGCTACACCACTAGAGTCACACATAAGTTCGAACGATTTTGTCCAATCTGGTGCAATGATGATGGGGGTTGAAGTTAACTTCTCCTTCAGAGTGAGGAAGGCCTTCATGCAACTACTATCAAAGAAAAATTTGGCTTATTTTTCACGAAACTTACACAGGGGATAAGCCACCTTCGAGAGGTCTTTGATGAAGCGCCTAGATAACCCGACATGACCAAAAAAACTCCTTATCCCTTTTACAGTTTTCGGAGGAGGTAGCTTGGATATGATTTCAATTTTAGCTTGGTTAACTTCAAGCCCTTTTTCAGATATTTTGTGTCCCAATACTATCCCTTTGTTTACCATAAAATGGTACTTCTCCTAATTTAACACTAGGTTCATTTCCTCACATCATTTAAGCACTTCCTTTTAGTGTTCTAAACAATCATCAAACTTATCCCCAACTACGGAGAAGTCATCCATGAAGAAATCCATAGTATCTTTGACCATATTTGAGAATATAGACATCATTGACCATTGGAAAGTCTCCAGAGTGTTGCAAAGTCCAAAGGGCATTCTTTTGAATGCAAAAGTTCCAGAAGGGCATGTAAATTTTGTCTTCTCTTGATCTTCCGGGGCGACTGATCTTGTTATAGCTGGAGTAATCATCAAGAAAACAATAAAAACCATGGCCAGCCAACATAGCTAGCATTTGATCCATGAACCGTAGAGGGATGTGATCCTTCTCAATCCATGAGTTCAATTTTTGGAAATCCATAAACACCCTCCATCTATTCACATGTCTGAGGGCTATCATCTCATTTTTTTAATTAGGCACAACAGTGATTTCGCCCTTCTTTGGCACACATTGCACTAGGGTGACCCAACTACTATGAGAGATAGGGAAGACTACTCCCGCATCTAACCATTTTATAAATTCTTTTTTCACCACCTCTTGCATAGGTGGGTTTCGCCTTCGTTGGTGCTCTATTAAAAGGATGTTTTCCTCTTGGAGATTTATGTTGTGTGTGCATATCCATGGGGGTATGGCAATTATATCAACAATAGTCCACCCAATGGCACGAATGTGTTTCTTCAACATCCTGAGAAATGCCTCCAGTTGTTTGTCACTCAACTTGTTGGAGATAATGATTGGTAAGGTCTCATTAGCACCTAAGTATGTGTACTTCAAGTGAGATGGTAATAGCTTAAGCTCTAAGTTAGGTGGTTCAATGATTGAAAGTTTGGATGGAGGTGTTTGCCTATTCTTCAAGTCTAGATCGAGCTTCTTTGGGGGAGAAGAGTGGGACCCCATTCTCACTAAAGCACAACAAATCTCATTTTATTCATCGATCAACTCACCATCATAATATAGCAACAATGCTCCTAACGCTTCATCCACGAGCCCCTCTTTTACAGGTAGGTCAATGATTTCCTCAATATTAGCAATTGCAAACACCATTTCAAGATCACTAAGTTGTTTCATACACCTACTCAAATCAAAGGTGGCTTCTTCATCCTTCACGGAAAATTTTAACTCTCCCGAGTCTACATCACCCAAAGTATGCCCTATTTTTTAGACTTGGTTACCCCAAGATAATTGGTATCTCAAAGCCCCCTGTGCAATCAAACACAACAAAATCCATAGGGTATATAAGCCGACCCACCTTTACCAAGATATCGCACCCAACCCCCACGGGGTACTTCATCGACCTATCTGTCATTAGAAACTTCATGTATCTGATAGTATGTTGCCCAACTCCTGTGATCTAAAGGTTGCTAAATACATCACATTTACACTTTTGTTTTCATCACACACCAACCTTGTAGACTTGTGAACCCCACTCGAATCATAAATATTGTGTACACCCGGCATCACTGCATCGTTGGTGAAATCTCCCAACAAAATGGCACTACTTTTAGGGGACATTTGAACAACCCTAAAGTCTTTCACAAACTTGGCATAATCATGAATATTGTTAAAAGCAATACTTGTGGGAATGTTGATGGTGATTCTCTTCAACATCGACTCAAAATCTCTCAAAGTTTCACCCTCTTCCTCTTTTGATAAACGTTAAGGAAAAGGAGGTGGACATGTGGGGAAAGGTTTGCAAACTTTAGGCATCTCTTTCTTATGATTTATTGTTCTTGATATACCATTTTTCCAAGGCCTCTTACCTTTAGGCCTACTCATGTCCGGGCTTGCAATCTCAATATGGTCGGTTAGGTTCTTCCTATAACTCACCCCTTCAACTTCCTTGATTATCGTAGACTCGAATAGAGAGTTGATAAAAACCATCCTTTTCTCAAGAAATTCCATAAAAATGGAGTGTGATTGCACGGTTTGGGTAAGACTCCCAAGATGATGTCTAAACTCTTCGACTACTCCATAGGTGGATCCCATTTTCTCCAACACTCTTGCGAGCATACTATCAATTCTAGAGCCATCATTTTGTTTGTTCCAACCTTGATTCCCATGATCAAGGTTGTCCATACCTTGGGGACTTTCATGGGAACCCACCTCGTTGTTAGCCACAATTAACTCTTAACTACCTTCATTCACTATCCCGACATCCGCAAAAACACCAATGGTATTGACCGTTTTAACTCGGTAATTTGCTGCACTCCTCACCATAAATTCAAGAAGTGTGGTAGTGATTGATAGCTCTCTATCCTTTCACGCACCACTCTTTACCAAATCCTCAATATCTTTAGCGGAGGTCACACCCATTTCTCCTTTGTCTCCCAAAATATCTAACTTACAATCCAACAAGGTCACATTCTCAAGTACACATGGGTAGAGCAAGAAGTACTGGGCATTGGTGCCTGAGGAATGTCTTCCTGCAGCCAATCACAAACAACAAACCAAATAAAAAGAACAAACACTCTACAAAGTGATTTCAATTCACAATCAAAAAGGTTATTCAATCACAAGTCCCCGGCAACTGAGCCATTTTTTATAAAGCTCAAGTGTACTCTCCTAGATGGAGGTATCAAGGATTATTAAGCAAAACAAATTTATATTACTCGACGAGAGTCGGGGTTGATCCCACAAGGAATTGGTGACTATCCAAGTCGATTGTAAAGAAAAGACTTCACAACGAGAGTAATTTGTTTGCAATCAATAAAAGTAAAGGAAGAGAGAATTGGGAAATCTGTCACAATTCGCAATTCAAAGCAAGACAATAACATAAAGTTGGTGTAAGTAATTAGAGAGGAAGACTAGGGATGTAGTTCAAATGGGACTCAAATACGGGTTAGGGTGAATGCTCATTTATATAAAAATTCTCGCTAAATGACATGGATAACCTTGGTTTTAATCATGATTATACATCTTTCGATCTAACAATCATATATTCAGTAGCCTTATTTCAAGCACCATTGATTTAAACATTAAACAACCAAGATATGCTTAGGGAGGTCACACTATCTCTAGCTTTAGACCCTTATATGGGTGTTTCCGGCGAATTGAGCTATTTCTAGCCTCAATCTAAGTGGAAACCCAAGTACCCACTGTCAATTTCACATCCAAAATTGTGAACTCCTTTCTCAAGCAAGAACACAACCAAGTTAATTAAATTAATGATTTCAACCATCAATTTTAGAGTTAAAATATGGTAAAATCACTAGACCCATGTCGAATTAGCAATTATAAATACAAATTAGCAACACCCATACCCATTTATCATGCACCTACTATCAACAGATCCCTAGACAAGAGATTTAGTGACCCATGCAAAAGGAATAAAGAACAATATCAAATGGGTAAGTCAAATTCCCTTTCATTCAAGCTAAATATTAAATATTCAAGCTCAGTTTTTACAAGAATGGTGATTCCAAGAGTTAGGAAGAAAGAATTGGAGTGAAACCCTCTTTTTCTTCTTGGAGAGAGAACTTGCTCACTACTTAAAGATATTCTCAGAACTGTTCAAAAACTATCTAAATTTTTTTCATAAATTGGGTTTTAGAATGTTCTCAAAATGTCACACCAAATTAGAAAAAATACCCTTCAAGAGCTGTGTGGCGCGATGTGCAATTTGCATATCTTGATGTGTCCGTCGTACAACATTGTTCACTGGACCAGTGACTTGACTTGATTTAAGAGCACCATGCAAAGTGGGGTGCGGTTCGCACCAGGCCATGTGCGCGTCGCACAACGGCTTCACCCCTTAACAAATTCTTCAGCTGACTCTTAGCTTAATGCGATGGGAGGTGCAGACCTCACCAATGACTGTGTGTGTCGCACGAGGTCTGCACTCTTCGGCAAAATCTTCGTGTTGTTTGATCACTTCACACTTAAACTACTTTTAGGATCTTTTTGGGTCCATTTACTTGTTTTCTATCTTTGATCACAAGTACCTTCATTCACATCAATAAAGGCCAAAAGATCCTCTAAATGTCATATAAAACGTAGCAATAATTCATGATGAAAGGCTCAATAATTTGGTAGATTATTGACTTATCAAGCTCAAAAAAGATAAAAGTATAACAAAGTGTGAATATACTAAATAGGTAAGAGAAGAAGGGTTAGGAACAAATAACAGGTCATAACTAGGTGCCACGGGGAAATAAAAGCAATTCACTTACAAAGTATAAACAAATAAAGTAGATCAAAGAAAAGTGCCCTAGCTATAACCTAACTGAACCCCCATAAGTCTGGAAGGCACACACATGAAAAAGTAATAACCCGAGTGGACCCACATAAGCTCACGGACATAAACAACTAAAAAATCACCTAATACCAACCAATCCTAAGCCAAAAAGTAAACCCAAAGAATGACATAGGTACTCGGGGGAGGTATTATACGGTGTACTTTAACCAGACCCCTAGATACCAATTAGAAATAGAGGGTAACCAAACTCAGATCGCCTTCCTAACTAATAAACATACAAACCCCAGATTCAAACTAGTTATTTATGTACTAGAAGTATGGCAGGACTTGAATCAGATATGATATGACAAGTAAATAGGAATGCCATACTAGAACAAGAATAATGATAAGTAAACATGGATGCTGGACTCGAAATAGATATAATATGATAAATATACATAAATGTCAAACTCGAACCAAATAATATGATGAGGAAGTATGAATGTTAGACTCAAATTGAATATAATATGAGAACAGTTGAATTACCACACTCAATACAGATAAAATGTGCAATTATATGAGTTTGGACTTGAACTAGGACTAAACCAACCCATCTTTCCTTTAAGAAGACCGTAATCATTCCATTTGACCAAGTTCTCAGTGTCGAAAACCATGTTTTTAAGCCAAATTTACTAGCATAGCCGAAGTTAATCAAATAATAACTCAGATAATGAAGTGGAGCTAAACCAATAACCATAACAAGCCTAACCAGCTCAAGCAGTAAAAGTCGAACATTTAACGATAAGAACAACACAGAAATACAGAGATATGAAGCAATAAGTGCTAGGCTCGATCCAAGTCCCCAAAGCCCCCACCTAAAGAAAGCATCTACTCGATACTTACGCTAAGTATCCCAAATCTCTAATTCTACTCTACATCGTCTAAACTGACTACAAGGATTTTTAATTGCCTAAATAATAGTATTCAACCACAGAATTCCCACCAACAATTGGAACAATACCATACAAATACTTTAAATGAGCTAGTCTAGATGTAGGTAAGCCATAACCTACTTGGAAGCTAAAAACACATGCTCACACCCTCTAACCAGAAAGCTTTTCCTTTCTGGGAAGCCTCTGACTGCTCTCATGCTATCATAATAGTGATCTATGCGTTGAAATATAAATATGATACCCATATTGCAAATTTACAATTTAGGCCAGAAATTGGGTAAAAAATTATGCTTGAGGCCCGCCTGCGAAAACTGAAAAACAAACTCCACAATTGCATTCCTTACAAGGCAAGGAATGCATGACCCAAGTTCAGGCAGTGACGAAAGTGGATTTGTACCTCATATGGTCAAAAAATGATACTTTACAGTTGGAGGAAGCAATGGGTTAAAGACCCCAAATCGCGGATGAAAACACATATTTAATACAAAAACATGTACTCGAAGGTGAGGGGAAAGAGAGTTACCTCAAAAGTTCATGAAATCGAGGACAAATTGTCACGACCTAAACTCATCATGAGTGGCACCAAAACTAAACCCCCTGATGGAAGAACCAACTAACCTCATAAACCATCAAACAATAAGTCAAAATTAGGCAACTAAATCAACCTCATTAAATAAGCCAATAATTAATATCTTAATTGAGAGTAAGAACAAGTATGCAAAAATAAACCACTCCTATAACCTGAAAGTCATCGTACCATAACTCTAATAAGTATTAAAGAAGGGGATACAACCCCCAAAACAAATGTAATATCTATGTTCAAAATAATAGACCAGAAAAACAAGTGAAGAACTCATGGTAGCCCGGAAGATGCAGCTCACCCTTGAGTTCAAATACGGTTTGAATCACAGTTGAGATTTTGAAGTAGTCATCGGAAAATGCCCTGTACTCAACAAAAAAAGACCACGTGCAGTATCAGTACACAAGAAATAATGGTGTACTTGTAGGGTCATCGACCAACCCAAAATAAGAAATACAAACACATAACCATAATGTAGTATAACAAGACAACCATGATACCCTATCATGCAACTCTACTCCAAGTTCATAACGCTTAACATTGTAACAAGTACAACATGAAGTTCTGTGAATATTAGACAACAAGAATAACAAGTCAAGCCAAACTATGACAACCAACAAAACTCCAAGTCAACACTCCTGACTCAACAATCATATAAATCAATTCCCAACTAGACAAGTAATAGACAACACTGAATTATGTAATATATTTCATGTAACTTGACCCATCCAAGGATCTCTAAGACAACAATTATGGTAATTAAAAAACATGCATCTCAATTTACATAAAAAACAACCTTAGCAATTAAGCACATCAACCCGGTCAGCTCAAGGAATCAACATGTATATTAGGTAAACTGTTATGACCACTTCAACTCAAGGAACCAACATGTATATCGAGTAAGCATTTAAGCCTGGTTTAAATCAAGGAACCAACATGTATATTAAGTATACAGTTAAGCTCGGTTCAACTCAAGGAACCAACATGTATATCAAGTAATCAGTTAAGATCGGTTAACTTCAAGGAACCAACATGCATATCAAGTAAACAGTTAAGCCCGGTTCAAATCAAGGAACCAACATGTATATCAAGTAAATAGTTAAGCCTGGTTCACTCGAGGAACAAAAATAATAATGACAGCACTTAAACCCGATTCACTAAAGAAACCAATGTAATCAAGAAAACATATAATTCCCAGTTTACTCAAAAAACCGTCACACTCACCAAATACATGTACACACATGCTAAGGGGCTTCTGGTCACCCACTAGCTATGACCTACAGAGGATGAGCTCTTGTCCATGTACTAAATCCCAGACATCAAATGTCTATCAACCTCATATCAACCAATCCCGTGGAGATGTCCAAATATATGTACTTTCCACAATAATGACAGATATCGATACAATCACAACCATAATAAAAAAAAACTTGTAAAAACTAATAAGCTTTTAATTAAACTCTTTCCATATGATTACTACTTAGGATATCAAAAAGTCATTTACCTTTCCTTGAACATGCATTGTACAAGTAATACTAAGGAATAGTTATCATGCACACAAAACACAAATTAGATTTCAACACATTTAAACCATCACCTACCTCAATCCATGCTTGAAATGCTCTACTAAACTTGAGCTTTCCCTTTTCTTGCAACCTTGGCTTGATTGTGGTATAAACACATAATCAACAAAATGACCAATAATATCAAGGATTACAACCTAATCTCGAACCCCAAGGCTAATTTCATCATCATCCCACCCATTGTAGGGCTTTCACACCATAAATTCACCTTAAAACTACCAATTTCGTCATTACATTAGTGAATTATAGTCATGCAACAGTAAATAATCAACCATTAACTAAAACACAAAGGCTTTACACCCAATTTACCCACTTTGCACCAGAATTTATAGTTAGGTAAAGTTAAACCCTCTCCAAGACCCATAAACTAGTGATATTAAGGTCGAGGAATCAAAAAACTAGTTAATGGGGATAAATAACTTATCCTTACGAAGAAATCTGGTGCAAAATAGGTGAAAATAGCCCCAAATTGCCTAAGCCAGCCCCTAAACATGTTTAGAAATAATAAACCATTTTTGGGGGGTTTTCTACTTAAACAATGATTTACCCTTCTATAGAAGCCTGATCCCGCTATAGAGGCATCGCTATAGCGGAATCCGCCCGCCATAGCGGGATTTACCATCTTTAACTCCCTCTATAGTGAGAATTTCTCCGCTATAGAAGCAACCCTGTAGATTCCTTCCACCCGCTATAGTGGGTTCGTTGAGGCAGAAACTCGAGATTGCTCTCAATTTTGCCTATTTTGAAATGCAACCTTAAACCATGACATTCTAGACTAACTCCTTTATGTCAAGTTCGATATCAAGAATTCTACTTACCCGAATTCACTTTTGAAAAGTCCTACGGATTCCTTATCGTCTTAGATAACATAAAGTCAAACTACACCTAATTACATTTACCCAATACATTTATGAATTTCCCTAAGCCATACCTCACTCGGATTTTGTCCAAGATTACCTTAGACTGAATTTTTTTAACTTCCAATTTTTGGAAAATACTAATCCAGATTTTTGCACGATTGGCTCACTGATAACAACGAAAAAGGTTGCTACAGAAATGGTGGTTTTCCATATTACCCGAGCTCTAACAATGGAGGAGAAATATTTTTGGAATAGTGGACGACACAGCTGCGGCTAAAGCACCACAGAAGTGGAGGTTAAAAGTAACCTCCGACTCTGCAGGTATGGCACACATGCCACAGGGGTGGCACCACAAAGGTGGGAGAAGCAGAACAGGGTGATGCCCCACTGATATCACCCAGTACAACAGGTGCGGCCCCAAGAATGCAGGAGCGCCCATACAAGAATCAGCAGCATCAGCTACAAAAACTCAGTCAAAAAGTCTCTGATCACACCCTCAGGAATCATTCTAAACCTCGTGAATGCAAATGAACTATGCTTCCCCACCAAAGATGTAATTCCAGACTCAACAAAATCTAGAAAATTTCCAACGGAGACCATTTCAAAGAAAAGTGGGCCACATGCCCAAAACCAGCATTTTATCAATAAGAAATCCAATAGACCAAAATGAGTCCAGAAGCCTCGGAACCTGAACTAAAAGTCCCACTAGTCCAAAGTCGATGTTCCAGAACTAACAACACTAACAGAATTTTCATTCGAGCCTGTCTTCTCCGGATATTGACCAAAGTCAACTCTTTTTTACTTTAAGAGTTTCAAAACAAGGAAATGGGCTTAAAACATAAATGGATTGCCCAAAAACCAAACCGTCTGTCCCGACAAATTACAAATGACCTGTAGACGTTGTGGAAAAGCTCAAAACATAGAAAACACATGAAAAAAATAACCTAGAAGGTCATTACAATAACCCATCTTAACCCATTCATCTTATGTAGCCTAAATCAGCCCATCACATAGGCCCAAACTAACCCATGGAAGAGCCAAATTCATTTTGCGCTTGATTTTATTATGGATAATTGATTCTTTATAAATTTACTAAGATTATTTTCTTTTTTCTTTGTATAATCAGATTTTTACCCAAGATTTTAGGATTTTAGTTGTAAAGGTATTTCCGAATGAGGTAATATAAAAAATAGATTCTTTTATTATTATTATTATTATAAGATAAAAGTAATTCAGAGAATTCTGGGATTATGGTGGGGCGGGGTAGGAACTATTTTTTAAAAAATAAAATAAAATAAAGTTGTAGGGTAAGGGTGGTGCAGTGGGGGTAAGATTGGAGTGCGATAAAGGAGTGGGATGGGGTATGAAAAAATCTTAAAAAAATTTATTTTTAAAAAATATTTTTTTTAGGGTGTGTGTAGGTGGTGGTGGGGTAGGTGGGGCGGGGTAGGTGAGAGTGTACTGGGGTAGGAATTTCTTTTAGGGGTTGGGGTTGGAGTGGGGTTGGGGTAGGGTGATCGGTGGGGTTGGGGGTCGGGTAGGGAAAAAAGTTCAAGTTGATAATTGTTGTAGTTTGAAAAGCAAAAAAAAAAGATAAAAGATAATTATATTTTCTTTAGTTTTTTTCATTGAATATCAAAAACTGAGTATGTATATATAAACATATATATAGAAAAATGAAAACGAGTTTTGATTTGTTAAAAAGTTTAATATTGTGAAGATTTTAGATTAAGTTGGGCTGGTTTGGGTTATAGTACATTGTTTAGCGCATAATAACCCAACCCATCTTGACCAAAATTACTTTTGGGCAAGGTTGACAATATCCCATTTATTAGTTCATCCCATCTTGACCCGCCCAATTTAGCTCAAACAACCCATTGCCACCCCTAGGATTGAGCATATGAATGAGATGGATGAGTTTTTTCTAAAAGCCTATGATAGTGCATCTTTGTACAAGGAAAGAATAAAGCACTATCATGACAAGAATATTATAAAATAGAGATCAATCCTGTGGCCTTAGTCTTGTTACTTAACTCTCGGGTTTGCCTATTTTGAATGGTTTGGACCATTCAAAGTCATACTGGTGTTTTGCCATAGTGTTGTTAACATGGATTATCCTGATACGAAAAGGTTTAATGTAAATGGATAGAGGGTCAAGAAATATCCTAGAGTTCGGGTCAAAGTAAAATAGTTGGAGACAATCTACCTCGATGAAGTCTGAGTAATGTGGTTACTATGTCATGCCGCAATGTTAAATCAAGCACTGTTTCAGAGACAGCCCATGTTTTTAGTTACATTTTTATTTATTTTTATTCTCTTTGTAATGTGTATGGATGCAAAAGTATAAGGAAAGTCCAGTAAGGCACATGCATTGGATTGAATGAGAAACCAGGTCCTTGGAGCACGGAGGACACATTTCATGAAATGCAGCCCACATTTCCTATTAATTTGTCAATTAGTGGAACTGGAAATCTGGGTGTCCTCCGACTGCATATGCGAGATGCATTTGGCCGAATGCGGACACATATGCAACACATTCCCTTCCAAAATTTTCCCACATGGGATCTTCAAAAATTTGTGAAACACGTTGCATATGCAAGCCCTATAAGGCCATTTCTTTCTTTTCCTCTTCTTCTTAAACATCTTTCTCACTCCACCATCATCAAAGATTTCCTCTCCCACGTCCTCTCCCACTTTGCGCATCCTTCTCCCCAAAAATATACTCACTATCGTGTAACACCCTAAGTGGTTAAAGTTGTCCTTTATCCGACGATGAAGGATAACGAGTCTAAATTTAAGAGCTTTATTAACACCGCACATATTAGAAAATCTCTAATTTAAATTAGAATTTAAGAAAATATATTTTTTTATTACCTTTCTAAAATGTCTTAAATATTTATGATTTTTTTTAATTATGACACATTTTCGTATGATTTATTTATAAGAGTTTTATAACTTATTGATATTTTAATAGAGATAGAAAGTCTAGTTATGTTAAAAAATTATTCCTATATGAGGTCAACTTTATTCAAAATAATTTTCGATTAATTGTGATATATCCAAAAAGTTATTGTCACGACCCAAATGGTCATGAGCACCCACACTAACCCGGCGGTGGATGAACCACGTCTTACCAACTAACCCATGCCTTAACCAATTTATTTAACAATAATGAGACAATAAAAAATTAAATAATCAGTCCTAACTATCAACTAAAAGAATATGTTAAAATCTAGCTATTACATCCCCAAGATCCAAAAGTCACCGTACAAGGACTCTAGCTAAACAATGTCTAAGAGTAGACAAAAAAGCTAATAAATGAAGCAATGTATGTAAAGATATACATCTATTACTAAGAAGATATGTGGCAGCCTGGATAGGAGTTTCTCACCGTTAGATCGGTCCACTGACTATGCTAGATACGACATCGTATCAAAGTCTCTGGAACACAATCTGCACTCAAAAGAAAAAGGCAGGAGTAGCATCAGTATGAATACTGTGTACTTGTAGGTAAGGTATCATAGGCTGACTAAAATTAGTAATAAGTATATATCACAATTCAATAATGCAGTAGATAGGTACATCATCACATAACAACTCAGATAAATAAGTAGTCACATCAGCCAGGTAAATAACAAAATCCAGGCATAATAATTCAATAAATAAAGGGTATGTAAGTCACCCAACATATATAATAAGTCATTACAAACTCTACAAATCAAATATAGTCACAACACAAAACATGTATTCATGTCTATGCTGATTTCACAGTTGTATAACCTATGTTCCCCATCAGTCTCACTCTATACTATTCTGAACTCACAACTGTAACTCATTTGCACACACATGCTAAAGAGACTTAAATCTTTCCCAACTAGTCATAATATGCAATGCAAAATCTAGGGTCCATGTACCATAACATCATGGTACCCATTCCATAACATAATCGCTCATACGTAAGCTCACATCGAACTCAAGCCACTTATCATCAAAATAGTATGCATATTTTCAATCCTCATCAACATATCTCTGTATGTTATTATTTCAGCTATCTCTTAGTATTAAATCATTAAGTACACGATAAATATAGAAAGTGCACATCATCCGCATAACTCATTTAAAGACAGGCTTTATAAATTTAACAACTTATTCATACAAGCAATTGTTAAGACAACATTATCAATCACAACTATTTTCGAAGACCAGTCAACATGATTTATCAATTCATAATACATACACACGATAAATTAAAGCCTAACTCTACATAAATCATAATCTACCTCAATCGAAGAACTTGATAAACCAGATAATTTGCAATAGTAAATCCTTTCCATAATGCCTCAGAATGCTAAAATTCTAAAACAAGCAAATATAAGAGTTTTCAATCATCTATTCCTCAAATATAACCTTTGGAAATTCAAACCCACTAGTTATACCCTTTTTCCAAGGTCTAAACTATCACTTAAAGGTCAGTTAATCACAATCTAACTCTCCGACATTCACATTACCTCAATTGATGGAGTTTCTACTCCTTTGATCCCTTATGAAGAGCTTTTTATGCTAAAGGTCCCATTTTTATTGAACTCAAAGTTCCCAATCACCAGAATTCATATTCAAGAACATCAATTTTATGCTACAGAGTGTTAATTTACAACTTAGAATATTTGTAGATAATTTTTATATCTACCCATAGGTTTTCCGACACTTTTCATGAACTTTAGGTTCTAACCTAAAAATTTACCATTATAATCCTCCCTAACGATTCTATGATGTTAAAGTATTACAAGCCAAAAAGATTGATAGAATAACCTTACCTCAATGATAAAATATCCCTAGCCTATGAAAAATTGCCTCCCTGGAGTTTTTCAATGAGTTCTTAGAATTTATGAGGTGCAACTCAAAATAAGTGACTTAAACCAGGTATTCTAGTTTGCGATATTCATTGTAGCAGACACTTCTTTGTTGCACTGGACTCACTATGCTGAAGATTTTACAGACCTCCCCATGACGATACTCTAACTGCTACAGCGGTCTAGCTGTAGTTGGAATCCCACTACTACATCGGTTCCCCTTAACCAGTATCTCGGGAAGACTACTCATTAGCCTCATTTTACAACACAAATTCTATACTTAAGACATCACAAACAAAAGAAACTCACTCGTAGTCTCAAAATTACTTGTGGAGGTATAGACCACAAGGTCACCCACTCATGGAACACAACATAATTCATCATAATTAAGCAAGAGCTTTAAGTTTTAAACCACCCCACGCAATTCATTACAATTAAGCAAGAGCTTTCAGTTTTAAACTACCCCACCTTTGTGTTTTTATTAGATCAATTTATTGTGGGGACTCTCACAGGGTACTATGGACCTAATCAACCTATAACAAGTAGGAGGGACATTACATTAGATACGAATTAAACAATCATTCATACCTGAACGGAAAAGAAGGGAATATAAGGGAGGAATTACCTGACTCAACAAGAAGCTGGGGAAACTTATTGTGCATTTTTGTTGGACTTTCACAAATTCAATCTCTTTAGATCTTAATTTGAGGAGTTTCTATCTAAAATAGCAACAAAAACCACTTTAATATATAGGTGTTTATCAAACATAGCCTAATTATAGCAAATAATATAATTGTTGTCGCCATGATACTTTTAACATGGACATATGAAATACCGAGTGAACTTCTAAAAAACCTGGAGGCAAAGACAACTCATAGGCTACCTCCCCCATACGTCTAAGAACTTCAAATAGACTAATGAACCTTGGAATGAGCTTATCTCGCTTACCAAACCACATCACACCCTTCATGGGTGAAACCTTGTGCAACACTTTCTCCCTTACCATGAATTCCATATCCCAGACCTTCTAATCTACACTCTTTCTGCCGACTCTGGGATGCTAAAAGCTTCTCCTGGACTACATTCATCTTTCCAATGACTCCCTCAAACTATCAGTATCTTATGGACTTACCTCAAAAGCATAAAACCAACCAATGGGATATCTACATCTCCTTTCATATAACGCCTCAAACGAGCTATATCAATACTCAAGTGATAACTATATTTTTAAGAAAACTCTGCCAATGGCAAAAACTGGTCCCAATAATCACCAAAGTCTATCACACATGCATCAAATGGAATGCCTATCAGTATCCGATGAACGATCAAGATTTTGCTGACACTTTGGATGGCGTAGATCTTACCGACACTTTTGTGGGGGTCCTTCTACTTTTTGTAAAGTAAAGATGGTGGGTTTATGTGGGCCCAAGTTTTTGTCTTTTGGCTTCTCATTGGATGCCAGTTAGGAATAGTGAAATGCCTCTTGGGGAAAGTAATTCCGCCTTTGCCTCTACTTTTCCTCAAAGGTCCTTTTCCTATTCGTAATTGGGGTCCATGTAAGCCAAGGCTATACCTTTGGGCTGGCAAATGTCTCCGTTGTCTTCACTACCACTTTCTGTGGATGCAGCATCTTCAATCATATTCATGATTTGATTTTCATTATATCTATCAAAGTTATTCAGAGCTTCCTCTAGCTTTTGCTTGAGTGCAACTTTTGATGAATTCTTGGATCCTTGGACTCTGGATGATGATGACGATGAACTCGCCTGTTCTTTGGGTTTAGGAGCCCAACCTTTGACTAGTATTTTTTTGCACAAATAATTAATCCTGTCAATTTCATTTTTGGAGAAATCCCAGGAGATAATATAAGAAATCCTCTTCTGGATATAATATTTGCATAATTTAATATGCTCTGGTAATGTTGTAATTCCTTCTTTGGTTTGGAATTGTTCAAACCTGTTGAGAAATTGCTGGGGGAGGGATTCTTTGATTCCTCCGAATAAATTCCACCATTCGTAGAACCATCTAGGAATGATAGTCTTCATGACACTTGCATCATATTTTACAAACCAAGTGTGTCTTGGACTTAGATAGATGAAATTCATCCAAGCAGACTTCTTGTCATACCAATTGTACGTATGGGGTCTATGTTCCATAGAGAAGCTGATAGGGGTGTGCAAGTGATCTACAAACCACTCAAAGGGATCCATGATTCTCTTGATGGTGAATCTTGAGAATTTGATGAGATTGGGATTGTTTTCGTCCCTGTTGTGTTCAAACTCTATGGAACCAGTGTCTGTAAGAATGGCCTCATAGTACCTCCTTGTCTTGAGTGGATTATCATTATCCACATAATTTGCATTGGTGTAACATGGGTTGGTCAATGCAAGTATACTGACATTGCCAAACTCTTTGTTGAGTGCCATTACTGGCAGTACCTGTGAAATAACAAAATCAAAATTTTCCTCTTTTTGTTTTGCTTTGGGATTAGTTTTTGTTAACTCAGGGTTAACTGCTTGTGCGAAGGATTCAGGAACCTTCATTGTATAATCTTCTTTGACTTGTATGGAGATGGAAGATGCTCCTTGGTCAAAAGGTTTTTTCAGCTTGAGGGTCTTCGGCTGAGGAGGAAGGGACAACTTTGGTGGTTGTATTGGTGAAGGTAACATCGGATAATCTGCTAAAGCAGTAAATTTGTTTTGGGAAGTCAAAAGAGGCCTCTGTGGGGCTTCTGGTTTAGTTGGAGTTGGAGGGGCTTGAGCGAATGGTCTAGCCATTCTTTCTTTGGGAGGCTGTTCTCCCTTGTTCGGCCTAAAGGTCCTCATGCTTACCCTGCAAAAATTCACGGGTTAGAAAGTCTGGTAGAGAATTTTCTTCTCCTTTAATAAAATCAATTTTAAAATCAAAACTAGATAATAAGGCTTGCCATCTGGCAAAAATCTGTTTTGAAACAAGGTTTTTTACATCTTTTTGCAAGATTTCTTTGGCAGATTTGCAATCTACTCTAAGCAGAAATTCTTTATTAATAAGATCGTCTTGGAATTTAGTGATACATAGCACTATAGACAAGATTTCTTTTTTGACAGTTGAATAATTCTTTTGTGTGGAATTCCAGATTCCGGATGTAAAACGAACAAGTTGTTCTGTAGATTCAAGATCTACTTTTTGTTTAAGAATTTCTCCATATCCTGCATCAGAAGCATCAGTTTCAATAATCATAAAAGCATTGGGATTGGGGATTCCTAGACAAGGAATGGTTTGGACCAAAGCCTTAATTTGAATTACAGCTTGGGTCTGGTCAGTACTCCAGGGAACTTGGGATTTCATCGGGGAATTTGGATGAGAACTCTATGGCTCTGCAGATACGTTTATGAGCTCCTTGGTAGAGATCATGACCTAGAAATCTGATGGCCGTCTGAAAGAGCTTGATCTTGCTAGCGCTAATGACTAAACCATTATTTTTGATAATTTTTAAGAAAGTATTGAGGTGTTTAAAGTGAGAATCTATGTTCTCAGAAAATATCAACACATCATCTATATAAACAATAGACATATAACTGTAATCATTAAATATTGAATTCATGATATTTTGGAATTCAGAAGGGGCATTCTTGAGCCCAAAAGGCATAACGTTCCATTCATATTGTCCAAAAGGGACATTGAACGCAGTCTTATACTTATCTTTTTCGGAGATCTGGATTTGCCAGAATCCTGATTTCCTATCAAATTTGCTAAAAATATTGGCTTTGTAAATCCTTTTTAAAAGGTCTCTTTTGTTAGGTATGGGATACCTTATCCATTTTAAAATGGAGTTTAAGGGTTTATAATTGATCACTAATCTAGGTGCTCCTGTTTCTTTCTCAGCGTTCTTATTAACATAGAAAGCAGAACAACTCCAAGGTGATTTAGAAACCCTAATGATTTTTTTGTTTAGAAGAGTATTTATCTCTTCCTTGCAAAATTCCATCATTTCATGATTCATTTGAATGGGCCTCGCCTTAGTGGTGATGGCTTGTTCATTGAATCCTTCAATGTATGGAAGGTCAACAACATGTCTTTTTCTTTCCCAAAAAGCATTCGGAAAATCAGAACAGATTTCTTTTTCAAAAGTTTTTTGAAGGTTGGCTATTTTACTAACCATCTCCGGGGTTTTTAAAATTTGTTTGATTTTCTTTGCACGAATTTCATCTTTTAAGAAAGTGATGTGCTGTGACAAATTATTAATACGGAAAATAGTGTTTTCTCTTATAAAATTACTTTCATTGTGTGAAAGGGTTTTGATAAAAGTAAAATGTAAATCTTTTCCTAAAATAGTAGTTTTAATACCGTTTAAGTCAGTAAAATAGGGTTTTATCTGAGTGATAAAAGGTATTCCTAGAATGATATCTTCATGAATATCTTCTGTGACTATAAAATCATTTGTTAAACAAATGCCATTGTTACAAATATGAGCTTTGGAAAGCTTATAGTTAATTTTCAAAAGTTCTCCTGTAGCGGAGTATAATTTGGTAGTACTCTTTTGTAAATACTTAGTGGGTACAATACCTTTTATTATGCAGTTACGATCTGCACCACTGTCGAGTAAAGCGACTTTGTTAATCACAAAATTTCTATCAATAACAATTTTGACGGGGATATGGTGACTCTGAGGTCTTATTGAAGAAATTACAGTAACTCCAGGAGTTCCCGAAGACGAAGGGTTATTACCAGTGTCAAAGGGTTCAGCTAGATGGTCATTGTTGATAGGGATGTCATCATCATTATTTTGTGAAGACTCATGTTCAGAATTTGGTTCTTGCAAGGGAACCCTTTTAAGAACCTGATCTGTGAGGATATCCATTTCGACTTTTCCTAGTCTACTTTTGATGTCCCTAATCTCTTGCTTAAGATTAGAAACTTCTTGACTAAGATCAGAAATAGATGGTTCTGGGTGGTTATCTGAACGATTCATGATTTTCCTCATTCTAAAAGGTTCAACAACTGGACGGCCTTTTTGTTTGTCCGTGTTGAGGATGATAGCTTTGAGTTCTAGGAGAAAACGATTCCTAGCCTCATCATCGGCAATATGTTGGATAACATCAAAAAGAGATTCTTTAGAATGATCTGAAAGTACTCTAATGGTTTGGGGAGTATTACTACAAGTACAGAATGTCTCAGTACAAGTGCAATCTTTCCCAGACTGTCTTTCATCTGATTCATAAAGAAGGTTGATATCTTCATTGTCACTGTATTCATCAGACGTGTCTGAAGATTCAGAAAAGGTTTCATTGAGTATAACAAAGAGTTTTTCTTTGGTATCATCATCGATATTGAGAAGATTGATCTTCTTCTTTTTGGTATTTGATCGACATTCAGTGGATTTGTGGCCTGTTTTGCCACATGTCCAGCAAACATCAATTCTGGAACTTTTGTGCTTTTTAGACCTAGATTTTCCTTTCTTAGGTCTGGAAGATTCATCCTTTCTTTTGGATTTCTTTCTGTGAAATTTCTTTTCACTCCTGTGCTTGGTTGCTTTATCAGGAGCAGTGATAAAGCCAAAATCTCTACAGAAACTTCCAAGCTCTCTTTTGGAAGAAGATTGTTCCTTCTTAAGCTGGTGCTTAAGCTTGATGTCAGTGCAGAGTTTTAATCCTACAATGTTGATGGTGCTTATAAGATCACCATAGGTTAGATTGCCATAGGGGATTTGCCCATTGTTGCGATCCTGGATCTTTTTCCTTATTTTATCAGCAAAGAGGGGAGGTAATCCACTGATAAAGCATTCCTTCCAGAAATCCAGATTGCAATCGGGACGGATCATAACTTTGCTAAGAAAAGCATGCTTATAATGGATGAAGTCATTCAAAGTAGGACAACTAAGGTTATTGAGGATTTGGAGACTCCTATCCTGAAAAAGTTTTGGCTCGCCTATGAAATGCTTAGCTATATGGTATCAGAGGGTAGCACAAGAATCTTCTCTAGTTTCCTGAGAAGTAGTTTGGCTAGTGCCTTCTACCTTAGCGACTGTTTCAGTTGCAGTTGCATTGAAGATAAGATGCTTAATTTCATCAGTACAATAGTTGTCCCACCAATGCTTTAGCATTCCGGTGAAACCTGCAGCAATCATAGATGAGATTGGGATAGTTTTCGTCCCTGTTGTGTTCAAACTCTATGGAACCAGTGTCTGTAAGAATGGCCTCATAGTACCTCTTTGTCTTGAGTGGATTATCATTATCCACATAATTTGCATTGGTGTAACATGGGTTGGTCAATGCAACTATACTGACATTGCCAAACTCTTTGTTGAGTGCCATTACTGGCAGTACCTGTGAAATAACAAAATCAAAATTTTCCTCTTTTTGTTTTGCGTTGGGATTAGTTTTTGTTAACTCAGGGTTAACTGCTTGTGCGAAGGATTCAGGAACCAACTTCTCATTTGTAATAGGCATCAGAAAATTAGCATATTCTGAAAACCTCTCTCTCTCTCTCATCTCTCCCTTTTGTAAGCAATGTTTCCAGTTCATAAATAAACTACACTGCTTTGTAAGTATTTTCCTTTACTTTCATTATCTTTAATCCGCATTACCTTAGATCCTTTTAATGGTATCAGAGCTAAGTTTGGCGGTATATATCCTTAGCATGATCGGCTAAGTATATATATTGTCTAAGGCATGACTAAATTATTCAAATAAGTATGTGATAATTTAGTTTAGAATGAATGTTTGTATAAGATTATTATTTCATTTATCATGTTCTTTAATATTGTTTCTATACCTTGTGTGAGGCATTCGTTCTTTCTCATGAGTATGAGGTAACCGATTAATATCCGGTTCATACGTTGGTCAGCCGAATTCGTAAGGTCGTTGTAGCCAGGAGGGCGTTTAGACCTGTTGTGATGGTGGTCCAGTAGCCAAGATGACTCTGAGAAAGATACTGTTGTTAGACCAATAGACCCTACCTTAGAAACTATATGAAGATCTTTGATACTTGTTTTAATATTCAGTATAAGCTTTCATGTCTATGCTTTTATTATCATTTTACTTACTAGAATAATTCAGTACTGTAAGTCCATTAGACATTATCTTCAAATATTCTATGGATAATAACCAACATATTTTGAATAGTATCAACTTATCTTCCCAAGCAACTAAGATTGCTAAAACTGAAAATGATTTACAAAACTGGAATTTACCAGAAGAGCCTTTTAAAAAGATTTACCATTTAGGTAATTTTAGTTATATCACTCGTCATAATATTAAGACTTGTGAATCTACTATTGCTATTAATAACTCATTAGAGATTATTAAATTACTTAAAACCAACGATATTGATCGTTATAGAAATAATTTTAATTATTTGCATATTGGTTTAGTACAAGTGGCTGTCAAGCCTCTTTTTAGGAAAGGTCTTGATATACCTGTTTGTGTCCTCCTTAGAGATGACAGGTTCCTTCATTTTGATGACTCTCTGTTAGGAGTATTGCAAAGTAACCTAGCAGATGGCCCGGTTTACTTTAATTGTTATCCTAACTTCTCCATTGACATTAATGATCCCAATGTCATGGATTCTTTGAAACTTAATGTCAAAACCAAGTGTGTCTTGGCCTTAGATAGATGAAATTCATCCATGCAGACTTGTAGTCATACCAATTGTACGTCTGGGGTCTATGTTCAATAGACAAGCTTAGATCTTGCCGACACTTTTGTGGGGGTCCTTCCACTTTTTGTAAAGTAAAAATGGTGGGTTTATGTGGGCCCAAGTTTTTGTCTTTTGGCTTCTCATTGGATGCCAGTTAGGAATAGTGAAATGCCTCTTGGGGAAAGTAATTCCGGCTTTGCCTCTACTTTTCCTCAAAGGTCCTTTTCCTATTCGTAATTGGGGTCCATGTAAGCCAAGGCTATACCTTTGGGCTGGCACATGTCTCCGTTGTCTTCACTACCACTTTCTGTGGATGCAGCATCTTCAATCATTTTCATGATTTGATTTTCATTATATCTATCCAAGTTATTCAGAGCTTCCTCTAGCTTTTGCTTGAGTGCAGCTTTTGATGAATTCTTGGATCCTTGGACTCTGGATGATGATGACGATGAACTCGCCTGTTCTTTGGGTTTAGGAGCCCAACCTTTGACTAGTATTTATTTGCACAAATAATTAATCATGTCAATTTCATTTTTGGAGAAATCCCAGGAGATAATATAAGAAATCCTCTTCTGGATATAATATTTGCATAATTTAATATGATCTGGTAATGTTGTAATTCCTTCTTTGGTTTGGAATTGTTCAAACCTGTTGAGAAATTGCTGGGGGAGGGATTCTTTGATTCCTCCGAATAAATTCCACCATTCGTAGAACCATCTAGGAATGATAGTCTTCATGACTCTTGCATCATATTTTACAAACCAAGCAGTGTAGTTTATTTTAAAGATAATAAAAGTAAAGGAAAATACTTACAAAGCAGTGTATTTTATTTATGAACTGGAAACATTGCTTACAAAAGGGAGAGATGAGAGAGAGAGAGAGGTTCTCAGAATATGCTAATTTTCTGATGCCTATTACAAATGAGAAGTTCCCTTTTTATAGAGAAAATGGAATGCCTATCAGTATCCGATGAACGATCAAGATTTTGCCGACACTTTGGATGGCGTAGATCTTGCCGACACTTTTGTGGGGGTCCTTCTACTTTTTGTAAAGTAAAGATGGTGGGTTTATGTGGGCCCAAGTTTTTGTCTTTTGGCTTCTCATTGGATGCCAGTTAGGAATAGTGAAATGCCTTTTGGGGAAAGTAATTCCGGCTTTGCCTCTACTTTTCCTCAAAGGTCCTTTTCCTATTCGTAATTGGGGTCCATGTAAGCCAAGGCTATACCTTTGGGCTGGCACATGTCTCCGTTGTCTTCACTACCACTTTCTGTGGATGTAGCATCTTCAATCATTTTCATGATTTGATTTTCATTATAGCTATCCAAGTTATTCAGAGCTTCCTCTAGCTTTTGCTTGAGTGCAGCTTTTGATGAATTATTGGATCCTTGGACTTTGGATGATGATGACGATGAACTCGCCTGTTCTTTGGGTTTAGGAGCCCAACCTTTGACTAGTATTTGTTTGCACAAATAATTAATCCTGTCAATTTCATTTTTGGAGAAATCCCAGGACACAATATAAGAAATCCTCTTCTGGATATAATATTTGCATAATTTAATATGCTCTGGTAATGTTGTAATTCCTTCTTTGGGTTGGAATTCTTCAAACCTATTGAGAAATTGCTGGGGGAGGGATTCTTTGATTCCTCCGAATAAATTCCACCATTCGTAGAACCATCTAGGAATGCTAGTCTTCATGACTCTTGCATCATATTTTACAAACCAAGTGTGTCTTGGCCTTAGATAGATGAAATTCATCCATGCAGACTTGTAGTCATACCAATTGTACGTTTGGGGTCTATGTTCCATAGACAAGCTGATAGGGGTGTGCAAGTGATCTACAAACCACTCAAAGGGATCCATGATTATCTTGATGGTGAATCTTGAGAATTTGATGAGATTTGGATTTTTTTCGGCCCTGTTGTGTTCAAACTCTATGGAACCAGTGTTTGTAAGAATGGCCTCATAGTACCTCCTTGTCTTGAGTGGATTATCATTATCCACATAATTTGCATTGGTGTAACATGGGTTGGTCAATGCAACTATACTGACATTGCCAAACTCTTTGTTGAGTGCCATTACTGGCAGTACCTGTGAAATAACAAAATCAAAATTTTCCTCTTTTTGTTTTGCTTTTGGATTAGTTTTTGTTAACTCAGGGTTAACTTCTTGTGCGAAGGATTCAGGAACCTTCATTGTATAATCGTTTTTGACTTGTATGGAGCTGGAAGATGCTCCTTGGTCAAAAGGTTTTTTCAGCTTGAGGGTCTTCGGCTGAGGAGGAAGGGACAACTTTGGTGGTTGTATTGGTGAAGGTAACATCGGATAATCTGCTAAAGCAGTAAATTTGTTTTGGAAAGTCAAAAGAGGCCTCTGTGGGGCTTCTGGTTTAGTTGGAGTTGGAGGGGCTTGAGCGAATGGTCTAGCCATTCTTTCTTTGGGAGGCTGTTCTCCCTTGTTCGGCCTAAAGGGCCTCATGCTTACCCTGCAAAAATTCACGGGTTAGAAAGTCCGGTAGAGAATTTTCTTCTCCTTTAATAAAATCAATTTTAAAATCAAAACTAGATAATACGGCTTGCCATCTGGCAAAAATCTGTTTCGAAACAAGGTTTTTTACATCTTTTTGCAAGATTTCTTTGGCAGATTTGCAATCTACTCTAAGCAGAAATTCTTTATTAATAAGATCATCTTGGAATTTAGTGATACATAGTACTATAGACAAGATTTCTTTTTTGACAGTTGAATAATTCTTTTGTGCGGAATCCAGATTCCGGATGTAAAACGAACAAGTTGTTCTGTAGATTCAAGATCTACTTTTTGTTTAAGAATTCCTCCATATCCTGCATCAGAAGCATCAATTTCAATAATTATAAAAGCATTGGGATTGGGGATTCCTAGACAAGGAATGGTTTGGACCAAAGCCTTAATTTGAATTACAGCTTGGGTCTGGTCAGTACTCCAGGGAACTGGATTTTTTCTGAGCCTTTTATAGAGGGGCTCACAGACTTGTCTAACTTTTGGGATGAAGTCAGCAACATAGTTAAGACTCCCTAAGAATCTCTGAAGCTGAGTTTTATCAGGGATTTCATTGGGGAATTTGGATGAGAACTCTATGGCTCTGCAGATACGTTTATGAGCTCCTTGGTAGAGATCATGACCTAGAAATCTGATGGCCGTCTGAAAGAGCTTGATCTTGCTAGCGCTAATGACTAAACCATTATTTTTGACAATTTTTAAGAAAGTATTGAGGTGTTTAAAGTGAGAATCTATGTTCTCAGAAAATATCAACACATCATCTATATAAACAATAGACATATAACTGTAATCATTAAATATTGAATTCATGATATTTTGGAATTCAGAAGGGGCATTCTTGAGCCCAAAAGGCATAACGTTCCATTCATATTGTCCAAAAGGGATATTGAACGCAGTCTTATACTTATCTTTTTCAGAGATCTGGATTTGCCAGAATCCTGATTTCCTATCAAATTTGCTAAAAATATTGGCTTTGTAAATCCTTTTTAAAAGGTCTCTTTTGTTAGGTATGGGATACCTTATCCATTTTAAAATGGAGTTTAAGGGTTTATAATTGATCACTAATCTAGGTGCTCCTCTTTCTTTCTCAGCGTTCTTATTAACATAGAAAGCAGAACAACTCCAAGGTGATTTAGAAACCCTAATGATTTTTTTGTTTAGAAGAGTATTTATCTCTTCCTTGCAAAATTCCATCATTTCATGATTCATTTGAATGGGCCTCGCCTTAGTGGTGATGGCTTGTTCATTGAATCCTTCAATGTATGGAAGGTCAACAACATGTCTTTTTCTTTCCCAAAAAGCATTCGGAAAATCAGAACAGATTTCTTTTTCAAAAGTTTTTTGAAGGTTGGCTATTTTACTAACCATCTCCGGGGTTTTTAAAATTTGTTCAATTTTCTTTGCACGAATTTCATCTTTTAAGAAAGTGATGTGCTGTGACAAATTATTAATACGGAATACAGTGTTTTCTCTTATAAAATTACTTTCATTTTGTGAAAGGGTTTTGATAAAAGGAAAATATAAATCTTTTCCTAAAATAGTAGTTTTAATACCGTTTAAGTCAGTAAAATAGGGTTTTATCTGAGTGATAAAAGGTATTCCTAGAATGATATCTTCATGAATATCTTCTATGACTATAAAATCATTTGTTAAACAAATGCCATTGTTGCAAATATGAGCTTTGGAAAGCTTATAGTTAATTTTCAAAAGTTCTCCTGTAGCGGAGTATAATTTGGTAGTACTCTTTTGTAAATACTTAGTGGGTACAATACCTTTTATTATGTAGTTACAATCTGCACCACTGTCGAGTAAAGCGACTTTGTTAATCACAAAATTTCTATCAATAACAATTTTGACGGGGATATGGTGACTCTGAGGTCTTATTGAAGAAATGACAGTAACTCCAGGAGTTCCCGAAGACGAAGGGTTATTACCAGTGTCAAAGGGTTCAGCTAGATGGTCATTGTTGATAGGGATGTCATCATCATTATTTTGTGAAGACTCATGTTCATAATTTGGTTCTTGCAAGGGAACCCTTTTAAGAACCTGATCTGTGAGGATATCCATTTCGACTTTTCCTAGTCTACTTTTGATGTCCCTAATCTCTTGCTTAAGATTAGAAACTTCTTGACTAAGATCAGAAATGGATGGTTCTGGGTGGTTATTCGAACGATTCATGATTTGCCTCATGCTAAAAGGTTCAACAACTGGACGGCCTTTTGGTTTGTCCGTGTTGAGGATGATAGCTTTGAGTTCTAGGAGAAAACGATTCCTAGCCTCATCATCAGCAATATGTTGGATAACATCAAAAAGAGCTTCTTTACAATGATATGAAAGTACTCTAATGGTTTGGGGAGTATTACTACAAGTACAGAATGTCTCAGTACAAGTGCAATCTTTCCCAGACTGGCTTTCGTCTGATTCATAAAGAAGGTTGATATCTTCATTGTCACTGTATTCATCAGACGTGTCTGAAGATTCAGAAAAGGTTTCATTGAGTATAACAAAGAGTTTTTCTTTGGTATCATCATCGATATTGAGAAGATTGATCTTCTTCTTTTTGGTATTTGATCGACATTCAGTAGATTTGTGGCCTGTTTTGCCACATGTCCAGCAAAAATCAGTTCTGGAACTTTTGTGCTTTATAGACCTAGATTTTCCTTTCTTAGGTCTGGAAGATTCATCCTTTCTTTTGGATTTCTTTCTGTGAAATTTCTTTTCACTCCTGTGCTTGGTTGCTTTATCAGGAGGAGTGATAAAGCCAAAATCTCTACAGAAACTTCCAAGTTCTCTTTTGGAAGAAGATTGTTCCTTCTTAAGCTGGTGCTTAAGCTTGATGTCAGTGCAGAGTTCTAATCCTACAATGTTGATGGTGCTTATAAGATCACCATAGGTTAGATTGCCGTAGGGGATTTGCCCATTGTTGCGATCCTGGATCTTTGTCCTTATTTTATCAGCAAAGAGGGGAGGTAATCCACTGATAAAGCGTTCCTTCTAGAAATCCAGATTGCAATCGGGACGGATCATAACTTTGCTAAGAAAAGCATGCTTATAATGGATGAAGTCGTTCAAAGTAGGACAACTAAGGTTATTGAGGATTTGGAGACTCCTATCCTGAAAAAGTTTTGGCTCGCCTATGAAATGCTTAGCTATATGGTATAAGAGGGTAGCACAAGCGTCTTCTCTAGTTTCCTGACAAGTAGTCTGGCTAGTGCCTTCTACCTTAGCGACTGTTTCAGTTGCAGTTGCATTGAAGATAAGATGCTTAATTTCATCAGTACAATAGTTGTCCCACCAATGCTTTAGCATTCCGGTGAAACCTGCAGCTATCATAGATGCAGCATCTTTATCAGTAGAACCTCTTAACTTAAAGGCTGTTATGGCAACTCCCATTTCATAGAGCTTGTTGTAAACCTGATGCTCAGCAAGGCCATCAATGTTCCACTCAGTGATGCTCCTTCCTTCATGTGAAGAGGTGCTTAGGAAAGCATTTTCTTCATACTTAAGGTCAGGGAAAGATGGTTTGTTATGATAGTTTTTCATGTTATGAAAACGATCATCGGAAAGTCTATAAAGGAGAGTGGATTTCTCCTGATCCGGTTTCTCCTGTATGGTGGAAACCTTCTTACCATCTTTCTTGGAGATATGGAAGTTGTTAAGCTGGGCATTGATTTTCTCAATGATATTTCCCGTAACTTCAAAAGTATCTGTAAGTTTTGGGAATTTTTCTTTGGAAAATTCAGGGATTCTAAACCCTGGGTAGGTTTTTTCCTAGGGTCTGTCTGAAGTAGAAGCTGGGGTTGGTCTACCACTCAAGGTGGGTTTGGTATCTTCTATTTGTCTGGAAATGACATGAAGAATTTGGTTGGAGTAGTTGTTTTGTTCTACTACTCTGTCTATGTCAGCAGCTGTTAATAAGGCTTCGGACTTATCACTTTTTTTTTAAAAGGAGAATCTTTAATAACAGTTCCTGCAATAGGGATATTAATTCCCTCTAGAGGAGGAGTAATAGAGTCAACAATCTTGTTGGATGTAGTATACCATTTGTTAATGATAACCTATAATGACTCGGCGCAATTTTTGATCTTGCCTGTCATTTCAAACCATTTGAAGAATTCGATTTCACAACCGATTCTTCTCATGTCTTTCATCCACAAATCTCTAAAGGATTCTCTTTGTGTAAGAGTATATGTGGTAGCGTACCACTTTCTCTTTATTTGATTGTGTGGATTATTCCACTGTTCTTGCAGAATGCTAGGATTGGGTTCAAAGACCTCATTAGTTCTTATCATACCAAGCCAAGCAGGTTTTTCTGCAGGGGGTTCCATTTCACTAGCCGAGGGGCTACCTGGAAGGTTTTCATAGAAGACTTTAGGGACTTTTCCCGAGAAGTCTACTCCCCTGGCTTTTCCTTTGTCATTGTCATTAAAATGACTTTGACTATCCTCTTCCTCCGGGGTTTCTGAAAATGATTTACAAAACTGGAATTTACCAGAAGAGCCTTTTAAAAAGATTTACCATTTAGGTAATTTTAGTTATATTACTCGTCATAATATTAAGACTTGTGAATCTACTATTGCTATTAATAACTCTTTAGAGATTATTAAATTACTTAAAACCAACGATATTGATCGTTATAGAAATAATTTTAATTATTTGCATATTGGTTTAGTACAAGTGGTTGTCAAGCCTCTTTTTAGGAAAGGTCTTGATATACCTGTTTGTGTCCTCCTTAGAGATGACAGGTTCCTTAACTTTGACTATCCTCTTCCTCCGGGGTTTTTGAAGAAGATTCCGGCCTTGGGACGGATCTTGTTGGACCCGATGTCGAAGGACGGGAAGAAGTCGATCGTCTATATGACGAGGGTCTCGAATTCTCAAGGAATTTGAGGTCAATCGATTCGTCAGGAAATTGAATGACCCTTTCAATTTGGTGTCTCTCAGAGTGAGACGAGGAAGGTAACGTGATGGCATCAAAGTGCCAATCACTGCTAGAGAGGATATCGTTCCATTTCAAAAGACGTGGAACAAAGATAGTACTGTGATTATGGTTGGCTTCCATAAGCATAGTTTCACCTCTCGGGCTTGCAATTCTTGCTTTAGGTGCAAGGGTAGTTTTCATAAGCCTATAATATACTCTGTAGATAATGGCTATCTCACGAGTATTGGCTTTACTGTTAAGGTTCTTGGTTTTGACATTAAGTGTCAAAGAATCCATGACATTGGGATCATTAATGTCAACGGAGAAGTTAGGATAACAGTTAAAGTAAATCGGACGGATCTTGTTGGACCCGATGTCGAAGGACGGGAAGAAGTCGATCGTCTATATGACGAGGGTCTCGAATTCTCAAGGATTTTGAGGTCAATCGATCCGTCAGGAAATTGAATGACCCTTTCGATTTGGTGTCTCTCAGAGTGAGACGAGGAAGGTAACGTGATGGCATCAAATTGCCAATCACTGCTAGAGAGGATATCGTTCCATTTCAAAAGACGTGGAACAAAGTTAGTACTGTGATTATTGTTGGCTTCCATAAGCATAGTTTCACCTCTCGGGCTTGCAATTCTTGCTTTAGGTGCAAGGGTAGTTTTCATAAGCCATTTAAGGTAATGCGGATTAAAGATAATGAAAGTAAAGGAAAATACTTACAAAGCAGTGTAGTTTATTTATGAACTGGAAACATTGCTTACAAAAGGGAGAGATGAGAGAGAGAGAGGTTTTCAGAATATGCTAATTTTCTGATGCCTATTACAAATGAGAAGTTCCCTTTTTATAGAGAAAATGGAATGCCTATCAGTATCCGATGAACGATCAAGATTTTGCTGACACTTTGGATGGCGTAGATCTTGCCGACACTTTTGTGGGGGTCCTTCTACTTTTTGTAAAGTAAAGATGGTGGGTTTATATGGGCCCAAGTTTTTGTCTTTTGGCTTCTCATTGGATGCCAGTTAGGAATAGTGAAATGCCTCTTGGGGAAAGTAATTCCGGCTTTGCCTCTACTTTTCCTCAAAGGTCTTTTTCCTATTCGTAATTGGGGTCCATGTAAGCCAAGGCTATACCTTTGGGCTGGCACATGTCTCCGTTGTCTTCACTACCACTTTCTGTGGATGCAGCATCTTCAATCATTTTCATGATTTGATTTTCATTATATCTATCCAAGTTATTCAGAGCTTCCTCTAGCTTTTGCTTGAGTGCAGCTTTTGATGAATTCTTGGATCCTTGGACTCTGGATGATGATGACGATGAACTTGCCTGTTCTTTTGGTTTAGGAGCCCAACCTTTGACTAGTATTTGTTTGCACAAATAATTAATCCTGTCAATTTCATTTTTGGAGAAATCCAGAAGAGATAATATAAGAAATCCTCTTCTAGATATAATATTTGCATAATTTAATATGCTCTGGTAATGTTGTAATTCCTTCTTTGGTTTGGAATTCTTCAAACCTGTTGAGAAATTGCTGGGGGAGGGATTCTTTCATTCCTCCGAATAAATTCCACCATTCGTAGAACTATCTAGGAATGATAGTCTTCATGACTCTTGCATCATATTTTACAAACCAAGTGTGTCTTGGCCTTAGATAGATGAAATTCATCCATGCAGACTTGTAGTCATACCAATTGTACGTCTGGGGTCTATGTTCCATAGACAAGCTGATAGGGGTGTGCAAGTGATCTACAAACCACTCAAAGGGATCCATGATTCTCTTGATGGTGAATCTTGAGAATTTGATGAGATTGGGATTGTTTTCGTCCCTGTTGTGTTCAAACTCTATGAAACCAGTGTCTGTAAGAATGGCCTCATAGTACCTCCTTGTCTTGAGTGGATTATCATTATCCACATAATTTGCATTGGTGTAACATGGGTTGGTCAATGCAACTATACTGGCATTGCCAAACTCTTTTTTGAGTGCCATTACTGGCAGTACCTGTGAAATAACAAAATCAAAATTTTCCTATTTTTGTTTTGCTTTGGGATTAGTTTTTGTTAACTCAGGGTTAACTGCTTGTGCGAAGGATTCAGGAACCTTCATTGTATAATCTTCTTTGACTTGTATGGAGCTGGAAGATGCTCCTTGGTCAAAAGGTTTTTTCAGCTTGAGGGTCTTCGGCTGAGGAGGAAGGGACAACTTTGTGGTTGTATTGGTGAAGGTAACATCGGATAATCTGCTAAAATAGTAAATTTGTTTTGGAAAGTCAAAAGAGGCCTCTGTGGGGCTTCTGGTTTAGTTGGAGTTGGAGGGGCTTGAGCGAATGGTCTAGCCATTCTTTCTTTGGGAGGCTGTTCTCCCTTGTTCAGCCTAAAGGGCCTCATGCTTACCCTGCAAAAATTCACGGGTTAGAAAGTCCGGTAGAGAATTTTCTTCTCCTTTAATAAAATCAATTTTAAAATCAAAACTAGATAATAAGGCTTGCCATCTGGCAAAAATCTGTTTCGAAACAAGGTTTTTTACATCTTTTTGGCAGATTTCTTTGGCAGATTTGCAATCTACTCTAAGCAGAAATTCTTTATTAATAATATCGTCTTCGAATTTAGTGATACATAGCACTATAGACAAGATTTCTTTTTCGACAGTTGAATAATTCTTTTGTGCGGAATTCCAGATTCCGGATGTAAAATGAACAAGTTGTTCTGTAGATTCAAGATCTACTTTTTGTTTAAGAATTCCTCCATATCCTGCATCAGAAGCATCAGTTTCAATAATCATAAAAGCATTGGGATTGGGGATTCCTAGACAAGGAATGGTTTGGACCAAAGCCTTAATTTGAATTACAGCTTGGGTCTGGTCAGTACTCCAGGGAACTGGATTTTTTCTGAGCCTTTTATAGAGGGGCTCACAAACTTGTCTAACTTTTGGGATGAAGTCAGCAACATAGTTAAGACTCCCTAAGAATCTCTGAAGCTGAGTTTTATCAGGGATTTCATTGGGGAATTTGGATGAGAACTCTATGGCTCTGCAAATAGGTTTATGAGTTCCTTGGTAGAGATCATGACCTAGAAATCTGATGGCCGTCTGAAAGAGCTTGATCTTGCTAGCGCTAATGACTAAACCATTATTTTTGACAATTTTAAAGAAAGTATTGAGGTGTTTAAAGTGAGAATCTATGTTCTCATAAAATATCAACACATCATCTATATAAACAATAGACATATAACTGTAATCATTAAATATTGAATTCATGATATTTTGGAACTCAGAAGGGGCATTCTTGAGCCCAAAAGGCATAACGTTCCATTCATATTGTCCAAAAGGGACATTGAACGCAGTCTTATACTTATCTTTTTCGGAGATCTGGATTTGCCAGAATCCTGATTTCATATCAAATTTGCTAAAAATATTGGCTTTGTAAATCCTTTTTAAAAGGTCTCTTTTGCTAGGTATGGGATACCTTATCCATTTTAAAATGGAGTTTAAGGGTTTATAATTGATCACTAATCTAGGTGCTCCTCTTTCTTTCTCAGCGTTCTTATTAACATAGAAAGCAGAACAACTCCAAGGTGATTTAGAAACCCTAATGATTTTTTTGTTTAGAAGAGTATTTATCTCTTCCTTGCAAAATTCCATCATTTCGTGATTCATTTGAATGGGCCTCGCCTTAGTGGTGATGGCTTGTTCATTGAATCCTTCAATGTATGGAAGGTCAACAACATGTCTTTTTCTTTCCCAAAAAGCATTCGGAAAATCAGAACAGATTTCTTTTTCAAAAGTTTTTTGAAGGTTGACTATTTTACTAACCATCTCCGGGGTTTTTAAAATTTGTTCGATTTTCTTTGCACGAATTTCATCTTTTAAGAAAGTGATGTGCTGTGACAAATTATTAATACGGAAAACAGTATTTTCTCTTATAAAATTACTTTCATTTTGTGAAAGGGTTTTGATAAAAGGAAAATGTAAATCTTTTCCTAAAATAGTAGTTTTAATACCGTTTAAGTCAGTAAAATAGGGTTTTATCTGAGTGATAAAAGGTATTCCTAGAATGATATCTTCATGAATATCTTCTGTGACTATAAAATCATTTGTTAAACAAATGCCATTGTTGCAAATATGAGCTTTGGAAAGCTTATAGTTAATTTTCAAAAGTTCTCCTGTAGCGGAGTATAATTTGGTAGTACTCTTTTGTAAATACTTAGTGGGTACAATACCTTTTATTATGCAGTTACGATCTGCACCACTGTCGAGTAAAGCGACTTTGTTAATCACAAAATTTCTATCAATAACAATTTTGACGGGGATATGGTGACTCTGAGGTCTTATTGAAGAAATGACAGTAACTCCAGGAGTTCCTGAAGACGGAGGGTTATTACCAGTGTCAAAGGGTTCAGCTAGATGGTCATTGTTGATAGGGATGTCATCATCATTATTTTGTGAAGACTCATGTTCAGAATTTGGTTTTTGCAAGGGAACCCTTTTAAGAACCTGATCTGTGAGGATATCCATTTTGACTTTTCCTAGTCTACTTTTGATGTCCCTAATCTCTTGCTTAAGATTAGAAACTTCTTGACTAAGATCAGAAATGGATGGTTCTGGGTGGTTATACGAACGATTCATGATTTGCCTCATGCTAAAAGGTTCAACAACTGGACGGCCTTTTGGTTTGTCCGTGTTGAGGATGATAGCTTTGAGTTCTAGGAGAAAATGATTCCTAGCCTCATCATCGGCAATATGTTGGATAACATCAAAAAGAGCTTCTTTAGAATGATCTGAAAGTACTCTAATGGTTTGAGGAGTATTATTACAAGTATAGAATGTCTCAGTAAAAGTGCAATCTTTCCCAGACTAGCTTTCGTCTCATTCATAAAGAAGGTTGATATCTTCATTGTCACTGTATTCATCAGACGTGTCTGAAGATTCAGAAAAGGTTTCATTGAGTATAACAAAGAGTTTTTCTTTGGTATCATCATCGATATTGAGAAGATTGATCTTCTTCTTTTTGGTATTTGATCGACATTCAGTGGGTTTGTGGCCTGTTTTGCCACATGTCCAGCAAACATCAATTCTGGAACTTTTGTGCGTTTTAGACCTAGATTTTCCTTTCTTAGGTCTGGAAGATTCATCCTTTCTTTTGGATTTCTTTCTGTGAAATTTCTTTTCACTCCTGTGCTTGGTTGCTTTATCAGGAGGAGTGATAAAGCCAAAATCTCTATAGAAACTTCCAAGCTCTCTTTTGGAAGAAGATTGTTCCTTCTTAAGCTGGTGCTTAAGCTTGATGTCAGTGCAGAGTTCTAATCATACAATGTTGATGGTGCTTATAAGATCACCATAGGTTAGATTGCCGTAGGGGATTTGCCCATTGTTGCGATCCTGGATCTTTGTCCTTATTTTATCATCAAAGAGGGGAGGTAATCCACTGATAAAGCGTTCCTTCTAGAAATCCAGATTGCAATCGGGACGGATCATAACTTTGCTAAGAAAAGCATGCTTATAATGGATGAAGTCGTTCAAAGTAGGACAACTAAGGTTATTGAGGATTTGGAGACTCCTATCCTGAAAAAGTTTTGGCTCGCCTATGAAATGCTTAGCTATATGGTATAAGAGGGTAGCACAAGCGTATTCTCTAGTTTCCTGAGAAGTAGTCTGGCTAGTGCCTTCTACCTTAGCGACTTTTTCAGTTACAGTTGCATTGAAGATAAGATGCTTAATTTCATCAGTACAATAGTTGTCCCACCAATGCTTTACCATTCCGGTGAAACCTGCAGCTATCATAGATGCAGCATTTTTATCAGTAGAACCTCTTAACTTAAAGGCTGTTATGGCAACTCCCATTTCATGGAGCTTGTTGTAAACCTGATGCTCAGCAAGGCCATCAATGTTCCACTCAGTGATGCTCCTTCCTTCATGTGAAGAGGTGCTTTGGAAAGCATTTTCTTCATACTGAAGGTCAGGGAAAAATGGTTTGTTATGATAGTTTTTCATGTTATGAAAACGATCATTGGAAAGTCTATAAAGGAGAGTGGATTTCTCCTGATCCGGTTTCTCCTATATGGTGGAAACCTTCTTACCATCTTTCTTGGAGATATGGAAGTTGTTAAGCTGGGCATTGATTTTCTCAATGATATTTCCCGTAACTTCAAAAGTATCTGTAAGTTTTGGGAATTTTTCTTTGGAAAATTCAGGGATTCTAAACCCTGGGTAGGTTTTTTCCTGGGGTCTGTCTGAAGTAGAAGCTGGGGTTGGTCTACCACTCAAGGTGGGTTTGGTATCTTCTATTTGTCTGGAAATGACATGAAGAATTTGGTTAGAGTAGTTGTTTTGTTCTACTACTCTGTCTATGTCAGCAGCTGTTAATAAGGCTTCGGACTTATCACTTTTTTTTTAAAAGGAGAAGCTTTAATAACAGTTCCTGCAATAGGGATGTGAATTCCCTCTAGAGGAAGAGTAATAGACTCAACAATCTTGTTGGATGTAGTATACCATTTGTTAATGATAACCTGTAACGACTCGGTGCAATTTTTGATCTTGCCTGTCATTTCAAACTATTTGAAGAATTCAATTTCACAACCGATTCTTCTCATGTCTTTCATCCACAAATCTCTAAAGGATTCTCTTTGTGTAAGAGTATATGTGGTAGCGTACCACTTTTTCTTTATTTGATTGTGCAGATGATTCCATTGTTCTTGCAGAATGCTAGGATTGGGTTCAAAGACCTCATTAGTTCTTATCATACCAAGCCAAGCAGGTTTTTCTGCAGGGGGTTCCATTTCACTAGCCGAGGGGCTACCTGGAAGGTTTTCATAGAAGACTTTAGGGACTTTTCCCGAGAAGTCTACTCCCGTGGCTTTTCCTTTGTCATTGTCAATAAAATGACTTTGACTATCCTCTTTCTCCGGGGTTTTTGAAGAAGATTCCGGCCTTGGGACGGATCTTGTTGGACCCGATATCGAAGGACGGGAAGAAGTCGATCGTCTATATGACGAGGGTCTCGAATTCTCAAGGAATTTGAGGTCAATCTATCCGTCAGGAAATTGAATGACCCTTTCGATTTGGTGTCTCTTAGAGTGAGACGAGGAAGGTAACGTGATGGCATCAAAGTGCCAATCACTCCTAGAGAGGATATCATTCCATTTCAAAAGACGTGGAACAAAGATAGTACTGTGATTATGGTTGGCTTCCATAAGCATAGTTTCACCTCTCGGGCTTCCAATTCTTGCTTTAGGTGCAAGGGTAGTTTTCATAAGCCTATAATATACTCTATAGATAATGGCTATCTCACGAGTATTGGCTTTATTGTTAAGGTTCTTGGTTTTGACATTAAGTGTCAAAGAATCCATGACATTGGGATCATTAATGTCAACGGAGAAGTTAGGATAACAATTAAAGTAAACTGGGCCATCTGCTAGGTTACTTTGCAATACTCCTAACAGAGAGTCATCAAAATTAAGGAACTTGTCATCTCTAAGGAGGACACAAACAGGTATATCAAGACCTTTCCTAAAAAGAGGCTTGACAGCCACTTGTACTAAACCAATATGCAAATAATTAAAATTATTTCTATAACGATCATTATCATTGGTTTTAAGTAATTTAATAATCTCTAAAGAGTTATTAATAGCAATAGTAGATTCACAAGTCTTAATATTATGACGAGTGATATAACTAAAATTACCTAAATGGTAAATCTTTTTAAAAGGCTCTTCTGGTAAATTCCAGTTTTGTAAATCATTTTCAGTTTTAGCAATCTTAGTTGCTTGGGAAGATAAGTTGATACTATTCAAAATATGTTGGTTATTATCCATATAATATTTGGAGATACTGTCTAATGTACAGTACTGAATTATTCTAGTAAGTAAAATGATAATAAAAGCATAGACATGAAAGCTTATACTGAATATTAAAACAAGTATCAAAGATCTTCATATAGTTTCTAAGGTAGGGTCTATTGGTCTAACAACAGTATCTTTCTCAGAGTCATCTTGGCTACTGGACCACCATCACAACAGGTCTAAACGCCCTCCTGGCTACAGCGACCTTACGAATTCGGCTGACCAACGTATGAACCGGATATTAATCGGTTACCTTATACTCATAAGAAAGAACGAATGCCTCACACCAGGTATAGAAACAATATTAAAGAACATGATAAATGAAATAATAATCTTATACAAACATTCATTCTAAACTAAATTATCACATACTTATTTGAATAATTTAGTCATGCCTTAGACAGTATATATACTTAGCCGATCATGCTAAGGATATATACCGCCAAACTTGGCTCTGATACCATTAAAAGGATCTAAGGATAAAAGGTATTCCTAGAATGATATCTTCATGAATATCTTCTAGGAATACCTTTTATCACTCAGATAAAACCCTATTTTACTGACTTAAACGGTATTAAAACTACTATTTTAGGAAAAGATTTACATTTTTCTTTTATCAAAACCCTTTCACAAAATGAAAGTAATTTTATCTCCATGGGGTGCTCCAGTATTGTTTGTGCATAAGAAAGATGGTTCTCTCAGAATATGCATTGACTACCATAATTGAACAAGGTCACAGTCAAAAATAAGTATCTCATCCCTAGGATTGATGACTTATTCGACCAGCTATAGGGTGCTAGTTGCATCCCTAAGATAAACCTCAGATCCGGCTATCATCAGCTCAGAGGCAGAAATTGTGACATTTCAAAGGCATCCTTAAGAACTCAGTATGGTCACTACAAATTTGTAGTTATTTCTTATGGACTAACGAATGCTCTTGAAGCTTTCATGGATTTGATGAACAAAATGTTCAAAAAGAATATACACTTATTCGTTATTGTCTTTATCGATGATATACTCATATACTCTTGGAGCGAGGAAGAGCATTCAAGCAGCCATTTGAGAATTGTTTTGCAAACTCTCAAAGATCGCCAGTTTATTTCCAAGTTAAATAAGTGTGAATTCTGGTTGCAGTCAGTTGCTTTCCTCGGTCATATGGTGTCTAGTGAGGGAATCTGAGTTGATTCTAAAAAGATTGAGGCAGTAAAGAGCTGGCCCAGACCCACCTCTCCGATAGACATCAGATGTCTCTAGGGTTTGGCTGGTTATTACTGGAGGTTTGTTGAGGGATTTTACTCCATAGTTGCCCCATTGACCAAGTTAACTCAGAATAAGGTTAGGTATCACTGGTCAGATTAGTGTGAGAAGAGTTTCCTAGAGTTGAAAACCAGGTTGACTACAACTCCCGTTCTAACTCTGCCAGAAGGTATGGATGATTTTATCGTGTATTGTGATGTGTCCATAGTCGGCTTGGGTTGTGTTTTAATGTAGCGTGGTAAGGTCATAGCTTATGTATCCAGACAACTTAAGATTCATGAGAAGAATTATCCGGTTCATGACCTCACGACCATAAATTGGGCCTATGGGAACACACATGCTAGTAACCATTTCAAAACCGTTGCTATAACAAGTCTAGTGCAACGGTTGTAACGACCCGATTTCTCAAGTCATGATGGCAGCTACAATCCCCAGTAGGCGAACCAATTCCCGCAGCCCAGGATGGTTAGTAATGGGCTACTACCTAACCAAAACGCACCAGCAAGCAGAAATAAGCAAAAGCAAAACTCAAATATAAATACATAAAGGAAACTACACTAACCCCAAGACTTGGTATCAATAGTACAGAAGCTTCTAATAGGATACAAGTGCTAGTAGTAACAAAATACAACATAAATTGCCTCCTAAAGTACAAGGAGCAACAGTACAATAGATGAGATGTAGACAAGCCCCGACCGTCAGGCGCTCACCCTAGTCCCAAAGATCCAAAAGCTGCACGAGTCTCCAACGTGATCAACAACGAAAGCTCAGCTAATATCTGCATAAAAAAGTGCAGAAGTGTAGTATGAGCACCAAAACCACGGGTACTCAGTAGGTATCATAGGCCCAATGAGAGCATATAAGATATAAAAGCAGAAAGTAACAAATAGCAAGAAAGCAGTCACTGAGGCAATAAGCAAGGCACAAGGAGCTAGCACAGATCATCCATAAGCAAGAGATTCAAGTAACACATGCTAGCACAGAAATACAATTACACAAAATCACAGGTGAAGGAAAGGAGAACGCACCTGGACTCCTTGCACAACAATATAAGTAAGTAGAGAGAGAGTTGAGAAAATAGTGGTATACCGGTAACCTCAAGTGGAAGGAAAAGACGGAGACCAGTCTAACAAACTCAAAATGGAATCAACCAGTATAAGGAAGTCATAACACCAATCCAATCACATGATAGCATAACCAGGGAATCACCTCACAAGTACAACCCTAGGATGAAATAACTAGGCCACAATAACCAAGAGATACCACTCAGCTTCCAACAAGAATAGAACCAGAGTCTCGCACTCTGCTCAGAAGTCCACACAAAAGTGCCTCAATAACATAGGACTCTAAAGCCCTCTCAATAATCAAAAATCCCACAACCGAAGACTCAACAGGCTAGCCATCACTAATCTTTCAAGAACTGGGTGTCAAGACAAGCTCTAAGTAAAAACATGAGTAAATATAGTCTACCTACAGTCCCAATGGCCGCCCATACAACCGAGGAACACAATGAAGTGAAAAAAAAACCCTCCGGCATCCCATACTACCAGAGCGTACACTGAACACACAACAAACAAGGATGGAATCCAATGCATGATATGATATGATGTGAAAAATAACATTTGTATGTACCTCCTCCGGTGCCAATCAGGCCCAGCAGGCAGGTTCCATGGAAGAACTCAGCCTGTATACCTCTACTCCACCGTATACCCTTCCCTCCGGCACACGCAGCCCGAAGCCCAGGCCTGGAGCGGCAACGTCCATAGAGGTCCCCAACCACATACTAAAACTCAGTATCAAGACATGTCATCCAGAAGCATGTCCGGGATCAAGATAGAGACCCAGTCTCAAGTATGCATGCCCATACCCCGTCCAGGACTAAAGTAGTAGAAAATGCCTCAAAAACCCCTCCGAGGGTGCTCGGGCGTAACCGGGTCTAAAACTGTAGTAAATCAAGTCTAGTGCTTCGCCCTGCAGAGACTAGTATCAGTAATAAAATCAGTGCAAAAACATCCAAAAATCCCCTTTTCTATCAACAACAGTACCAAAAATGAGCCCCCAAGGCCATGCAAATTTAGGAAAACTGTCAGTAGTGGATCACAACCAAAACTATAGTAAAACATGCAGGGGAAAACCTTTTTTATGGATGATATTCTCGCACACAAATATAAAAGTAACCCAAAGTCTCACAACAATTCCTATCAGCCCTGCATAGGCCCAATAGCCACTCAGCAGACATAACCAGCCTAAAAGGATAATCTCTATGTCCGGGACTCGCGGACATTCCCAAATAGCCCACCATCTATGTTCCAGAGTCAATACAAGGCCACACAGGACCACAAAGGTAATATACATTACTACGCGAATACTACAAACAACGTATGAAATAGACGAACGAAAGACGGGCAAGGTCTGGGGTACCAACCTATAACAACCCATCAGAGGATGCTAATTAATGCAGTTATAGCCTATATACGCAGAGTCTTGATAGGGGAAAACCATAACCTACCTGTCATCCGATGACTAGCTGCGGAAACGGCATCGTCCAGACTCGAACAGCTCCAGGAAGCTCTGAATCACACAAAACAAATACTTTCAACTGAAGCCCCAAAGGTGTCTCTATGAAGCCTGACCAACCAAGGTAATGGAACAATTGCTAGAATCGACGAGGCTGCACGAACGAGCCATAACCATTTGATAAGGTGTTAATGTCACACTCGCGACCAGCCAACTCCAAAGCATAAAAATGAGGTCAATAACAATAACAAATAGCAGCTAAATCCAACAACAATACGTTAACTACATCTCCAAGGAGCGACGAGCTCCCGAGGCACTATTTCAAGGCATACTTCACGTTTGTCCAATCCAATCACTATCGTATGCGATCCCAAAAAGAATGGAACAATTTCCCAATCCCTCCAGCACTTTACCACAACTAGAACACCACAACAATAACCAAACATAACAAGATAAAGGGGTTGTCCAAAGCCACAAATCCAAAATACCATTTCGTGGCTCAGAAATCCATAAAATAATAGTAGAACATATAATAACGAAGGAGGGTCATAGGGGAGATATTTCCTTGACAAAAATATTCAATATCCCAAGATTAACAACCTTCCTCCTTGCAAGAACAACAAACAGATCCAAAATCAACAAGAAACTACTACAAGATATCGGCAACAACAACTTTTTATAACTAGAAGCTTAAAATCTTGATCCAACAAATAGATAAGTATACGGGATCCATACCTTACCAAAATAACTCCATAGCTACTGCCAAATACTTAGAAAAAACCTGCTGGCTCGATGCATAAATACCCACGAAGATACGCCATGAAATCGACGGGGAAAACTATACCAAAATGACGAGCTCGCGACGTAGAGCAACTTCCGTTAAACTTCCGAATTGAAAGGATCAAAGTCCATGGTTTATTTATGGACTCTCCCTCTGATTTTATGAAGCTTTTGGGTGATTTTTATGAATTAAAACGAAGCTGGAACACCTTTTATAAAGCAAAACCGACTTAGGATGCGGGGCCCACCTTGAAGTGTCTGCTTGTGCGGTCTTACGAAAATGTGAATATCTCTCTATTATGAAGTCGTATGGACAAACGGTTTAGTGCGTTGGAAACTAGACTTGTAGACCTTCGATTTGGTATATTAGGGGCCCACTAAATCTTTATAGATAGGGAGAAACACCCCAAGACATTTAACTCAAATTTGAAGAGAATTAGTTAAAGGAATTTACAATAACTTTTTCCGACTTTTGTTTCGCAACTTGATTGACTTCAAAACTTATCATATGACCATTTTGCGATTATAATACCTCATAACACATCCTTCTTAGTATATTAGACACTATTAGTCTTACCCCACAGTCACGGGTTACTTTAAACCTTCCAAACGGGTGAGGTGTTACACGAGGCATTTCTTTAACTCAAACTTTCGAGTAAGGAATTCCTTTAACCTAGAACGTTGGTTTAATTCTTTGATATTACCAAGAATGTTGTCGGAAGTCAATGATTTCAAAAGTTGAAGCTCTAAATTGAGGAACGCCCATAAAGACCAAACAAATGGCCTGGGCACCGAACTACCGGTCCCGACAAGCCATACATGACTTGGGCCGCTACAAGTAAGCTCTAATGGTACAAGAAAGGCAAAAATGTGTAAATGGCCGAAAAGGGTCATTACATTATCCACTACTAAAATGACTTTCGTCCCCGAAAGTCAGGAAGGAATAAAATACCAGAGATTTAAGGACAACAAATACCACGCCCGTACTACTCTCTCGGACAACCCAGGTAACCTTCACGACCGGACGGCACCCAATAGAACAGAACCAAAGAAAGCAACGAAGCCTTAATTTCTTACTAGCCAAGCTAGATTTCAACCTCCAAAGATCTACCAACCCAAACTGAACCTCGAGAATCTTAACCAAAAATCACCTACACAACACCGAAACTGGAGCACCAAGGCTATCAACACACAAAACTCGAATCCTTAAAACCATACCAAGTTTATCAGAAAATCCATCAACCCAAAACTCTAACTCATGAACCCGCTGTTCCGCAAAAGCCCCCTTTTTTTATATTCTGAACTGAATCCTTTATAACCACAAAAAGGAATCTGCATACAAGCTGAACACTCAAACCACCCTCGAAGCATCAACTGACACACCAGAGATCCATAGTTCCTGCTTATACTTTACAACAAACGAAGTCACCCATTGTACAAATGCGTTTTAAGCCAAGATATAGGCTACTAGCCTTTGCCATCCAAGATAACAACCCGTAGCATATCATTGAAACTAAAGTTACCTGCCTTGACTGACCACCAACCAACGAACAAACATTTTTTCTAACATCAAATTCGCTAACTGAACCGTGCCAGGTCTGAATCAGCTGAAAGTGAATGAACCAGGGCAATCTGCCCAAAAGATCCAAACCAAAACCACGATCCTGCAAGAAGTGTGGTAAGCCTACCACGAAGTCTGTAACCATGAGCCAAGCTCCCAACTCTAGAAAACACTACTGGTACTCCGAACACTCGAACACCATTTGAATGTGAAATTGCCTTACGAATCTCACCTCAGGAAGAAGTCCACCATGCCACAAATATCAAGTCCAACTACCCCGAATGCAAAGGAAAAGGTGCCTGGGGTTCAAAGTTACCATCTAGTCATAGAAATTTTTGCATATGCTTTCAACTCATTCCTTTGGCTCAAATCAACCGCTCTACTAGTTCTGCAAACAACCAACCACTTCGAAGCATATATCATAATGAACTTCTCATCCATACTGGCCGAGTCTAACCAACACTAGAACCCCACATAAACAACTACTTCGGAGGAATCAATTAAACAAGCTTTCAAATCCTGGGCAAACAAATGGCTATTATCAGTCTCTACGTATCATCAGAGCTCAAAATAGCCTCGCTAGTCTTAACCCGCACAAGCTGACCACATAAAGCATACACCACTGCTGAAGCTCAAACTTATGCCGCTGAGTCTGTCCAACCATGGTAGAAGAACCTCGTACTAACTAGAACACTGCGGAAATCCAGAATATCTCGCCTTTTGCAGAGGTTAGACAAGGACTAGGTGTCCAAGGCCAATAGCTGCATCCACAACTGAAGTAAAGAAGCTAAGTTGCCTGCACCCACTGCCTCCCGGCACTAGGATGCTGCAACCAAATAGAAACTGCCACAAACCATCCGATGTAACCTGCCAAGTTATGATTCTGAACACCGACTTTCAAAACTACCAACTAAAGCCTTGGTCGAACCAGGATGCTGCCAATGAACCCGTAAGAACCCAAGCCAACTAGGCCTGAATATGCAAATTGCCAACACCGTAGTTTCTACTGAACCAAAAACCAATCGATGGAAAACCCACGGCAATGTGTAGACGGCTGGATCGAATCACCAACACACAATCCCAAAGAAAACCTTCATCGCCACCTCAGGCAACTACGAGGACACATAAACACATACAAAGAGTTATCTCCCTTCTTTTTTAACTAAACAAAAATGCTTCCTTAGCACATACTAAACCTTACATATCTTTTATCGAATAAGAACCTGAAGCTATTACCTTACTATTCATAGCTACATGTCAAATTCAATAAGGCAGAAGAAGGATGGGCCAGATGCCCAACTCACCCGAAATGCCTACAAACACAACCCAACCACTAGGTTACGATTAATACTTAGTCGGAAGTGCTTAAAGTCAAGATCCAATCATGATGCCAACATCCAGAGCTCATCGAAAGAGCTACGACCAAGATTCATTCCAACTGGAGCTAGGGATACAACCAAACACCCAACGGACCAGGAAGTGGAGGAGACTATGGGAACAACCCACATTCCTGCCAACCTCCTAAACTAATCAACATAGAGGGTCAACTCTAGACACTCGGAGACCAAACCAATCTATGCACACTAGCATAACCAATATCTCCCAACTGAGGCAAAATCTCAACTCCAGCCCAACTACCGGTAATACACCAACCATCACACGGATCTTTAGCCATGCTAGATAACGGCCTAGACAATAACCATCTAGGACCGCTCAATAAGGGAAACTCAACCACAAGTCCAAAATCACAATGAAACAGGGATACCCCAGCTAGAAATAGGCTAACAAGAACTACCCACTAGCTACAACTCCGGGAAAACACCTCTCAAGGCTAACTTACCCCCATCAACTACTAAAATATAAAATACCAATAAAACAACATATCGATACTACAATTCGAGTAGCCAAACAACTTAAACAAGTAGCAGGTAGGCATATAAGCAATTACACGACAGAAGGCATAGAGTCGCAACACGAGCAGGACTATCACAAGTCGAAGGTAGCAACAGCCTAACCTGGAGCAACGATATCAGGAACTTCTACCTCTGGCCCTCCAAGAGTAGTATCAAGATGATTGGATATAACTCTAGACTTAGTAGTCGAAACTAAAGGCCTAACCAGCCCTCGCCGGGGACAATATCTATAAAGGTAACCAATCTCTCCACAATGATAACAACAAGGTTGTCTGGGATACACAATCCTGGGGTAATTCCTAATAAAGTGCCCATGCTCACAAAACCAAAAACAGCCTATACCATATGAAATCCGATGGGAAAATCTTGACTCGTACCCCAATACCGATAGACAACCCTGCTGAAGAACTAGAAGCTTAACTATAACTGAAGCACCACTCACAGAACCAGGTACTGAAACACTCACCGGAGGACTCAGAGTCCTAGCCACGATGTCCTGAAGAGCTAAGGTCGCTATAAATCCAGTCGGAGGTTGGGCTGACCCCACACCCCTATCTAGTGCGATAAACCCTCACTCTGAAGTCCTGGAGCTAGTGGAAGCACTGAAGCAACATGCACAGAAGCCTCGGCACCAACCGCTATCGCATTCGTCTGAGGAATTTGAGAATGAATGAACAACCGAAGTTTAAAAGTCAGTAGAGCCAGGAACACATGATGAGGAGCCAAGAAGATGAAATATTTCCTAACAATGCCCTGTAGTCTCCCGCAGATAGGATACGGACGTCATCGTACCAATCCACGAGACTCTACTTAGACACTTGCTTCTGTACCATGACACCGGTGAACCTAGAGCTCTGATACCAAGCTGTCACGAACCAATTTCTCAAGTCATGATGGCACCTACAATCCCCAGTAGGCAAACCAATTCCCGCAGCCCAGAACGATTAGTAATGGGCTACTACCTAACCAAAACGCACTAGCAAGCAGAAATAAGCGAAAGGAAAACTCGAATATAAATACATAAAGGAAACTACACCAACCCCAAGACTTGGTATCAATAGTACAGAAGCTTCTAATAGGATACAAGTGCTAGTAGTAACAAAATACAACATAAATTGCCTCCGAAAGTACAAGAAGCAACAGTACAACAAATGAGATGTAGACAAGCACGACCGTCAGGAGCTCACCCTAGTCCCAAAGATCCAAAAGCTCCACGAGTCTCAAACGTGATCAACGGCGAAAGCTCAGCTAATATCTACACAAAAAAGTGTAGAAGTGTAGTATGAGCACCAAAACCACGGGTACTCAGTAGGTATCATAGGCCGACTTAGCGCATATAAGATATAAAAGCAGTAAGTAACAGATAGCAAGAAAGCAGTCATTGAGGCAATAAGCAAGGTACAAGGAGCTAGCACAGATCATTCATAACCGAGAGCTTCAAGTAACACATGCTAGCACATAAATAAAATTACACACAATCACAGGTGAAGGAAAGGAGAATGCACCTGGACTCCTTGCACAACAATATAAGTAAGTAGAGAGAGAGTTGAGAAAATAGTGGTATACCGGTAACCTCAAGTAGAAGGAAAAGACGGAGAGCAGTCTAACATACTCAAAATGGAATCAACCAGTATAAGGAAGTCATAACACCAACCCAATCACATGATAGCATAACCAGGGAATCACCTCACAAGTACAACCCTAGGATGAAATAACTAGGCCACAATAACTGAGAGATGACACTCAGCTTCCCACAAGAATAGAACCAGAGTCTCACACTCTGCTCAGAAGGCCACACAAAAGTGCCTCAATAAGATAGGACTCTAAAGCCCTCTCAATAATCAAAAATCCCACAACCAAAGCCTCAACAGGCTAGCCATCACTAATCTTTCAAGAACTGGGTGCCAAGACAAGCTCTAAGTAAAAATAGGAGTAAATATAGTCTACCTACAGTCCCAACGGCCGCCCATACAACCGAGGAACACAATCAAGTGAAAACAAACCCTCCGGCATCCCATACTACAGAGCGTACACTGAACACATAACAAACAAGGGTGGAATCCAATGCATGATATGATATGATGTGAAATAGAACCTCTGTATGTACCTCCTCCGGTGCCAATCAGGCCCAGCAGGAAGGTTCCATGGAAGGACTCAGCCTGTATATCTCTACTCCACCGTATACCCTTTCCTCCGGCGCACGCAGCTCGAAGCCCTAGACCCAGAGCGGCAAGGTCCATGGAGGTCCCCAACCCCATTCTAAAACTAAGTATCAAGACATGTCATCCGGAAGCAAGTCCGGGATCAATATAGAGACCCAGTCTCAAGTATGCATGCCCAGACCCCGTCCAGGACTAAAGTAGTAGAAAATGCCTCAAAAACGCCTCCAAGGGTGCCCGGGCGTAACCGGGTCTAAAACTGTAGTAAATCAAGTCTAGTGCTTCACCCCACAGAGACAAGTATCAGTAATAAAATCAGTGCAAAAACATCCAAAAATCCCCTTTTCTATCAACAACGGTACAAAAAATGGGCCCCAGGGCCATGCAAATTTAGGAAAACTGTCAGTAGTGGCTCACACCCAATACTGTAGTAAGACATGCAGGGGAAAACCTTTTTCATGGATGATATGCTCGCACACAAATATAAAAGTAGCCCAACGGCTCACAACAATTCCTATCAGCCCTGCATAGGCCCAATAGCCACTCATCAGACATAACCAGCCTAAAAGGATAATCTCTATGTGCGGGACTCACGGACATTCCCAAATAGCCCACCATCTATCTTCCAGATTCAATACAAGGCCACACAGGACCACAAAGATAATATACATTACTACGCGAATACTACAAACAACGTATGAAATAGATGAACGAAAGGCGGGCAAGGTCTGGGGTACCAACCTATAACAACCCATCCAAGGATGCTAATTAATGCAGTTATAGCCTATATACGCAGAGTCTAGATAGGGGAAAACCATAACCTACCTGTCATCTGATGACTAGCTGCGGGAACAGCATCGTCCAGACTCGAACAGCTCCAGGAAGCTCTGAATCACACAAAACAAATACTTTCAACTGAAGCCCCAAAGGCGTCTCTATGAAGCCTGACCAACCAAGGTAATGGAACAATTGCTAGAATCGACGAGGCTGCAAGAACGAGCCATAACCATTTGATAAGGTGTTAATGTCACACTTGCGACCAGCTAACTCCAAAGAATAAAAATGAGGCCAATAACAATAACAAATGGAAGCTAAATCCAACAACAATACGTTAACCACATCTCCAAGGAGCGACGAGCTCCCGAGGCACTATTTCAAGGCATACTTCACGTTTGTCCAATCCAATCACTATCGTATGCGATCCCAAAAAGAATGGCACAATTTCCCAATCCCTCCAGCACCTTAACACAACAAGAACACCACAACAATAACCAAATTTAACAAGATAAAGGGGATGTCCAAAGCCACAAATCAAAAATACCACTTCGTGGCTCAGAAATCCATAAAATAATACTAGAACATATAATAACGAAGGAGGGTCGTAGGGGAGAGATTTCCTTGACAAAAATATTCAATAGCCAAAGATTAACAACCTGCCTCCTTGCAAGAACAACAAACAGATCCAAAATCAACAAGAAACTACTACAACATATCGGCAACAATAACTTTTCATAACTAGAAGCTTAAAAGCTTGATCCAACAAATAGATAAGTATACGGGATCCATACCTTACCAAAATAACTCCATAGCTACTGCCAAATACTCAGAAAAAACCTGCTGGCTCGCTGCATCAACACCCACGAAGATACGCCATGAAATCAACGGGGAAAACTATACCAAAATGACGAGCTCGCGACGTAGAGCAACTTCCGTTAAACTTCCGAATTAAAAGGATCAAAGTCCATGGATTATTTATGGACTCTCCCTCTGATTTTCTGAAGCTTTTGGGTGATTTTTATGAATTAAAACGAAACTGGAACACCTTTTATAAAGCAAAACCGACTTAGGATGCGGGCCCTACCTTGACGTGTCTGCTTGCGCGGTCTTAGAATATCTCTCTAGTCTGAAGTCGTATGGACGAACAGTTTAGTGCGTTGGAAATTAGACTCGTAGACCTTCAATTTGGTATATTGGGGACCCACTAAAGCTTTATAGATAGGGAGAAACACCCCAATACATTTAACCCAAATTTGAAGAGAATTCCTTAAAGGAATTTACAATAACTTTTTCCGACTTTTGTTTCGCAACTTGATTGAATTCAAAACTTATCATACGACCATTTTTCGATTATAATACCTCATAACACATCCTTCTTAGCATATTAGACACTATTAGTCTTACCCCAAAGTCACGGGTTACTTTAAACCTTCCAAACAGACGAGGTGTTACACGAGGCATTTCTTTAACTCAAACTTTCGAGTAAGGAATTCCTTTAACCTTGAACCTTGGTTTAATTCTTTGATATTACCAAGAATGTTGTCGGAAGTCAACGATTTCCAAAGTTGAAGCTCTAAAATGAGGAACGACCATAAAGACCAAACAAATGGCCCGGGCACCAAACTACCGGTCCCGACAAGCCATACATGACTTGGGCCGCTACAAGTAAGCTCTAATGGTACAAGAAAGGCAAAAATGTGTAAATGACCGAAAAGGGTCATTACAACGGTTATGACCGTTGCCACAAGTTTTGGTTCTTATTGACATGGCTTAGCCATATGAACGTTGCCATTAATATATGACTGTCGCAATAAGACTACATATAGCAACGGTCTTGTGTGCTATTACGCTCAAAGTATCAATGGTAACGGTTGTTTGAAATTTTTTATTTATTGGAATGGTTAATTAATCCATCAAATTTCTCTCCACATTTTCCCTCAATAATATTTTTCACCCGCAAATGACAAAAATAATTTAATTTTATTTTTCTATTTTTCTTAAAATACAATTTAGAAACAAGATCTTTTAAGCTTGGCTCATTTTGGCAACTACACTCATCAGACAACAAATAGCTCACTCTCTCATCTCTGTAACCTCTCACTAGGTTGAATCAAAACTTCTCTCTTCTCTAGCCTTAGCTTTGCTGCAAATCTGAGCCAATGCTCTCAGATTTGTGCTAATCTTTGCTCGTTTTTGGGTATTAGGAGCTAAAATGTGCAAACCCCTCTAATATATTTGAGTGTTTGTGTGATTTTAGTTGGTATTTTGGTTATTATAGTTGGAGGTGGAGCCATTTTAAGCTAAATCTCTGAGATTTTAGCTAAATTTGTTTGTGACTGTAGCTGAAAATGATAAATCTAAAATTTCTTCAACAAGTTTTAATCATTGAAAATATTTTTCTTTAATCTTATGTTTTCTCTTCATGTTTTAAGCTATGGGGTTAGTGAAAATATCTGATTTTCTAATTGCATATGCTGTTAGATTGTCACTGTGAGTGGATGTTACTTTGTTTATTTGAGGGTTAGTGAAATTGTTGGATTTTGCTGTTGGAATTTAGTTGCTGTTGTGTATTGGTGTTAATTTATTATTGTTAGGTGTGGTAAAATTATTGGACTTCTCAGTTGCATCTACGATTTAGTTGTTTCTGTGTGTTGGTGTTAATTTGTTGTTGTTAGGCGTGATAAAATTGTTGGATTTCTCTGTTGCATGTATGATTTAGTTACTGCTATATGTTGGTGGTAATTGGAGTCTAGTCTAATTGTTGGATTTCTATTTTGCATTTTCTATTAAATTAGCTATTATTTTTTGTCTTAATTTATTGTTGTTAGGTATTGTATAATTGTGAGATTTTGTTGTTGTATGTGCTACTAAATAGATACTGTATGTGGTCTTAATTTGTTGTTGATGGAATCTTTTTGGTAGATTATTCAATGTGGACATTGAAGTTGGATTTTCTATTGCACTAGTTATTTATAAATCTGGAAGTATTTTATTATTTGATAATAGATTTGTGAGACTGAATTTTTGCTGGCAGCTTTGGTGAAATTGGTTGTTGTAAACAAGATTACTCTTGTCGTTTATCTTGAATTTCTGATGCATGATTTACTAAGTTAGTGTTGTGTGGGTTATAACTGTATCTTTTTGGTTTTTTAATAATAGTTTTTGTGTAGCCTTTCTCGAATGTTCATAAAATTAGATTAAAATGTATCAGCTTCTTTGTAAGAAATGACCATTGTTTGTTCAAAAAAGTTAATTGTGGAATCTATTTTCTTGAAGTGTCCAAACATTTGCTAGGTTCATACTTTATTTAGTGTGACATCTCTGGTATTTATGTTACTAGTTTTGGCTAGGCTGTCTGTATTTAGTGTGTCATCCCTTTCATTTAAGTTACTGATTTTGGCTAAGCTATTGGTTTACTTAGTGTTTCATCTCTTTCATCTGCTTAGTGTGTCTGCTTAAGTGTGTAATCTATTTTATTGAATTGTCATCTACTGGTTTTGGCTATGTTTATCTGAAGACTTAACTAAAAATGGTCTTTTATTCAAAAGGGACTGTTTTGTCAAGTATTGAGTCGGTGTAATATCTTAAACTGTAACATATATTTTTATGGGTATGCTTAGACTTATTTAATTGGTTACTCAGTCAAAGTTAAAAGACATTAGTTATTGTGTCATGCCTCACTCAGATTTTGGGCCTTGACAAAAATGATATTCAAAAGAAAATGTTGAACTAGTTTATCCTTTTGCCAAAATTTATATGTAATATATTTGTGGCTTGGCATGGATGTAAGCATCTAATTGTCAGTTGAATGTAATTTGGCCTCTTGTTATTATGAAAATCTACATATGGCAAGTATTTTCTTCTCTGTTTCTCGAACTATCCAAAAATATAACTGTACTTGTGTTCGATCCTTCAAAAATGCACTACTTGTGGAGGATCTTACACTTATACACACTGATATTCTACAAGCGTCCGAGCAAGATATACTTTATTCTTATTTGGATTGTATAAAGCTTTTGCTTACTATTTTAATGTCACAAGTATTTTAATTAGGACTTGGACATGGTAATTGTAATCACTTCCCTTGGCTATTTTATGTTTGCAGCCAAACAACTCATATTTTCCATAATTTCATCATTTGTGGATTGACTGTTGAAGAACTTCCATCTGTCGGAGATTTGCAAGTATTTTTTGTCCGCTAATCCAATGAATTCTTGATCTAGTTATTTGAACCCTCGATTGTTCCCTCTTAAAATCTGTGCATTCTCAATGTATATTAATCTAAGTTTGTTTAGAGTATTGCTACTGTGGGTCTTAATTTTATTGGTAACTGTAGTGAAATTATTTACTCTGTCATTGATGTTGAATTTCATGTTGCATAAGTTATTAATAAATCTGGTAGTATGGTTTATCTTTGTTTCTTTTTATTTTGTGATAATGTATTTTGTGACTAAATTTTGATAGTAGGTATGGTGAAATTGTTCCTGGTAGACCATATCTCTCATGCTATTGATGTTGGCTTTTCTGATGCATGAACTATTAAGTTTGGTAGTGTGGGTTAAACCTGGATTTTTTGTTTTCTGATAATAGTTTATGTGACTATCTCGCCTTTCTCGAATGTCCATAATTCATTGACAACATAAATTTGTGAAGCATGATAAACTTATGGCTATTTTAATATAATTAGTTATTACCTTGAGAGTTTTTCTTTAAAATGTCTTTATTAAGCCACTTTGATGTTATTATGACTAAGAGTTTGTATTTGTATCTACTAGAATGCTGTCCACCCCTTTGGAAATGTACATGTCTATTATAAGAAAGTGTAGCATCTAGTTATGTCTTGATAAATAAAATTAGATCAAAATGTATTAGTTTCATACTAAGAGAATGACCACTATTGTCTGTTCAAAAACCTGAAAAGTGTGCAAACATTGGCTAAATTGTTTGTTTGCTAGTGTGTCATCTCTGAAACTTTAAGTTACTGATTTTCTAGTTATTAATTTATCTTGTTTTTGGGTTAACAATGTGTAAACTGTAAAGTGGTTGATGAAAATGATATTGTGCTTGCTGAACATTGTTGCCTTTTATGTTTCATAGTCTATCATAAATCATAATTTTTTTGATATCTTGTGTCACATAGATTACTATGAATAATTTATATAGAAGTTGGATGAGTCTAAGAAGAAGCTCTGATAAGTTAATAAATGGGGTGAAGGATTTCCTTGAAAAAGCATTTGAACGAGCTTCTAAAGGAAATGAAATATTGTGCCCTTGTGAGGATTGCAAGAATCTATATTGGCGTTACAAAAATGTGGTGGAGGATCACTTGTTTGCAAAAGTATTTTTTGAAGGATACAACAGGTTGATTTTTCACGGGGAAAGAGTATCCTCTAGTACATCACATCCAAGCAGTAACAATGAAGATTGTAACAGTCATGATGATATGTATGGACTGCTTCATGATACTTTTAGAAATATAGAGGATGATGTAGGGCATGGAGAAGGAGTGAGAGAAGGACTATCTGAAGATGCAAAAAGGTTTTTCTGATTAGTCAAAGAAGGGAAAAAAGAGTTATATCCAGGGTGTGAGAAGTTCATCAAGTTGAGCTTCGTCATTCAGTTATACTTGCTTAAAATCCTACATAGATTGAGTAATGTGGCATTTTCAGATCTGTTAGACTTGTTAAAAGAAGCTTTTCCCTTTGCTCAACTGCCTGAGTCTTTCAATAAGGCTAAAAATATGATAAAAGATCTAGGTCTCGGTTATGATAAAATACATGCATGTCCTAATGATTGCATGCTATTTTGGAAAGACAAGGCAGAGACAAATAATTGCACTGTGTGTGGGTCTTCTAGATGGACTAAGGTTTGTGACAGTTTGACTAGTGCAACCTCTAAAATACTTGCAAAGGCTATGAGATACTGTCCTTTAAAGCCTAGGCTTCAGAGAATGTGTATGTGTGCTGAAACGGAAGTTGCAATGAGATGTCATGCTACTGAATGAACTAATGATGCGAATTTAAGACACCCTGCTGATGGAGAAGCTTGGAAGCATTTTGATTCTTTGCATCCAACCTTCTCAAATGATCCTCGAAATGTCATATTGGGTCTCTTAAGTGATGGGTTCAATCCATTTCGAACCATGAGGATTTCCCATAGCACATGGCCAGTTATGTTGATGATTATAATTTGTCTCCATGGATTTGCATGAAGATGGAGTACATAATGCTATTAATGATCATTCCAGGTCCATATTCTCCAGGAAATGATATTGATGTGTACCTACAACCATTAATTGATGGATTGAATGAGCTATGGGAAATTGGGGTGGAAACATATGATGCTCATTCAAAGCAAACATTTCAAATGCGTGCAGCCTTATTATGCACAGTTAGTTATTTTCCAATGCTAGCAATGCTGTCCAGATGGAGCACTAAGGGGAAATTGGCATGCCAAACTTGTAACTATAACACATGCTCTCAATACCTCAAATATAGTCGTAAGATGTTTTACTTAGGTCATAAGGAATTTTTACCTCCTGATCATCCATTTCTAAGACACAAGAAATCATTTAATGGTGCAGAGGATTATAGACCTGCACCTACACCACTGTTGGGCACATAAATGCTTGAAAAGTTATAAGATTTCAATAATGTCTTTGGAAATGGCCAAAAGAGAAGGCATCGGACTATTGAGGGTCCATGGAAGAAAAGATCCATCTTCTTTCAATAACCATATTGGTCTACAAATCTATTGAGGCACAATCTGGATGTGATGCATATTGAGAAGAACGTTTTTGACAGTTTGCTTGCTACTTTACTGGATATAATAGGAAAGTCAAAGGATCACATTAATTCTCGCTGTAACTTGTAAAAAATTGGGATAAGGAAGGAGCTTCATCCAGTAAAAGATAATACAAGGGGAAAAGTTTATTTAGCTAAATCCTATTTTTTCATGAAACCAGATGAAAAAAAATTATTCTGCAGTGTGTTTAAGAATGTCAAATTACCAAAAAGGTGTGCCTCAAATATATCAAGGCGTGTTGACGTGAAAAAATTAAAATATCAGGCTATAAAAGCCATGATTCTCGTATTATGATGCATTACTTGATCCAAATTGCAGTTCAAAAAATATTTCCCCAGAATGTTGCAGTAGTCTTAATTAGGTTGGGCAAATTCTTTAAAGCCATATGTGGTAAGGTTTTAAAGCGAGCAGATCTAGAGGGATTGCAGGCTGAAATCAAAGAAGTCGAATGTGAGCTTGAAAAGATTTTTCCTCCAAGTTTTTTTGATATAATGGAGCAATTTCCTATCCATTTGGTAGATTAAATTAAGTTGGGGGGTCCAAATCATCTTCTTTATATGTATCCTATGGAGAAAGAATTGTGTGAGTTGAAGGACTATGTTTGTAATAGATTTAATCCAGAAGCATCAATTGTAGAGGGGTTTGTTGCCCAAGAGTGCTTGACCTTTTGTTCGAGATACCTACATGATGCAGTGAAGACTAGATTCAGTAGGTACCAAATGATCAGGATGATGAGGATGCTGAACAAGAGCAAGATGATCTACAAACTATATTCCCTAAGATAGGTGTCCAATTGGAAAAGAGAAGAAAACAAAAGGAAAAGCTTTGAAGATTGATCAACAGTTAGCAAGTGAAGCACATCGATATGTTATGTTCAATACTGGAGATGAAAAAGTAGAGAATTTTATCAAGTCTTTATGTTTTGAACTTTATATATTTTGTTATTTTACTATAAAATTCAATATAAATGTTTAATAGTTGTATTTGAACTATTCATACTTGCAGGGAACATAAGGTTTTAATTGAGGGTAATATTAGATTAAATGCATGGACAAAATCAAGGATTCATAGTCAAGAATTCGGCAATTGGTTAAAAGAGAAAGTTAAAACTGCTGAAGTTCCTAAATAGTTAAGATGGCTAGCTAAAGGGCCTAATAGGGTGGCAACCAGAAGCTATACGACATACTTTGTTAATGGATACCAATTTCATACATTAAAATAAGTTTCCACAAGGAAGTCTCAAAATAGTGGAGTGTCTTTGGCAGCGACAACTGACAGTTTTGCCAGTGTCCGAGATCAGAATCCCATTGATGGAGAGGTTATATATTATGGTGCTATTGAAGATATTATTGAACTTGATTATTATGGTTCTTTTAGTGTTGTTCTATTTATATGTTCTTGGTTTCATAATGAAAAAGATGAGTATGGGTTGACCCGTGTGTACTTTAACAAATTATATAGTACGGATGACCCTTTTATGTTGGCATCTCAAGTGCATCAATTTTTCTATGTGGAGGATCCAACTGAGACGGATGTTTACTATGCTCAAAATAAAGTACCTGTCGATTTGTATGACTTGGATGAAGAAAATTATCCTAATATAGGAGAAACATTTTGGAGGGAGCCTACTGAAGACATTGGTCCCTCGAACAGATTACACGATAATGCCATTAGATGGTCAAGAGAAGATATCCCTGTTGTTGTTATTGATATGCCACTTGATGCAGAATATTCAAAAGATGCAATTATGGAAACATCAGAAGAAGAGGATGATTATGATGATATTGATTGGGATTCGATGGAGGGAGATGATTAAACTTGTTTTCGTGGAATGTTATGTCTCATGTAATTAACACTTTAGTCGATTTGGTTACCGCTTTGACGTTAGATTAGGATCTTTTACTAGTGCAACCTCTCTGGTAGACGTCTGACTGTAAACTCAACCTGATGGTCCTTATTAATCATATCTATTTACTTCAAAAAAAACTACTAAACTTGTTATAATAAATATATATTGATCATGTGTATTTAGTTTGTTTTGAGTGATCGAAAGTCTGTATCTCTGATTGAACAACCTTTACAGGAACAAGTACCTCGAAAGTCTCCTCTAAAATCCATCATTTTGAAAGCACAAGTTGTACATAAGCAAGTGCAACAAATCTCTCAAAAATTTTCCAATGTAAAAGCACAGGCTGTGTAGGAAGCAATTCAACAGGTGACTCATAAATCTTCCACTGTATAATTACAGGCTGTGCAACAATCATTGCAATGGGTGACTTGGAGTTCAACTACTCTCAAAGAACAAGCTGTTCAAGAACAACCTCAACAAGTGTATATGAATTCTTCCACTGTAGTAACAAAAGTTGCAGAGGAACAATTGCAACAAGTTCTAAGAGATTCTTCCAATCTAGAAGGAGAAGATGTACATGACCAAATGCAACAAGAACCACTGAGTTCTGGAAAAAAATGAACTGTGTGGAGAAGAAGGCAAGCAATTTACATTTACTTTTAAATATTGAGATGCATTTCATTATAAAATTAGCTTATATTGTTGCATTGTATGTTGTTTAATTCTACTTTTTATTATTGTAGGCCCTTTGAGTAAAAAAAAAAGAGAAAATACCATAATGCAGCATGTACATGCGCGAAAAAATCATAAACTCATTGTTCTGAATAGGTACAAATAGTCGGTTGGTCCTACCAAAAGAAATTGTAGCAGAGCTGGGTAGCTTTCTTGGAACTTTGGCAAGAAATGCAATGCTTTGTCCCCTTCTTATACACAAGTGGAATCATGTGGATACAAAAAAAGACTTGTGGAAATATACCCTGGTTTGAGTTCTTCCTTTTCTGATTTTGGTTAAGATAGTTTTGTCATTTTTGTATTACTAACCCAAAGAACAAATTGTAGGAGAAATATGATATTCCTGATGCCGGAAAGGAGTGGGTTTTGGATGGAATTCAATCTGCTCGGAGGAAGTAAAAGAATTATTTGTATAAGAAGAACTTTAAGCCCTTTGATAATGATGAACTTCGAATTGCAAAAAAGCCCGGTGATGTTTCAGAATATGATTTCAAGGATCTTCTCAAATATTGGCATTCCGACGAGTTCAAGGTTATATTATGCACACTTTAAGATTGTTCTATTTCATCTATATTGATATTTTAGATCATAATATAATGAAACACACCATTCTAAAACTGTAGTAAGACAGTTTGTATGATCATTGTGAATCTGATCACTCAGTTTATTTATATTCGCATTGACTCCCTTAACTGTTCTTGGTTTATTGTTTAAGTAGGTTTGATGGATCATTTATTTGTAGAAAATGAGTGAAACAAATACCAAGAATTGAATTTTTTTGAAGAATCCACATAATGCTGGTAAAACAAGTTTTGCTGTGATACGTGATCAATTGGTTTGTTCTCTTCTTAATCTCTCATTAAATATAAGCTTGCTGTCATTACAAGATTTTTGACTGTCATTACAAGCTTTTTGGTACTAAATTTTATGTAATTAGGAAAAAGAGAAGAAAACCCTCAGTGAAGTTTCACTTAAAGAAATTTTTGTGGTTATAAGAAAAAGAAAAGATGGATGAGCATACAAGGACACTGATGATGATAAGATCAATATAATTGTATTATTAATCTTTATTGTTGATATTCTTTAGTGGTTCTTATATAGGCTCAGTTTGATTTTATTGAATTCTCGTCATTTAAACTTTATTTGTAGGCTGAAATGGAGAAAGGTCAAAGTCATGAACAAACTAAGGATGGTAGTAAATCTGTTGATGCTTGTGCAGCTATCCTGGGACCTAAACATCCCAGATTTATTAGAGTATATGTGCGAGTAGTTACTAAAACCGCCCTTAAAAGGAAGGAACATCTTGAACCCTCTGCAAGTGCTACTTCTTAGATGCAACAAAAATTAGAAGACTTAGAAGATAGGATGCTGGAAAAATTAGAACAACAAAAAAGGAGCATCCGTCATGAAGTTATGGTTGACATCCTTAAATGACTTAATCTTATGTACCCTGGGATTCAATTGGATGATGACAGATTGGAAACAACTTGTGATCAGTCACAACAAGAAAATATTCAACCGATTAATTAGTCGTCTACCAGTAGCAACAACTAAGGTATGGTTCTCCTCTTCTTCCAAATTTTCATCTTCTTCTTCTTCTTTATTTTATTCTTCTTCTCCTTTTTCTTATAATTATTGATACTAAGCATTATTCATAGCTTTAATTCTGGAAAGTTCTGGAAAATATTTTTCTTTTAATTCTCTCTTTGGTTGGTTTGATACATCAGCCAACTGTCACAAAGTTGTTGTCAAATGAAATGGTTATATGGTTATTTTCTGGAAATGGTTATATGATTATATTCTTAAAATGGTTATATGGTTATGTTTTGGAAATGGTTATATGATTATATTCTGAAAATGGTTATATGGTTATGTTCTGGAAATGGTTATATGGTTATACGGTTATGTTGTCAACTTATATAGTCATGTTATGAAAATTAAGGTCGATATTATTCTGGTAATTGGTTATATGATTATATTGTCAAATTCAAGGTCAAATTATATGATTATGTTCTAAAAATTAAGACGATAGCGTTTGAAAATTAGTTATATGGTTATGTTTTCAAATTCAAGGTCAAATTATATAGTTATGTTTTGAAGTTAACACTATAGTGTAATACCTTAAAAATCCAAACCATGTCATGGGGTAAATGTGATCTAAGATGTCCCATATCTTGACTTAATTTTAAGGTGTTTACCTAACTGAAGTATGTTTAGTATGTGTCTTCACATACATACATTTGGTAATGAATATTGTTAGCAACATAATGAGCTCTTAAAAGTTACTTATATCATGTTAAATTTTGAGATTCAACAACCTAATGCTACTATAAGAGTAATGCTTTAATTTTATATTTTTAAAACTGAATATATATGCTTCCTAAAGGGGATAAGCTGATCTATCTGCAAGGTAGTTAGTGTTTTGACTGTATCTTGAATAGTATCTAAAGTTAGTTTGCTTAAAAATGTGAGACCTCGTCAGCCTTGGCCTTCAAAGTTTTATTGAGTAATTAAACTGCTACTAAGCTTTGTTGAGTAATTGAACTTCAAAATTTATTTTCTTGATGTAAAAATTTGTGTTCAAAATCTGTACTTTGGCAGAACTATGGTGAGAGGCAGGAGGATAGGAGTTTGTGGTAATGAATCTGTTAAAAGCTTGACCATTGCTTTTAAGTGTTGAAGTATATTTTGCATTTGACCTTGACATTTATAGTATGTTAAACTGCATCCCTGTTATAGTGTTTTGCTGGTACTTAACATGCCTTGGCAATTCTAGTGCTACTCCAATGAAAACTTTTAAATTCTAAACCTGTGAATTGATATGGTAATATGTTGTATAATTTCTGGATGTTTATACTTTTTTTATGTACAAATTTAAGTTCAAAATCTGTACTTTGGCAGAACTATGGTGTTGTACAAGAGGATAGAAGTTTGTTGTAATGCATCTTTTAAAAGCTTGACCATTGCTTTTAAGTGTTGAAGTATGTTTTGCATTTGACCTTGACATTTATAGTATGTTAAACTTCATTGTTGTGATAGTGTTTTGTTGGTACTTAACATGAATTGGCAATTCTAGTGCAACTCCAATCAAAACTTTTAACTTCTGAACCTGTGAATTGAGATGGTAATATTTGTAGAACTTCTGGATTTTTATAATCTCTGGGATTGACTAAAAACCCATATAATTATTGGCTCAATGTTTCCGGGAGCCTAGATATTGGTTTCATGTTGTAAAATTCTCTCAGATACAGATCGAAGAAAATATTATTGGCTTTCTCCTTTTATCTCACTGCCTATCTTTGACTAAAATTGAAGGTTTAGCAGATACTAATTAAAATTTATTCATAACTTATATTTATCGACTTATGTAGGTGTAGATACTAATCAAGGAGATGATGAAAGCATTGATGAAGAAGGCAGTTGAGAGATTTGGTTGCAAATTGTCAAAACATTGCTCTTTTGTTGACTTTATGGCTCTTCACTTTTTGTTCACTTTATAGTTGAACCATGCATGTGCCAACTGTCTATATTTTTTCCTATATGGATAAGTAAGACTGATATTTAGTATATTTTGCGCCTATGGCGGATGACACATTATGACTAGGTTGTTTTGTATATTTCGTGCTTATGGCGGATGATATTATGTGACAAATCCTATATTTTAAAATATGATCATTCAGTTTCGTTTAGTAACTATCATCTTTTGTGGTATATACGATTTCGTGATTTCAAATATTTATATTTACAGCCCAGCCAATTAGAACATAGATGAACTGTTCCAATAGGTAAATGAGAACTGTTGCAATAGTTTATTCTAAAGCACAGGGTACCAATTGTTGGAACATATAAGAACTGTTACAATTGGTAAAATATAACCGTTGCTATAGCATTTTTTATCACTGTGAAAACCCGTTGCAATAATAGTATTAACTGTCACAATTGAGCTAAAAAATTCATTGCAACATGGATAAAATAACTGTTCCAAGACAATAGTAATCGTTGCAATTGGCCTAAAAATTTCGTTGCAAAACAGGCAAAATAATTGTTGTAAAACTATAATAACCATTGCAATTGAGCTTTTTTTTTGTTGCAACATAGACAATACAACCGTTGCAAATTATCAATTCTAACGATTTTAACTGTTCCAATTGATATATAAATTTGCAGTTATAGAGGAATGAATAATCGTTGAAATAGGTGTGTTTTAAGCAACGATTTAGTGGACTGTTACAAGGAACCATTGCCATAGATCTATGGTCACGCGAGCTGGTGGGGCGGGCATAACCCCTGTTGCCATAGTATGACTGTAACAGGTTTAAGGACTACAATAACGATTTCCTTGGGATTGCAATAGGCCCATTTTCCAGTAGTGCCTTGATCTTGCAGCAGTTGTATTCGCCCTAATGATTTGAAGACACTACTTATATGGTGTTCATAGAGATGTGTTCACAGACCATAAGAGCCTCCAATATGTATTCACCCAGAAAGAGTTGAATCTTCATCAGATAAGATGGATTGAGTCCCTCAAAGATTATGATATGAATGTGCTCTACCATTCGGGTAAGGCCAACGTAATGGCTGACGTCTTCAGCAGACTGCCCATGGGTAGTGTGTCACATGATGAGGAAGAGAGGAATGAATTAGCCCGGGATGTTCATAGTCTTGCTCGCTTAAGAGATTGTCTCATGGGCACGACAGAGGGTGGTGTGATAATCCAGAATGGGTCATAGTCTTCTTTAGTAGTAGAGGTGAAAGAGAAACAAGACAGTGATCACATATTACTTCAGTTGAAAGGTTCAGTTCATCAGCAGAGAGTTGAAGTTTTCTCCCAAGAGGGAGATGGTGTGCTTCGCTACCAGGGTTGTTTATGTGTACCAAATGTGGGTGCGTTGAGGCAGCAGATCCTTACAGAAGCTCATAATTCCAGATATTCTTTTAATCCCGATGCCACTAATATGTACCATGATTTACGAGAAGTCTATTGGTGGAACAACATGAAGAGGGACATTGCAGATTTTGTGGCTAAGTGTCCCAACTGCCAGCAGGTCAAAGTAGAACATCAGAAACTAGGAGGTGTAACTAAAGATATTAGCATTCCTACTTGGAAGTGGGAGGTGATAAACATGGATTTCATTATGTGTTTACCTCATACTCACTGACAACATGACTCCACTATCAGAGTTATTAAGTCAACTCACTTTTTAGCAGTGAAAACTATAGATTCTGCAAAGGATTATGCCAGGATCTACATCAGCGAGATAGTAACGTTGCATGGGGTTCCCTTGTCTATCATCTCATATAGGGATCCACAATTTACATCTCTTTTTTGGACATCATTTCAAAAATGTCTTGGTACTCAGGTGAATCTCAGTACAGTATTTTATCCACAGATGAACGGTCAGGCATAACATACCATTCAGACCTTAGAGGACATGTTGAGATCTTGTGTGATTGATTTCAAGGGTAGTTAGGATGGTCACCTACCTCTCATAGAGTTTGCCTATAATAACAGTTTCCTTTCTAGTATTCAGATAGCCCCATATGAGGCACTCTATGGGCGTAGATGCAGGTTATTAGTTGGTTGGTTCGAAGTAGGTAAAACAGCCTTGGTTGGGCAAGATTCGATTCATAAGGATATGGATAAAGTTCAACTAATTAGAGAAAGACTAAATATAGCTCAAATTCATCAAAAGTCATATACTAATGTGAGAAGAAGGGACTTAGAGTTTGAGATCGATGATTAAGTCTTCCTGAAGGTGTCACCCATTAAGGGTGTGATGAGACTTTGCAAGAAAGGAAAGATCAGTTCCAGATATGTAGGTCCTTAAAAAATCTTGAAAAGGATTGGTAATGTGGCTTATGAGTTAGAGTTGCCAGCAGAATTAGCAGTGGTTCACCTAGTTTCCATATTTAATTATTGAAGAAGTGTGTTGGTGATCCGACATTGATTGTGACCTTAGAAAGTGTGGCTGTGAAGGATAGCCTCACCTATGAGGAGGTTCCAGTTGAAATTCTTGACAATTAGGTTCGTAGGTTGAGAAATAAGGAAGTCGTTTCGGTGAAATTTTTATGGAGGAACCAGTCAGTTGAGGGAGCTACTTGGGAAGCAGAAGCAGCCATGATGGCCAAGTATCTTCAGCTCTTTCCTTTTGATGTAGTTACAGCTTGAGGTAATAGTTCTTCTTCAGTCCCTCAGTTTTCCCTTATGCATGTCAGTCTCGAAATAATGTTTTCCTAGCTATTCCAGTATTTTCAGCATGCCTTCATATACATAGAACTAGACTCAGTCAAATATCAGCCTCTAGTATTCAGTATGTAGGGATTGCAGTTATTTCCCTTTCAAACTTAACTCAATTAATCTTCATTCGAGGATGAATGATGCCAAGGGGGGAATATTGTAACACCCCATAATTTAGACCAGCATTTAAAACCCAAAACTAAAAAAAACTCAACAAAGTTTCATTTGTCAGACAAGCCCCACGGGCATCATTGACACGATGGCCTATCATAGTCCTAGTGGGAAGAGACAAGCAGCCCTGGGGTAACCCATGGTAGACAGACAGGGGTCCCCACAGGCGTCAAAAGTCCGATGGGCCTTGGGGCAACCCATGGTAGACCACCAGTGGCCCTCTCCAGGCTTCCTCAGCTCTGAATGGCTATCACCTCAGCCGTCATAGACGCGACGTGCTGTGGGAGCCATCGTAGGATCTGGCTAGGGGACCAGCCCAAGGATTCCCTTCTCTGATGCCCGAACTAATGGGGCGTCGCAAGTCTGACGCCCTTCGGGTAGCCCATCTGGCAGAAAATTTCTATAATTCCTGCTTTTAAGTTGGGGGCATTCCAATTTTTTATGAATTCTTTTAACTCTGATCCTAAGTCATTTCTGGATTAATGAAAGAGTTTTTAAACTTTTTCCCTCATAACTCCTAAACTAATTCGACACTTAGCAAATTCTACCAGAAAAGAAGCATTTCCTCTCAAGAATAAGCAAAGAGGGATTTCTTCAAGTTCATCCTCAAATCCCAAGGTTCAACGGCAAAATCTTCTTCCAGGTATGTGGAATTTCATCAGTGGGTTCCTTTCACCCATTGAGTCGCTAGACTCAGCTTAGTTCTTCATTTTCTAATTAGTTCTTTAGACCTAGGGTTTCTAAATTTTCATGAACTCAGTGTAATTCAGATTCTATTTCTTGTATGTTGTTTACATGCTTTCTTGGGAACCTAAGACAACTATATGTACAGAACTCAATAACCCTAACATGTCTTGATTTCAGTACTCATGATCTATACTGGATAATCAGATAATTCAGTCAGTTATGCTTCAGATTGAGAATGCTATCAGTTTTAGTATTGTTATTGCAATCTCAGATGATTATCAATATTTGAGACATCTAGTATTTAAGTTTGCATTCATTGCTTATGCATTCAGTTTGAAGTAGGCTTAGTACGGAGTGGACGAAGGGATGAAGGCTCTGCTATCATCTTTAGGCTTAGATCTTTAGTAGCAGACCGTAAGTCCCAGTACTATGGTGCCACCGTAAGTCCAAAACGGGTCAACTATAAGCTTTAGGCTGGTCACTCTTGTGCCTTATGGACATCATTTTAGTGGATCCATGTCAGATTAGTTTGTATCCTTGGCAAGGTATGAACACCCTTCCATCCAGGGTTAGAGGTTGGCCCCATTGCCAATTCTTCTTGGGGTATATTGGTTAATAGTACCTCCCACATTCAGACGCAGCATTGCATTGACCATGCATTCGGTTATTCAGTTTAGATCAGCATGTTGGGATATTCATGTTCAGTTACTTAGTCATTGCATACAGTTACTCTTTAGTTCATGTTTCAGTATACACTTCAATATAAGTATCTATGTTTTACAGCTTTGGTTATATATCTTGCATGCTCAGTACATCCAAAATACTGACGCATACATTTATGCTACATAATGTTATGATGTAGGTTTAGGTGCTCAGCATCCGGACCGCGCTTAGCTCTATTTCTATTCCTTACTCAGCAGCTCAGTGGCGAGTCCTCATAAATTCGAGGACTATAATTAGAGTTGAGTTGGGGGCTTGTCCCAGTAACTCACTCCAGTTAGAGTCTTTCAGACATAGACTAGAATCAGTTTGAGTATTTCAGTTATTTTTAGACTTATCACATTATATATATATATATATATATATATATATATATATATATATTCAGACATGCTTGGATTCTCTTCCAATTTCCATGTATTTTAAATCAGTTCAGTTTTTTGCACTGTAAATTTTATCACAATTACCTACACATTCCAGACCATGGGTTAGCTTGGGGTCACTTATGACACTAAACACTGTGTTACGTCCAAGGGGTAGTCTCGAGGCATGACACTAGGTATGAAAGCCGCTATAAACTAAACTAGGTCTGAAAAGCCTCTATAAACAAAACTAGGTCTTAAAAGCCTTTATAAACTAAACTAGGTCTGAAAAGCCTCTATAAACTAATAAGATGAGGTTATGGGACAAGATCCCCAGCTAACTCTAAGTGCTGAAAGAAAGGCATAAAACAAACTAAAGCTCATAAGTAGTCCTTGAATGATAAGGACTCACCAAATACAGCTGCAGGTCCTATTGTATCTAACAACGAGTCTGGGAGTGAGTGCTTGAATCTACATTATGATAAGATACAACACAAAGAGGTACGCGATCAGTACTATGGTATGTACTGAGTATGAAAGATATGCATGAATCGTGATAAAACATACTTGAAAACATATTTAAGGAAGAAAACATGTAACTGTAGTAAAACTATAATGTAATAACTGAAGCAATATCATAACCTAAAAATATGTTTATAATCGTAAAGCATTAGTAGTAAGTCTAAAACGTGAAAGCTAAGAGACATATACATTCAAATACTTAAATTTATTTCTATGGGAGTTTCTCATAACTGATATAGACCATGTGAGCTACATAGATCCAACTTATGTACCCTAGTTGGAAAAGCTGTCTTGTACCTTGTTGGGGGTACTAGAACATGTTTAGAGTGGAACCACTATCATGAGACCATTGGGTGAATAAATCCTACGCTGGCAACGTAGTACTGGACTTGGGTAATCTGGAACCCTTGTCAGCTCGGCGCTAAATACTACTCCCAAAACTTACTATATATATCTCATAAATATCATGTGACATATATGGATGTCAAAAATTTTCATAAATTATGTGGACATATCTGTATGTCATACTGTTCATGAAAACATAATTCTTGAAGAACATGCCAATTTTGCTTGAAAATATGTAATAATGTTGAATAATGCTAAATTCATTCTCAAATCATACGTAAGGATTAGACATCATGAAGAGACATAAGTAAACTTAATTTCCAAGAGAACTCCTTAATTAGGTAATAACCCTAGTTTAATAATTTCATAAATTCAAAGTAAAACTTGAGGTTTTGGGCATAAGGGTGAAACAAAACCCTTACTGAAACCCACATACCTAAACTTGAAGACTTTCTTAGCTTAGAACTTGGGGATGGAGAGTTACGGGAGAACCCTAGGTCTTGAGGCTTGAGAGAAGGATCATTTTCTTATTTTTTGATGTTAGAGCGTGAGAATGAGGATGAACTTACCTAAGGGTGAATAATACCCCTCTAATTAGGCATAAAACAACATAACTTAGGATTTAAAAGAGTGGGAAATTATTGGAAAATCCCTGAGTTAAAATTAAATACTGCAAGAAATTCCCATCAGATGGGCTTACCCGAAATCCTATGAGACCTACCACGGCCTCTGGCTGGGCTAGTCTACTGGGTAGTTCTCACGATGGAGGCCCACAGCCTGTAGTGACTCATACAGCACGTGGCCTGGTCGTCAGACTAGGAATAGCTGACTAAGCCTCTGGTTGATTCCTTTGATGGGACCCCATGGCTCGTGGGACACCTCATGGCATGTAGCCAACCCATCGGGGCTAAGAGGGAACTAGAAGTTCCCACAACACATCTGATGGCTTGTCGGGCCTTCCACAACCCATGGCGGTTGCTCGTAAGACTTGGACTCTGCAGGATTTAGCTGAATTTCTAAGTATAAATATGGGTTCAAATTCCAGGGCGTTCAAATTCCACATAGTAAAATGTATTTATCCACAAAGTTATAGTTTCATTAATTAAATCTAACAATTTTCATCGAGAGTCTGTGCTCGAAGGCCGAACCATGTTATCTCCATCAATATCTGCACAATAATAATGCCCACATAATCAAAGTCTTTTCTACATATTAAACCATAACCTACCTCAATGTCGAGCTACTACCTAAATTCATGAAACTTGCTTGTTCTCGTTCCATGAATTCAGAGGGAGAATCACCACAAAGAAGGGAAGGATTCGAGCCAACTTTTGAGAGCTTTTCACTATTTTTCTTGCTTTTCTATGGTTAGAATAGCTATGGGCATTTTTAGGAGAAACCCCATATTTTGCCTTGCGAGCTTTGTCATGATGAGACCCTTCTCGCTACAATGCGTAACCACGATATGACTCCACTCTGATATGGTGTATCATGTTGACAGCTCCACTTCGACTTATTTATAAGTCTGTGTTCAAATTAAACATGCCCCTAAGTACTACAATACAAGATTCTTAACATCAAAGTTCAAATTTTGCATTTTATAGTGCACTTTTAAATAACTATTGAATGGGTCATTACATTAGATACTAATTTATCAAATGTTTATCCCCAAACAAACTAGAAGACATAGAGCATGAGTTCACTAGTAAGCGATGTCACCTTAATTATCTATTTTAACTAAATTATCTTAAAACAATTAAACTAAGCCATTCATCTCACCAGAAGACTTCCATATGTTGTCTTTTTATCGAGATCTCACAAAATAACAGGGGCCGACTAAATGTTAAGCATGAATCAAACTTTATTGCATCACTATATCCAACACGGGAAAGGATTCCATTAAGAGAGTTAAGATCAAGATTCCTATGTTTGGAGAGGTGAAAAAGACCTGATACACAAATCAACCAAAATATATTGCACACCCACATTGGATCACTATAACGAGTAAAGTGTCGCTATGATAAGCAGGTCTCGCTATGATAAGCAAGTCTTGCTACAGTGAGCCGCTAAAATGAAGCATAATTTGTTATAGTGAGTGATGAGATAGTTTTTAGGGGAAGGAGAAGAGTTCATTTCCGCACTTTGAAATATCAACTTCCCACACCCCCATATGAAAATTCTCTCAACTCAACACTCTCATTGCCGGTTACTCAAGGTAAACACACTTTTCATAGCTTTACATCACGCTTATTACATCTATATTTCATAGATTTTTTGCCTAATTGCTTGATTTTGTATTGAGAATGGGGTTTGGGGTTTGGGGTATGGGGTAGTTTCTTTCTCTTGTGGGGTTGATTCACAAAGCATGCTAACTAGATTTATATTCTTATCATGCTTATAATGCCCCTCACATAGTTCTAACAGAGTTCATGGAGCCTAGACTCAGAAATAGAATAGAATGATAGAAATGTTTTTAAACAAACTTCAAATTATTGGGGCTTAATTTTAGGGCTTATATCACCATAAAAACCATGAATACAAGTTTTTCACTAGTAGGTTATGCCCGATCTATGAGAAGCATTGATAGAACAGAAAACAATTTTGAAAATCACCATTTTAGGGTCTTGGTTGACTGGGGAAGATGACTTCACCCGAATAAGAGTTGCATTGTTATAGAGATCCACTGTGAGGAGTAATTGTCATCACGATGACTCATTGTGATAAGAGGGCATCCGTTATTGTGAGATGTCAATAAAGTAAGCTGACATAACTGGGAAATATTCTAACCTAATTCCTTTTTGATATCTAGATTCCATATTTAATCCTTGCTATATAAAATTGAATATATTGAGTAACACCATTACTTTTCCATCCACAGAGATCAAAACATGGCCAAAAATAAAGAAATGAATTTCATAAGATTCACAAATACGCAAACCTAACAATGGTACTTAGACTAGAGGCTCAAGGGTTTCATTTGGGAGAGGAGCTTCCTAGGTTTTGGCCTAGGGAGGAATCCCCGAAGATTGGAGATACAAAAATAGGCATCAAAGTTTTTCAACCGGCTGAGGGACATTGAATGGTCACCATTAGTACATATACTCAGAGTGGTCAATGTGAATTGGGTAAGGAAGTTCTATGCCTACCTCCCTACTGCTAACTGAAGATTCCTGAACCCTGTCCTCTATGTTCGAGGTGAAAGCATTGGGATTTTTGTTATGGACATCAACAAGGACTTGGGGTTGCTAAATCCTACTGAGACAAAATACGAGGCATGGAGGGCTACAAGGATGAGCAATGGTTGTTTAGAACATTAGTGCTAGAGGATAATTGGGATTTGATTCCGTGTGTCATGCATAGGACATGTATTACTATCCTCTATTTTACTTCGGATGCTTAAAGGTGGCTAAATTTGGTGTCTAGGAGGATCTTCCAATCTACCAACACTTCGAACATGACCTACCTCCGAGCTCTTACTGTGGCTAATAAAGCGATGGAAGGAGGAATAGTTTGGGACTAGGCAAGGTTTCTTTAAAGTCACTAGAGGTAGATGTGGCTGTGGTGAAAGCTATGCTGAAAAGCTTGCCACGGGTTCCATTACTTGCGGATCATCTAATGTTACATGTACCTCAGTCACTCATGCCTCTTATGAGTTCTTGGCTTAGGCCCATGCAGAGCTACGAGAATAGTTAGATGCGGAGGGAAGGAAGGGACACTTTTCAGACAAGCTACTAGTGCGTATGTGGAAGGGGATTAAGTCTCTTGTCAAGGAATTAACTCTGGACAAGAAGATTTATAAGGTGATATGAGAGGATGCCCAGGAGTTCTCCTTTCTTAGAGGGATAGATGTGAAGAGTCCAACGATTCGAGTACCGTTAACTAATGGAGTGGCTAGAGTATTCCCACCATTCATCCTCTCTGATTACACTTCATATTTGCCCTTGAAGGGACCTTGTTAGACAATTCTTTACTTTCTCGCATTGCTGATAATCTTTTATTTTGTGTTATTTTGGATTGTGGGTGCCATTAGTAGAACTCAAAGGATGGTGTCCTTATTTGTAGGCCAATACTTTTTATGTAACTGGTATTTCTTAGTTTTTAACTCTTGAAAATTACTTGAACAGGTGAAGTCCTAAAACAGGGGACCGAGAACAGAGCTTATGTTGTGTCATTTCAGGCAGAAATTGCTATCTCATTATGGAGATCGGCCATGGCGAGCAATGGCTCACTGCTACAAAATAGCCCATTATAGCAGTCCCTCCCTTGCTGAAGTGGACCACCATGGAGAGAAATCCTTTGCTACAGAGAAGAAATTGGGCAGATTACTTACTAGAGCTGGGGATTTTTAAAATTGTTGACACAAGAATACACTCTTACTTATATTTCAATGCACGAACCCATAATCATATAAATTAGACAATGGTCTTTCATAACTTCAGCACATAACAATGTCATTATTGCTTCATGAACCAATATTTCACTTTCACCTTAGAATATAAAAATGAAATCATGGTCCCATCCACTGGTAATTGTACACGTCATTATCATCACCTAATCACATATCTAATACATTATTATGACTCCTAATGTCAGATACCAATTGGAATCGGCTAGATACTTGATACACCCAAATTACACCTCCTTTAAGAGGTATAAGTGGTCGTTGTCAAATATATAAACCGATAAATGTTAGGGTCGAATCCCACAGGGAACATGATGAATACGAAGTCATTCGTGATGTAAGTGACTTTAACTCTATGATTTCCAGAAAAGTGGGGGTTTATAGTGAGTAGTTTTGAGCCAATGTTAGACTTGTTTATGTAACAAACGACAATTTAAGATTAATATGAATCAGTAGAAAAATAAAACTAGGGATGCATTCACCATGACTTTATAACAACTTTGATTAATATTTATACGAATTTGTTTCATACACATAATGTAAAGCAATTGAATTCAAAAGTATGTCTAAACGTTTTTCAACCAAAATATATCATTTTCCCTTCAATTCATTTGAACTTGAAAATATGGAAATACGAAACTCAATGTTTGCCTCAAGTTGATTAATATCGTTAGAGAATTACTCATTAGACGGAGGTTAGAAACTCAAAATCCTTGTGGTTAATCCTTTTCCCCTATTTTTAACCTCTTATTTCAAGAAGGTTAGACCTTGTGCTTGTTCTAATGTTTGTAACCATCAAAAATTGGTTAAGATGAAACAATAACAATACATTAATGTATACAACACAAACCCAATACCAAATCAACCCTAAATCATTATTTTGCCATGGATCCCACAACCCTAGTTGTAGGGTTTTTAGCCACTCATAGTTTCTGAGTTGAAGAAAGCAATAGAATTCATAATTAAAAGACGAATCCTTACAATAATGAAATTCAACCCTTCAATTCTTCACAAAAACTTGATCAATTATTTAGAAACCCAAAGCTTGCCATACATGGAGAAGGAAAATAATGTAATGTATGCATTTTTGAATCTTGTAAGGAGAGAAATTATCCAAAAAATCAAAGATGATATTCTAAAACCTAAATTCAGTATTATAAGTGTCGGGGAGATTTTAATCCAAAAATAAAATCGGATCTGGCCGCCTTAATTGTTACTTCTTGGATGACGACTAATTAGGAGTGTGACTAATCATCACTTTGAATCATCACCAACTCCAGTTGAGCATGCAAATATGTTTAACTTGACAGCTAGAGTGATGACTCATCACCTTGAATCATCACCACTCCAGCTGCTGAGCTTCCTTGACTATTTAGTTTGGCGGTTGGAGTGATAACTTATCACACTTGTGATGATGAGTCACCTTGAGTTTTCACCATGGGGTTTGTCATTCCATCTTCTGCTTGGCTTTGCGGTTCACCTGATGATTAGTCAGGCCTGTGGTTGGTCGTTACTTGGATCATAACAATGTCTTCTTTAGAAAAGCTTCTATTCTTTTTTGCCTTGGTTTAATTTCATGGAAATACATATAGACCGATCAAATACTGGTACATCAAAACCCTCAACTTATGTCATGCCTCAAGGCTACCCCTTAGATGTAACACGGGACCTGGGACCGCAAGTGTCCCAAGTTAACCCTTGGTCATAGCATAACTCATGTAATCATAAGAAAATATAGCGGAAGCATAAATAAAAAGCTACGCAACCCAATCGATAAATGATAAAGTCAAGATAAAACATAATCCGAAAGAGAGACTTGAATATTGTCTATGTCTGAAAAGCCTCTACATATGACATAAGAAGTTATTGGGATGATACCTCTAGCTAACTCTAAATAGTGAAAGGATGAGAATAAGATAAACTTAAGAATTGGAAGATGAGGACTCACCAACACAAGCTGGATGGCCTGCGATCTCTAGCCACGTGTCTGAGGGATGAAACCTGAATCTGCATCATCAAGAGGATGCAGCGCAAAATATTCATCAGTATTATAGGATGTACTGAATATGTGATATATGCATAAGTAAGGTAAAAACATGCTTGAAACATAATAAAAACTGAGATTATACATAAAGGATATATCATAAATAAATACCATAAGTTCAACTCAACCAAGAAATAAAATAGCTTAATACTTAAAATCTTCATACGGGAGTTTCTTATAACCGACAATAGACCATGTAAGCTACATGGAATCAAACTATGTCACCTTTGTTGGCAAATCTACCCCGAACCTTGCCAAGGCACGGGGTACTATACATATCGTAACATGGAACCACTTTCATAAGGAAACACTCTAAACTAACGAGGACCCTTATTCATTAGGAGACACTCTCAACTAACGAGGACCACCTTATCCTACGCTGACAACATAGTTTTGGACTTGGGTTATCTAGGACCCTTATTGCTCGGTGCTAAATACTACTCCTGAAACATACATATAGCTCATATAATACTAGTGTCATATCTAATGCCAAAACTGTTTGAAAAGCATAAGGACATATCTAATGTCATGAAAATTCAAATCATAAGTCTTAAAGCTTAGAATAACCATAATTCAAAACATACTTTCCTTTTTAAAATCATGACTTGAAGAATTAGGCATAAAATTTCTTAATACATAAGGCCATGTTATCTAAACATGCCAATTGTTACTTGCAAACATGCAATTTGAAGGAATCATGCTAGAATCATCTTTAATGCATGGGCTTTTGAAATCAATTAAGGAACCTCAAAAAAATCATTGATAAGTAATGAGAAACCATGAATTGATGCTTTAAAATTGAACCCATAAGTTTTCCCCAAATTGGGTAAGTGCCCTATTTTCACAAATTCATAAATCAAAGTTAAAATCATGAGTTTTTGGCATAAGGGTGAAAGGAATCTCTTATTGAATACCCACATACCTTATTGAAGCTTGCTGGATCTAAGATGAAAATAAATGGAGGCTTGAACTTGGAGGTTGAGACTTGGAGCTTGAAGGAGTTATTTTCCTCTTTTGGTAAATGAATGAGGAGTAATGAAAGACTTAGGCTAATAGGAGTAAAAATCTTACTAAAAATGGCCAAAACGACCTCACTTAAGAGTTAAAAGGGTGGGTAGTTACAAAAATAACCCTGGGATTTAATTAGAGAAAAGCTATTAAAAACCTCGACTTCAGGTTCCACGAGCCCTTTGCACGGACTGTAGACTAATACACAGTTCGTGGAATATGCTCATGGTTCCTGAGTCAAAAACAAAATTTGCAGAAGACTTTTTACGACTCAACAGTATGGCTCATGGAACCATCAACGAGTCATAGGAACCTACTGTGATTCTTGAAGGTTTGACTGCCCTAAGGTCTGGTTCCATGGGTGGGTTCCATGACCCGTCAAACTAATCACAATACGTAGACTACACTCGTGATTCTAAGAACAGAGGTGGGAGCTACAAAAGAGTTTTCACGAGTCCATTCCATGGCTCGTGGAATAATCCACAGCTCGTGGTTTGGGCTCATGATCCCAGAAATAGTCAAAATTTTCAGGGATTCTAAGTTTAAAAGATGAATCGAATTCTATGGTGTTACAATATGTCTCCCTTGGGATCATTCATCCTTGAATGAGGACTAATAAAGGAAAGCTAGAGAGAAAACAGCCCAACCAAGCAACAAAATAGGAAAACTGAAGAATAAACATGAAAATTGAGCTTTTTAACTTAAAACATGATTGAACTAACTTCGGAAAACATGAATGAATGCTAGGATCATAAGAGGAACTGATGGAATGGAGTTGGAGGGACATACTAAGGAGGAAAATATTACCTCAAGCTGAAACTGAGTCGGAAGGAAAGAGATGAGGGTACTTGGCTTTCATGGTTTATTCTACTTCCCAAGTAGCTCCCTCAACTAGCTAATTTCTCCAAAGGACATTTACCGAAGCGACCGCTTTGTTTCTCAACCTCTGAATCTGATGATCAAGAATCTCCATGGGAACTTACTCATAAGTAAGGCTATCCTTCACACTAACATCTCCAAGAGGAAAATCAAGGTCGGATCACCAACACACTTTTTCAATAAGGAAACTTGGAAAACCAAATGAACCGCTTCTAATTTTGTTGGCAAATCTAACTCATAAGTAACACTCCCAAATATCCTCAAAATCCGATAAGGACCTACATAACGGGGACTGAGTTTTCCTTTCTTACCAAATCTCATCTCACCATTCATGGGTGATACCTTCAGAAATACCCAATCATCAATCTCAAACTCCAACTCTCTTCTCCTCACATCTGCATATGATTTCTATTGACTTTGAGCGGTCTTCAATCTCTCCCTAATGATCTAAAACTTCTCCATAGTCTCATAAATTAAATCTCGACAAATGAAAGCTACCTCACCTACCTCAAACCAACCAATAGGAGATGTACACCTCCGCCAATAAAGTGCCTCATAAGGAGCCATCTGGATGCTAGAATGGTAGCTGTTGTTGTAGGAATACTCTATAACAGGTAAGTGATCATCTTAATTACCTTTGAAATCAATCATACAAGCTCTCAACATATCCTCCAAAGTCTTAATAGTACGCTCTGCCTGGCCATCTGTCTGTGGGTGAAAATTTATGCTAAGCTTAACCTGAGTACCAAGACCTTTCTGAAATGACTTCCAAAATTGGGATGTAAAATGAGTACCCCTATATGAAATGATAGTATATGAAACACCATGAAATCTGACTATCTCATGAATGAAGAGTCTTGTATAATCATCTGCTGAATCTGTAGTCTTATCAGCCAAGAAGTGGGATGACTTAGTTATCCTATCGACAATCACCCATAAATAATCATGTTGCCTACAAGTACGAGGTTAACTAGTAATGAAATCCATATTGATCGCTTCCCGCTTCCAAGTAGGAAGATCATTATCCTAAGTCATACCACCCGGTCGCTGATGCTCTACTTTAATTTGTTGACAGTTAGGACACTTAGCCACAAAACCTGCTATGTCCCTCTTCATGCCATTCAACCAATAGACTTCTTGTTGGCCACAGTATATCTTGGTGGCACAAGGGTGAATAGAATACCTGGATCTATGAGATTCTGTCAAAATCCATTGTCTCAACCTATCTATGACAGGAATAAACAATCGACCTTGATATCAAAGCACACTATCTCCCCCTTGAGAGAAAACCTCTACCCTTTATTGATGGACTACACCCTTCAACTAGTGAAAAATAGACCACTGTCTTGCTTTTCTTTCACTTTAAATACCAAATAAGATTGAGAACCATTCTAAACAATAACACCACCTTTTTTCTAATCCATAAGGCGAAATCCCAATCGAGCAGGTCGATGAATATCCTTGGCCAATTCCTTCTTTCCGTCCTCAACTAAAGATACACTACCCATAGACAACCTACTAAGTGAATCCGCCATGACATTAGCCTTACCTGGATGGTAAAGCATAACCATATCATAATCCTTAAGAAGCTCAAACCATCTTTTTTTACGATGATTCAATTCCTTTTGAGTGAACACATACTAAAGACTCTTATGATCGGTGAATACATCCATGTGAATGATAAGTCAGTAGTCTACCAGCTTATTGAGCCTTTATCCATGAATTATTTCTATGTTTTGAATAGATTTAGAGATTCTTATGACCTTTATTGATGTGTATGCAGGTACTTGTGATCAAAGATGGAAAACAAGAAAAAGATGCAAAACAAGAAAATGGACACAAAAAGAGCATAAAAGGAGTGGAGTGTGAAGTGATAAAAAAAATGGAGATTCTTCCTTGAGATGTGGTGCTTGTGCAACACGCATAAGTTGTGATGCATTTCGTACCTCTCACCACATGGAGCCTTAAATGGACTGAAGGATCTATTACGAGGTGCGGTCGCTCTGCGACGTGCATAACTCATGGTGCTAACCGCACCTCCTTCGCACAACACCTCCCAAGTCAGCTTAGTCACTGGTTCAACTAATGAGGGTGTGCGGCATGCACATCATGACATGCGAATCATCCGTTATACCACACACCACCCGAAGGGCATTTTTGTCTAAAAATTTAGTGACATTATGGGAAAGTATTTAAACCCATTTTAGGCATAATTGTAAACACAATTATTAAGTTTTGAATACTCTTCAGTAATTTTAGCTTTGATAACAAGTTTCCTCCCTAAGAAGAAAAAGAGGGTTTCAATCCATTCTCTCTTCTAATTCTTAATTCACCATTTGTGTACAAAATAAAGCTTAGATATTGAAATTACACTTGAACGAAGAGGAATTTGACTTACCCACTTGGTGTATCTACTTCCTTTAGTAGGAGTAGCTAGTTTCATTGTCAAGGGATGTGTTGATAATGGGTGCCTGACAAGTGGGTGTGGGTGTTGCTAATTCTTGCATATAATTGCTTATTTGACATGGTTCTAGTAGTTTCACCAAATTTTAATTCTAAAATTGGTGGTTGCAAATATTGAATTTACTTACTTTGTTATGTTATTGCTTTGAAGAGAATTCCATAGCTTTGCATGTGAAATTACTAGTGCGAACTTAGGCTTCCTTTTATATTGAGGCTAGAAATAGCTCATATCGACGGAATCACCTATTTAAGGGTCTAAGCTAGAAATAGTATGAACTTTCTAAGCTTTAGCTTGGTTGTTTGTTGTTAAATCGATAGAGCTTTAATCGAGATTGTCGGACATATGGTTGTTGATCGATAGATGAACAACCATACACATAACTAAGGATACCTATGTAAATAAGCGAGAATCTTCGTGAATAGGCAATCACCCTATCCCACACTAGAGCCCCATTGGACGCACATCTCTAGCCGTCTACCCTCATTTGTACACTTTTTTACTTTACCATCTTTCTTGAATTGTATTTTTGTGAAAGAATTCCCAATTCCCCCCAATCCTTTACTTTCTTGTATTTAAACACTTGCTCTCTTAGTGAAGTCATTTATATACAATCATCATTGTGCTATCTACAAGTCTCTGTGGGTACGACCCCAATATCTGTTGGGTACTTATAAATGTGTTTTGCTTGATTATCACCGATACCTCCATCTTGGAGAGTACATTTGAGCATTTATCAGTGAACACCATACAATAAGTATCTCCAAATCTTCAAAGAAAAAACCACGGTCGCTAACTCAAGATCATGTGTAGGGTAGTTTTTCTCATGAATCTTAAGCTGCCTCAAAGAATAAGAAATAACCTTACCACGCTGCATCAACAAAAAACCCAAACCAATCCTTGAAGCATCACAATACACAACAAAGTCATCTGGGACCTCGGGTAGAGCCAACACTGGAGTAGTGGTCAACCTAGTCTTCAGTTCCTAAAAGTTCTTCTCACATAGATCAGACCACTAAAATTTAACTTTTTTCTGAGTAAAATGAGTCAATGAGGCAGCAATGGAAGAAATCCTTTCTACAAATCTCCTGTAGTAACCATACAAACCCAAAAAGATCAAAATATCAGACGGGTAAGTGGGTCTAGGCCAGTTCTTTACTGCCTTAATCTTTTGAGAATCAACTCGAATACCATCTCGAGTCACAACATGACCCAGAAAAGCAACAGACTGCATCCAAAACTCACACTTTCTAAACTTACCAATTAAATGTCGATCCTTGAGAGTTTGTAACACAACTCTCAAATGGATTGTATGCTCCTCCTTACTCCGAGAATAGATAAGAATATCATCAATGAAAACAATCACAAACATATCCAAATACTATTTGAACACACGGTTCATCAAATTCATAAAAGTTGTGGGAGCATTCGTTAGACCAAAAGACATTAGCACAAATTCATAATGACAATACGAAGTTCTAAAGGCAGTCTTTGGGATGTCACACTCTCAAACACGGAGCTGATTATAACTAAATCTAAGGTTGATCCTGGAAAAGTAACTAGCACCTTGAAGTTGATCAAACAAGTCATCAAGCTTAGGAATGGGATACTTATTCTTGATTGTGACCTTGTTCAACTGACGGTAGCCGATACATTCTGAGGGAACCATTTTCCTTTTGCAAGAATAAGATTGGATCACCCCATGGAGAAATGTTGGGACTAATGAAACCCTTATCAAGAAGGTCTTTCAAATGATCCTTCAATTCCTTAAGCTGCACGGTAGCCATTCTATAGGGAGGAATAGAGATAGGATGCATATCTGGAAGAAGATCTATCCCAAAGTTAATCTCCCGCTCAGAGGGAACTCTAGGAAAATTTTCGGTAAATACTTTTATAAACACATTCACAACAGGAAGTGACTGGAAAGTTGGTGTTTTTGACTCTGTGTCCATAACTTGAACTATATGATAAACATAAACTTTAGAAATCATCTTCCTAGCCTTAAGATAAGATATGAAATGACCCTTCAAGGATAGAGGACTACCTTGCCACTCTAAGATAGGTTCATTTGGAAACATTAAACTAACATCTGGAGTACGACAATTAACTGAGGCATAACATGTATACAACCAATCCATACCAAGAATAACAATAAACTCAGTCATCTCCAACTCTACTAGATCCGCTGAAGTGACTCTATGAAGGACTGAGATAGGGCAATTTTAGTAGATTCTCTTGGCTAGTACTGGCTCACCAACAGGAGTAGAAACACAAAAGGGTTCTAAGAGCTGATAAGGACAAATCTTAAACTTGCAAGCCACATAAGGGGTCATAAAATATACGGAGGCACTTGGGTTTAATAAAGCATACACATCAAGAGAAAATAATTTCAACATACCAATAACAACATCTGGTGAACTATCCTGGTCCTGGCGAGAGGACATGGCATAGAGGCGGTTCATGTGCTGACCACCAGAACTAAAAGCAGTGCCTTAATTGGCCAGTTGACCACCTGGGGCTGTTACGGCAGACTGAGTCCTGCTACCTCCCTGTCCCTTTTTAGTTGAAGGGAAATCTTTAAGCTTGTGTCCAATCTGACCACATCCAAAGATCCACACAAACCAGCTAAACACTCACCAAGATGACTCCTACCATATTTGTTGCAAAAAGTGTAAAGAGTCCCCTTTGTAATACTTCCCTGTGAATAGGAACTTGATCCTCTATCAGTCTGATCATGACGAAGCCTGGGGTCCATGGTAGGAGCACTAGATGAAGAATGAACTGGTCCTAATGATTTCTGCTGAAATAAAGAGTGATGTCCGCCTCCGGACCTTTGATGGCTAAAACCTAAACCCTCTAATCTAACCCTCTTGTCTACCTTGCCATTTACCTCAACTTGTCACCCTCCATCTGATGGGCTTGAGTCATAAGTCAAGAAATATCCATGTCACCCAAAAGAATAGTGGACCTACACTCCTTCTTTATCAAGTCTGACACTTTATAAACGTACTTACTCATCTCTTCCCTCTGGCCAGCCACCATGGAAGGAGCATACTTAGAAAGTTGGGTGAACTTCAACCCATACTCCTGAACTGACATTAAACTTTGCCTCAAATTAATGAATTCTTTGGCCTTTGCTTGCCTAAACTCCCTTGGGAAGAACCAGTCAAGAAAGGCCCACTCAAAGAATTCCCAAGTCATAGGGTCCACATCCCTAGCCCTAGCATCTTTCCAATAAGTGTACCAAATATGAGCCACGTCCTTGAGTTGATAGGAAGCTAGCTCAATACCATAAAAGACAACCACGTGCATTACACCAAAGATCTTTTTTACCTCATCCATGACATTTTGTGGATCCTCACCAACTTTTGAACCCCATAACTCAGGTGGGTTCATGGGAATGAAATCTTGAACTCCGTCCACTACTCCACCTTCGAGGTGGATGGGGATAGTATCCTGCTGATTGGCCTGAGAAGCCATAGTTTGAGCTAGCATATGAATAGCAATTCTGAACTCTGTATTTTTGACCTCAGGTTCAGAAATTGGAGGGTCAACATTTTTGGCAGATCTTTAAGGTATGGTATGGTGAGAAGGCATAATTTGAAATGCATAAAGAATGGATTAGATGAGTGATAAAGTTACACTCTGTTGCACGATATTGATCATGAAAGAAATGAAGTTTTTTCTAAGACACCTTGTAGCTTCCCTCTCATAAGTGTAGCCTTCTTCACACACATGAAAGACACTCTACTTGAAGTTGCTTTAAGATACCCTAGGACTCTTTACCCTGACACTCTGATATGAAGTTTGTCACTCCCTGAAGCTACACACTCGACGTAAAAGGGGACTTGGGACTGCAAGTGCCCCAAGTTAACCCTTGGTCATAGCATAACTTAGGTAATCATAATAAAACATAGTGGAAACATAAATACAAAATCTAGCAACCCAATCCATAAATGATAAAGCCAAGATGAAATGTAATCCGAAAGAAAGACTCAAATACTATCTATTTCTGAAAAACCTCTACATATGACATAAGGAGGTACTGGGACAAGGCACCCAACTAACTCTAAATACTTAAAGGACAATAATAAGCTAAACTCAAGAACTGGTCCTTAAAAGATGAGGACTCACCAACACTAGATGGATGGCCTGTGATCTCTACTATGTGTCTTAGGGAGGAAACCTGAATTTGCATCATCAAAAGAATACAACGCAAAATATGCATCAGTACTATAAATACCATAGGTTGAGCTCAAGCATGAAATATAATAGCTTAATACTTAAAATCTTTATACGGGAGTTTCTTATAACTAACAATAAACCATGTGAGCAACATGGAATCCAACTATGTCACCCAAGTTGGCGAAGCTACCCCGAACCTTGGCAAAAAACGGGGTACTATACATATCGTAATGTGGAACCACTTTCATAAGGAGACACTCTCAACTAACGAGGACCCTTCTTCATGATGAGACACTCTTAACCAACGACGACCCTCTTATCCTACACTGGCAACGTAGTTTTGGACTTGGGTTATCTAGGATCCTCATCGCTCGGTGATAAATACTACTCCCAAAACATACATATAGCTAGTATAATACTAGTGGCATATCTAATGCAAAAACTATTTGAAAATCATAAAGACATATCTAATGTCTTAAAGCTTAGCATTGCCATAATTCAAGACATACTTTCCTTTTTAAAATCATGAATTGAAGAATTAGGCATGCAATTTCTTAATACTTAAGGCCGTGTTATCTAAACATGCCAATTTTCACTTGCAACCATGCAATTTGAAGGAATCATGCTAGAATCATCTTTAATGCATGAGATTTTTAAATCAATTAAGGAACCTCAAATAAATCATAGATAAGATAAGTAATGAGAAATCATGAATTGATGCTTTAAAATTGAACCCATAAGTTTTCCCCAAATTGGGTAAGAGCCTTAATTTCACAAATTCATAAAGCAAAGTAAAAATTAAGGGTTTTGGGCATATGGGTGAAATGAATCCCTTATTGAATACCCACATACCTTATTGAAACTGGCTTGATCTAAGATGAAAAGAAACAGAGGCTTGAACTTGGAACTTGAAGCTTGGAGCTTGGAGGAGTTCATTTCCTCTTTTGGTAGATGAATACGGACTAATGAAAGATTTAGGCTATTAGGAGTAGAAATCCTACTAAAAATGGCCAAAACAAAATCACTTAAGAGTTAAAAGGGTGGGTAATTATAAAAATACCCCTGGGATTTAATTAGAGAAAAGCTGTTAAAAACCTCAACTTCAGGTTCCACGAGCCCTTTCATAGACCATAGATCAATTCACAGTTTGTGGAATGTGCTCGTGGTTCCTGAGCCAAAAGAAGAAGCTGCAGAAGACTTTCTACGACTCAACAGTACAGCTCGTTGAACCATCCACGACTCATGGGTTTGGCTCGTGTTCCCTGAGACAGTCAAATTTTTTAGGGATTCTAAGTTTAAAAGTTGAATCAAATTTTAGGGTGTTACAACTTAGAACGTTAGCTTGTCCTCAAGCAACATGGTAATTAAAAACTGGAAAAATGCATAAACCCAAATAAATTCAAACTGACCCATAGCAATCATTGGAACTTCACAAGTTGATCCAAAACTCATCCACTCCCTTCCTTGTCAATTTTAAACAAGGTACACCGCAGGTATTTGAATTGTTTACTAGTAAGGATCCAAGAATGTAATTATAATGTCAATAAATAACTTTCATACATAGACAACCTGTAACACCCCAAAAATCCTAAGCTAATACCCGAACCTTTTCCATGAGTGTAATGATCCTTTTCCTAGTGTGGTGAGTTCTTTGGATGCGAATCATGTTCATAAGAAACTCCTATCATCAAGTTAAGTCGCAAGCACCTCACCAAAGTAAGTTTTCATGTAAGACTACACTAGGGTAAATATCAATCGATCATTCCTCCTAAAATATAAAGAGTTAGGTGGCTTAGTACCCAACAAATTAAAGGTTTTTGAGTCTTCTTTCAAACTACACTGACCGCGCATTAATCCGAGTCCGGATTAAAAAGTTATGGGCAGTTTACTGCAGTGCTGCTAGTGATGACGGATGGGAATGACGAAGCGTGGTTCTGAACCACGGTCCGTATTGTAACTCTTCATTATTGAACTGCACCTTAAAATTTTTATCTTTAAAATCACTGGTTGGTTCACGACCCATAGACCAAAATCACAGTCCGTAGAGTGACCCGTGGTTTATCAAAATTCAGCTTTTCTTCCCTAGATTCCATGAGTGACTTGACGGGTCATCATTTTAAATGACAGACCATCCTTTAACTCATGGAATGGAGTTCCAGTAGACTCTCAAAAGTGATTTCTAAAATCATGGATCAAATAACGGTCCGTCATTCACTTTGACAGTTCGTACACTAACCCGTGGTCTATGAAGTCAACTTTTTCCAGTTTTAGTCCAAGGGTATTTTTGTAATTTCTCACTCTTTTAACTCCTATACTAAGTCATTTTAAGCCTATTTAGGAGGGTTTTTATTCCTATTTAGCCTAAGTTCTCTCCCATTCTTTCAATCAACATCCAAAAGAAGAAAAATAGTTTCATCTTCTCAAGCTTCAAGCAAGGGTTTCAACTCCTAGTGTCAAGCTCCAAGTTCAAGTCTCCTAAGTCTTTTCAATTCAAGTGTGTTAGCTTCAATCAAGGTATGTGGGTATTCAACAATGTGTTCCTATCACCCTTGTGCCCAAAACTCCCAACTCTCAAATTGATCTATGAACTTGTGAGACTAGGGTTTTGATCTAGATTGGGGAAAACTTATGAAATCCGTTTCTATGTATCAATTCATGATTTATTATGGTTTATCTATTATTTAATTAAGACTCCTTAATTGGTTTCAAAAGCCCATGTATTAATAGTTGAGTTCTAGTAGATTCCATTTAATTGCATAAGTGAAAGTACATGTTCAGATAACATGTCATTATGTATTTTATGAAATTGCATGCCAAATGTTTCAAGTATGAATTTAGAAAGGGAAGGCATGATTTGAGTTATAGCTATGCTAAGTCTTTAGATGTATGATTTTGAATTGCATGACATCAGATATGTCTTATTGCTTTTCAAACAGATTTGACATCAGATATGTCACCAGTTACGATCAGTTTTGGTATCAGATATGCCCTAGTATTATAAGATCTATTAGTATGTTTTGGGAGTAGTTTTTAGCACCGAGTAGGACTGGGTGAGAGTACCCTTAGTCCCAGAACTACGTTCCCCCATAGGTTTGTAAGTCCTCTCTGTTGGGCATCAGTTTTTAGTGATCACGCCACAGTGATGCCTCTATACCCTGGGAAGGTATATTGGGTCCTCTCGATGGGGCATATACATCAGATTCCATGTAGCTCACATGGTCTATGCCAGTTAGAGAACCTCCCACAGAAACAGTTTCAAGTTTAAAAATTTATTGATATTTTTCTTTAAGATTTAAGACTTACTACTTATGATTATGTTTTTAGCTTATGATATTGCATTGAGTCATTACATTACAGATTTTACTATTACCACATGATTTCAGCTTCAAGGATAATTTAAGCATGTTTTATCATAAATTATGCATGATCTAAACTTTAAAACACGCTTTCAAGTATATTTTAGCATGACCTATGAATATCTCACATACTCGGTACATCCTATAGTACTGACGCATATCTTGCGCTGCATCCTTTGATGATGCAAATTCAGGTGTTCCTTTTCAGACCCGTGGCTAGAGCTTCCAGGCCACTTTCTATCAGTTGTTGGTGAGTCCTCTTAGATCGAGGACTAGTTATGTTCTTAGTCAGTGTTAGATATTATATTTTTCCGCACTTAGAATTAGCTAGGGTCTTGTCCTAGAAACTCTTTATGTCATGAGTAAAGGCTTTTCAGACATAGACAACTTTTGAGTCTCTTTTTGGATTTAGTATTACTATTTGACTTGATTATCCATTTATGTGATTCCGGATTTATCTATTATACTTTTGCTTATCTTTGTTATGCTTGAGTATTCTATTATCAAGGGGTTAGCTTGGGGAACTTGCGGTCCTAAGTCCCATGTTACGTCTAGGGGGTAGCTTCGTGTCAATACAAACTTGGTATCAGAGCCTCAGGTTCAAGAGTCCTAGGGTGTCTGAAAGTCGCATCAAGTAGAGTCTCTTTTATGGGTGTGAAGCGCGCCACACTTATTAAAGAAAGGGTATGAGGTGTCTTCGAAAAAACCTCACTTCTTTCATGTTCAATATCGTGCGATAGTGTTTAACTCTATATATTTTTCAAATTTATGCGTTGTCCTAATTCCACCTGCTTTACCTCATATTTGCGGTGCCAAAAGTAGTGAATCTCAGATTATATCTTAGCGAGGTGCTCTCAGATCCTCTTTCAGAACCTTGTTACTAATTATTCCGTAACAGGGGAAAATGTGTACCTAGATCCTTGGGTAGTTTTCCCACTTGACAGATGTTGTATTGTAATCCATTAGTAGTAGAATGAACCTAGAGCCAAAAATATGAAGTTAGAAGGATGGTATCCTAGACGGGAGAATGATTGTTGATTAGAGTATGTATATAGAGTTGTGTTTTACTAGATGGGTAATGGGATGATACATCCCTTGGTGTGGATTAAAAAGTGGTAACTTCTTGAGCTAGTATAGACGAGGTATAGGATGTGAACAAAAGGATGATAGTATGAGAGTGAGAATGATAGTTTTATGGTATTTTCTGGTAGGCTTGGTATAATGTATGCAAGAGTTTAAGTGATGAGTTGCATCAAGTGTGAATATGTAGGCATGATATATATGTGAGTTAGAGAAGGATAGGCAATTTTGAGCCTCTCGGTATAGGCTTTAACGCATTTGATTTGGTAGGTAGTATAAAGATAGAGCTTTGGGAGATAGGACCATGTAAGCTTGACATGTCTTTGCAAGGGATAGGTTGGAAGTTATTGAGTGTGATATGTACAACCCTTATATGAGATAAAAAGGTTGAGGCCAAGATTTTTAGGTGAATGGGGGTCTTAGACTATAGAAAGAAGTGGGTATTCATGCTAGATTCTAGAGTAGTGTATATTCAATTAGGGTAAAATGGTCCATTCACTTTGAGAGGTTGGTGAGGGGTCTATAGACTTAGGAGGGTAGCATGTACCTAAGGGGGACATGGTGAAATGTTGAATCGGTCAGATTTTGGAGGCTCAGGTACCGATTCTTGTGGGTGTTGGAACAAAGTCAAGAGGGTAGGTAGAAGCTTATTTACATCCTAGCGTCCTAAGTATACTTCTGCCATTATGATATCTTTTCATGCCTTGTGTGTTCGAGACATGGTATTATTTTAGATTCACACTCATGTTCAGGTTCTAGAAAGGCAAGTGATTGCTTTAGGCAACGATTCTACTCTTATATTATGATTCTATAAATTCCTGCTTTATTCCCTGAGGTTGGTATCTATGTAAACACATGTCTCTCAGTATTCTTGGTCCTATTTCCTTAGTTCATTCCTCAGACATGCCTCAATACCTAATAAAATCATGTTACGCCATGTATATGCTCAGACCTGATTCTTGAAATGATTCACACTTATGATTTCCTTATTCTAAAGCCCTTTGATCTTTTCCTTTGATGATGAGTGGTGGTCATCCCCACTGATTCATGTCTTACGCGACCAGTATGTAAAGTGCTCATGCCTATTATGCTCAATTCCCTAAGCCCCACCTTGAGTGGCTTGATCACGCTAAGTGTAAGTCAAGATCAATCAGTAGTCTTTCATTTGTGACGCTCATGCTCTCGCTCTTTTCTTTCGATGATTCTGGTTTATGTTATTATAAGTGTTAGGGGAGAAGGACTTGTAGTAGCCTAGCTGGGAGGTAGAAGATTTATTTTCCTTGTTAGCGTACTTGTTCCACCATGACATCTAGGTGTTGGTGAATTATGAGGTAAGGATTATTCATGTGAAATAGTTAGATGAGGAAGTTTAGTATGTCCCTCTGTATAAGTTCTTGAATTTGTGATTCCTAGTTATGATAGGAAAGAGGAGAGAAGTCTTACATAGGGTAAGCTACGAAACCATAAGGTAGCGATAGTTATAAGCTTGAATATCATGATGGGATATATGTGGATAATTCTTTTGCGCAACTAGTGACCCTTTGGTTGAGAGCCATAGGTTAGTTGGGTGTTGTGATAAAAGAGGATGCTATCCTTGAAAGATGTTCTAGATGTAATAGATCTGGTCGATATAGGTTTGAACATGGAGAATCGAGTAGTTAGACTCAGACCTTAGAACCTTTATGTGCGATGTTGAGGTTGTTAGTTGCAAATGGTAGGAGTGGTATTCATAAGAGAATAGTTTCCCCGTATATCTACTTCTCTCATTTTGGTGTCCCTTTCGATTAACTGTGAGTTCTAGAATATGTTTGTTCTTTATGAGTTTTAGCTGAGTTCATACTCTCATCCCAGGCCAGTTATCATATCGAATATCCAGTTCCTGTCCTATTGGGTATCCTCACATTTTCAGCATGCATACGTGTCTCCTGAAACCAACTCAGTTTTTATTTAAATCAGAAGTTGGTTACCACGATAGTACTTCAGCTTTTACAACTCAGTTGAAGTAGCTACTTGGGAAGCAGATTCATCCATGAAGGCCAGATACCTTCACCCTTCTCCTTCCAATCCAGTTTTAGCTTGAGGTAGTAGATCCATCCTTAGTATGTCCCTCCGATTCTATTCCAGCAGTTTTTCTCACGATCCTAGCATGTATTCATATTTTTGAAGTTGATTCAGCCATGTTTTAAGTTCAAAAGTTCAGTTTCATGTTGATTCTTTGGTTTTCATGTTTCATTTTTTGTTGGGCTATTTTCTCTCTAGAGTTCCCTTGCTTAGTCTTCATTCGAGGACGAATGATCCAAAGGGGGAGATATTATAACACCCCAAAAATCCTAAACTAATACTCGAACCTTTTCCATGAGTGTAATTATCCTTTTCCTAGTTTGGTGAGTGCTTTGGATGTGAATCATGTTCATAAGAAACTTCTATCATCAAGTTAAGTCGCAAGCACCTCACCAAAGTAAGTTTTCATGTAAGACTAAACTAGGGTCAACTTCAATCGATCATTCCTCATAAAATATAAAGCATTAGGGGTCTTAGTAACCACCAAATCGAAGGTTTTTGAGTCTTCTTTCCAACTCCACTGACCGCGCATTAATCTGAGTCTGGAGTAAAAAGGTATGGGCAGTTTACTGTAGTGCTGCCAGTGATGATGGATGGGAATGACGAACCGTGGTTCTGAACCACGGTCCATACTGTAACACATCATTGCTGGACTGCACCTTAAAATTTTCATCATTAAAACCACTGGTTGGTTCACGACCTGTAGACCAAAACCATGGTCCATAAAGTGACCTGTGGTTTGTCAAAATTCAGCTTTTCTTCCCTAGATTCGACGAGTGACTTGATAGGTCGTCATTTTAAACGATGGACCATCCTGTAAATTATGGAATGGAGTTCCAGTAGACTCTCAAAAAGTGATTTCTAAAATCACTGACAAAATGATGGTCCGTCATTCACTTTAACAGTTCGTACACTGACCCGTTGTTTCTGAAGTCGACTTTTTCAGCTTTTTCCCAGTTTTAGTCCAGGGGTATTTTTGTAATTTTCCACTATTTTAACTCCTATACTAAGTCATTTTAAGCCTATTTACGAGGTTTTTTATTCCTACCTAGCCTAAGTTCTCTCCCATTCTTTCAATCAACTTCCAAAAGAAGAAAATGAGTTCCATCTTCTCAAGCTTCAAGCAAGTCTTTCAACTCCTAGTCTCAAGCTCCAAGTTCAAGTCTCCTAAGTCTTTTCAATTCAAGTGGGTTAGCTTCAATCAAGGTATGTGGGTATTCAACAATGGGTTCCTATCACCCTTGTGCCCAAAAATCCCAACTCTAAAATTGATCTATGAACTTGTGAGACTAGGGATTTGATCTAGATTGGGGAAAACTTATGAAATCAATTTCAATGCATCAATTAATAGTTTTTATGGTTTATCTATGATATAATTAAGACTGCTTAATTGGTTTCAATACACCATGTCTTAAAAGTTGAGTTCTAGTATAATTCCATTGAATTGCATGATTTTAAGTTAAAGTACATGTTCAGATAACATGTCATAATGTATTTTATGAAATTGCATGCCAAATGTTTCAAGTATGAATTTAGAAAGGGAAGGCATGATTTGAGTTATGGCTATGCTAAGTCTTTAGAAGTATGATTTTGAATTGCATGACATCAGATATTTCTTATTGCTTTTCAAACAGATTTGACATCAGATATGTCACCAATTATGATCAATTTTGGCATCTGATATGCCCCAGTATTATATGAGCTATAAGTATGTTTTAGGAGTAGTATTTAACACCGAGTTAGACCGGGTGAGAGTACCCTTAGTCCCAGAATTATGTTCCCCCGTAGGTTTGCAAGTCCCCTCTGCTGGGCATCCATTTATAGTGATCATGCCACAGTCATGCCTCTATACCCTGGCAAGGTATATTGGGTCCTCTCGATGGGGCGTATACATCATATTCCATCTAGCTCACATGGTCTATGTCGGTTAGAGAACCGCCCACATAAACAGTTTCAAGTTTATAAATGTATTGACTCTTTGCTTTCAGATTTCAAACTTACTACTTATGATTATGCTTTTAGCTTATGATATTTCATTGAGTCATAAAATTACAGATTTTACTATTACCACATGATTTCAGCTTCAAGGATAATTTAAGTATGTTTTATCACAAATTATGCATGATCTCAGCTTTGAAACACACTTTCAAATATATTTTAGCATGACCTATGCATATCTCACATACTCGGTACATCCTATAGTACTGACGCATATCTTGCGCTGCATCCTTTGATAATACAGATTCAGGTGTTCCTTCTCAAACCCGTGGCTAGAGCTTCCAGGCCTGTTTCTGTCAGTTGTTGGTGTGTCCTCTTAGATCTAGGACTAGTTATGTTATTAGTTAGTGTTAGCTATTATATTTTTTCCGCACTTTGAGTTAGGTAGGGTCTTGTCCTAGCAACTGTTTATGTCATGAGTAAAGGTTTTTCAGACATAGACAACTTTTGAGTCTCTTTCTGGATTTTGTATTCCTATTTGAATTGATTATCCATTTATGTGATTCTGAATTTATCTATTATGCTTCTGCTTATCTTTGTTATTCTTAAGTATTCTATGAACAAGGGGTTTTCTTGGGTCACTTGTTGTCCCAAGTCCCATGTTACACCTAGTGGGTAGCCTTAGGGCGTGACACAACCTCTATCCTAACAGTCAGTAAAATGACAATACGTCCTAGTGCCCTCATTATAAAAAAGTCCCACACATATTCAATAAATTTTAACTAGGGACTATAAGAGATATACTCATGCTCACAAAGAATTTCAAACAATGCACATGTGATACTACAGGATTGCCCTTGCTATTCCACTTTTGTTCTTTAGACATTTCATCATGATTACTACAGGACTTTCTCAGCTAGTAAAGAAGGCTCAGGTGTAGGTAGGACACATTTGGGGATTAGTGACTAAGCCATCCTTGGTACCATCAGCCTACTATTTCCACTCATGCTGATTCATTTCACCCTTATTCACCTTTTACTACCAATTATTTCTAGATACGGGAGCGGCCTTCTTATGACTTGAGTTTCTCTTTTCTTTCTTTTTCTCATGCTCACACCAACAACCTCTATGCTATCAACAATCAATCTTTTAGTACCCCATTTCAGTTATCATATACCTCTACAGTAGCCACCATCAACTTAGGCTAATTTCCTGAGTTGAGGTTCATAATGTCCAAGAAGGGACCAGCGACAAAACAAAGATTCAAAGTTAAAGTGGGGAGGTGAATGGTTATTGAAACAACATAGTTTAATTCACCTCAAAAAGGGATCAAGGAGTCATTTACATATTTGGACGGTCTTTTTAGGCTTATTGGACTATACTCAAAAAGGGCATGTGATCATTTTCTAACCAACTGACTTAGAACTTTAATAAAAAAGATCGGACAAGTTCTAGATGCACGCATAGAGTAAGAAAAATAAAAAATATGCTCACACTCACTTGGCACAGGAAAAAAATTATCAATACTAACCATCATATCAACAGTTTGGCTTAAGAAAAGTTACAACATCCATATAAACTAAAGAGATTCAAATATCCATAACAGTCAACAATCCCAACTATAGCACATGTACAAAAAAAATTTGGAGGGGGTTTCGTATTTGAACACATGCCATTGATTGCAATAAAATAAATTATATTCCTTTTACACTACATAAGAAAAAAAGAACACATCCTAAACATGCCAGTTCTGCTATATATCACACCCAAAGGAAAAGAAATACGGAAACAAAAACCCTCGGGTCTTGACTCACAGGTATCCCCCTACCCCTCATCAAAAGAAATAAGCATTGACCCCAATTCAACAAAAAATGATCATTACGTTCTAGATAGAAAGGAGTAAATATGAAGCCTTAGGCGTCAGAGCCTAGCACAAAGATTGAGGTCATTGGGACCTCTGAATCAGGAGCAATTTTTAGAGTAGGTGTAGGTGACATCTGTAAGCCGAACTTATGCTCATGCACCACACTAGAAGAGGTCCCAACCTATAAGTCTCTAACTCTCTCTTGTCTCAATTCCTTATCTAGTATAGAATGCTTCTTCACTCGTTCTAAGTCTTTTTCTTCTTGAGTTTTCTTTCGGTGCTTTCTTTTCCTTGACTATTTATTACCGCCTTTTTTGATTGCTGACCCTGGATATTTAGACCACTCAAATCAACTATGAGGTCATATTTTTTGACTCCACCACCTCTAGTTCTGCAAATAAACAAAAAGCTCCACATTAAAGGGCTACAATTTCAACCCAAGGTTTTTCAATTCATCACCAAACTTTGCCAAGTCTGGGATTGTAATTTCTTTAAGCCTTCCATCCATCCTTGCTTTTATAACATCAATGCAGTCATGAAAATATTCATATGGTTTTAGTGATTCTTTGATGGCTTCATCAACAATTGACTTGAATAGATCAATCCACGCTTTCAGTTATTTCTCAATCTTCTTTTACTTTTGGACCATTTTGACAAGGTTCTACGTGGTCAACTTATACTCTTATTGTGTAAGATTGAACCAAAACTCTGTCCAATGCTTTCACCTCAGTTAATTTCTGACCCTTTTAATATAGCTTTTTAAGAATAGCTAGGTAATTTTCATAGAATTCACGGACCATGGTTGGGTAGTAACACCCAAGTAGTGTGCTCATCCACCTTAACTCATAACCTATGAATTGTCTCTCAATGTTTGGGTATTCAGGAAACTCTATTGTCAAAATATGGATCTCTTCAACAATCGGTCTCTTAATCATTCTTGATTTAGTCATAAGGAGACCATCTTGGTAATGTTTTTTAGCACCTTCAACCTTCCACCGAATGGACTCCTTACCCCAAGGGCCTTACTTCTTATTACTTTTCCTCCCTCGTGTGCGTTTTCTAGACTTTCAGTGGCCTCAGTACCACCATCGTCATTTGTGCTAGGGCTTGAGCTATCACCCATCACTACTATTTTCTTTGCTTGATGACTCATCCTCCTCATCAGACTGGGAGGCATAAGCTTGTCTTTTTGTGATTTCCTAGTATGATAGGCTGGTGTATGAGTTTTCTCAACCTCAATATCTGGTTCATCAAGTAGTCTCCTGGTCGAGGCCGACCTTTCTTGCCATTTTCAAGATCCTCCTTGGGTTATTTTGAGCTTTGGAGCCATTTTACCTACAAAAAGAAAATGTTAGTTCACCCATGAGAGAAGAAACAAAGTAGTAGCCCAATGTTTCACAATTGGTTAGTGTGGATGTTTGGGGTGATGAATCGTCACCTTTATGACTTCTCATCAACCTTGTCGCTAGGCCAGGCAAACTGTTTGGCACTTTATGACAACTTGCATGATGGTTTGTCACAAGCTTGACTATTCGTCAGATGAACTGTCAGGCTAGACAAAGAGTTGGGATCCCATTGTTCTTTTGATGGATCCTGTTAGCGACTCCTCACACATGTGATGATTAGACACATGGTTCTATCACCCTCAACAGTGAAATTGCTCTTTTTTGAGGCATTTTGTCAAACACTTTGATTGCAACTTTTTAACCTTGCCAATTCTTTGAGAATTTATTTACATGACCACACCACAACAACAAAATTCTCTTAGTGATCAAGAGGTTGTCTTGACAATAATTTACAACACCAGGGGTTTTATTTTACAACAATTTAGAGAACCACATAACCCATAGAAATTCAACCATGAAATTGAAGGTTGTGTTATTCATATTGAATGAACTATCACCCAAATTCAAGAAGATGAAGCAAATATCATACCTTGACGTTGACAATGGAGAAAAAATTACTTTTTGCACTTGGCTTAACTTAAAATCTCACAAACAATTACTATTAGCCAATATTAGAGGAGGTTGAAGACGGGATGAGGGTTGGCCTGCCTTATGTTGATATGGAATGGTTTGAGAAAGTAGTGCTTTGAATGAGGGGTAATGCAATTTGAAAAAGGATAGGTAGAAGAACAAAACCAATATTTAGAAATAGTTCTAGCGTTTATTGGGATTAAATGTGAAGAGGGTCAGTTCAGGCTTAGGGCTTTGAAATTAGGTCGGTTCGGGTTGAAAAATTAAAGAAAATTACTCACCTGGGTTGACGAGTCCTATGGTAACTCATCACAAAGGTGACATATCATTGTGTGGACTATCAACATAGCCAGTTTTTGTAGCCCGAGATTCATCCTTGATTGCTAAGTATGATAGCTCATCACACTTATGATGACTCATCACATGAGCCGTTATGCTTAGGAATTAAATGTTTATTTTTCTTCATTGTTAATGACTAGGTGTGATGGCTCATCACACTTGTGACAGTTTGTCACATGAGTCATCACTCTTAAGCAGAAAATACCCTAATCTTGCTCCTTTTAATGATTCGAGGAGATGGCTCATCACACTTTTGATGATTCATCACATGATCTGTCACCTTAACCAGAATGTCATCCTCCACATCTTCACTTGAATTTTCACTTCCTGCACACTTAAACATCAACATCAACCATGTTAAAGAATAAAAACTACTCAATGGTGGTTTTACAACAACAAGATATTAGTTGCCTCCCATTAGCGCCTGATTTAACATCGTAGCATGACGCGGGTATCTTGATTGGTCAAATTTCATCAAGATACACTAAAGATACTATCTTTACCTCCTCTATAATTCGGACGTACTATTTCACCCGTTGTCCATTCACTTGGAAATGCTCCCCGTCCTTGTTTCCTAGTTCAAAACCTCTTGAAAAAAACACTTGGTTGACTTTGAAAGGCCCGGACCATTTAGACTTGAGCTTACCTGGGAACTATTTGAACCTTGAGTTGAATAACAATACCAGGTCCCTGATATTGATTTTCCTCTTCTCAATTCTTCTATCATGATACAGTTTCATTTTCTCTTTGTAGAGGGCGACCCTCTCATAAGCTCGTAGATAGAATTCATCTATCTCATTCAGTTGTTCCAGCCTCAAAGCCTTAACATACTTGCAACTAAGATATAGCTTTTTAAGTGCCCAAAGGTATTTGTGCTCAAGCCCCATAGGCCAATGACAGGCTTTACCAAACACAAATTGGTAAGGATACATACTGATCAGTGTTTTGAAAGGAGTTCGATAAGCCCATAATGCATCGTCATGTTTCTGCGCCCAATCCTTTTGATTAGCATTTATAAACTTTCCTAATATCATTTTTATTTCTCGATAGGACACTTCTACTTACCCACTGGTTTGCGGGTGATAGCGGGTAGCCACCTTGTGTTGCTTCACTCTATATTTAGCCAAAGTTGTACGGAACACCTTGTTGCAAAAGTGTGACCCCCATCAATTATGATAGTGCGAGGAGTACCAAACCAAAAGAAAATATTCCTTTTCATGAATTCCACCACACTCTTACCATCGTTGTCTTCCAAAGCCATGGCTTCCACCCATTTGATACATAATCCACCACCACTAAAATATACTTGTGATCATAACAAACTCAAAAATTGGCCCATAAAGTCGATGTCCCAGACATCAATTAACTCAACTTCCAAAACCGTGGACATGGGAAACTTCTGCCTCTAAAAAATAGATATTTGTTTTTGGCATTGGTCACATATCTTGAAAAATTCTTGGGCATCTTTATGGATCGTCGTCCAGTAATACCCATATTGTAGGACCTTTGATGATGTATGATCAGCTGCATTATGTCCCCCTACTGGGTAAGAATGACAAGCCTACAAAATGCTCAACATCTCTACTTTTGGTACAAATCTCCTAATTATTTTGTCAGCACACAACCAGAATAGGTAGGGTGATGAACACTCAAATTGTGCTCCCCAAAGGTGGAGGTCGCGGCGATTGTACAACAAAACAAAATGTATAATTTCCAACATGTCAGCATCGTACCCAAGGAATTTGGAGCTAGCTAAATGAAGATTATATTGAAGTGAGTTCAAAATAAGAGTAAGTGCTTAAACATGAAAAGTAAATTGTTGGGGGAATCGGTATGTTGTCACTATAATCACAATTTAAATTAAAGCAAATAAACAAAAGCAGGTGTACCAAATTGATTAAGTGACTAGAGATGTGTATCTGATGGGGCCTTAATCATCGGATAAGGTCATTATCAATTCAAAGTTATTCTCGCTTATTGACATGAGTAGAATTGGTCATGGGTATGTATTTCTATCTTTCAATCAACAACTAAATATCCGATGATCTCGGTTAGAGCATCATCGGTTTGATTGACAAAAACAATCAATCTAAGCTTGGAGAGGTCACATTATCTCTAGCTTAGACCCTTAATTGGGTGATTCCTTCGATAAGAGTTATTTCTAGCCTCAAATATGGATGGAGTCCCAAGTTCCCAGTAGTAATTTCACATCTAAAACCATAAAATCCTCTTTCAACCAATCACATAGTCAAGTAATGAAAATTAATGTTTGCAACCACCAATTTTAGGATTAAAACTTAGTAAAACTACTAGACCCATGTCAAATAAGCAATTATACAGATGAATTAACAACACCCACCCCCATTTGGAAAGCACCCATCATCAACACACCCCTAGACAAGAGAAATTAGCCTCTAATAGCAAAGGAGAGAGATATACAAAATGGGTAAGTAAAAATCCTCTTCATTGGAGCTGAATGTAAATTTCTAAGCTCAATTTGAGTACACAATTGGTTAACCAAGAGAATGGATTCAAACCCTCTTCTCTTTTGGAGAGGAAAACTTATTCTCAAAGAAAAAAGCTATCTAAAATATTCAAGACTGAAGTATATATTTACAATTGTGCCTAAAGTGGCCTTTTATAGTTTCCCGAATGTCACTAATATTTAGGACAAAATTGCCCCTTCGGGTGGTGTGCAACGTTATGTGTTGTTCGTACGTCATGATATGCACGTTGCACATAATCTTCAGTTGTATCAGTGACTTCAACTTACTTTGGGAGCTTCATGCGAAGGGGGTACGGTTTGCACCTTAGAATGTGTGCGTCGCACAACGACCACACCCCTTAATAGATTCTTCAGTGGATTTTGCAACTTCATGCGGAGGAGGTATGATTCACAACCTCGGCTTGTGCGTGTTGCATCACCACTGCATTTCATGTCAGAATCTCCAGCTTATCTGAACACTTCACACTTTACTCCTTTTGAGATCTTTTTGGGTCCATTTCCTTATTTCTAATCATTTGTCAGAAGTACATGCATAGACATCAATAAAGGTCATAAGAACCTCTAAATATATTCAAAACATATCAATAATTCATGGAAACAGGCTGAATAAGTTGGTAGATTACCATCGTATCAAACCCCCAGAATTGAACTATTGCTTGTCCTCAAGCAAGATAATCACAAGGCAAGGAATAAATTATGCTCTAGACTCAATTAAGGCACAAAAGACTAATCTATACTTAAAAAAAGAAAAAGAATAAACAAAAGACTCAAATAAAAGACTCAACTACGATGCTCATCTCAATTTGAACCACCGCGAACTCGAGGCATTTGGCCATTTCAAAACTTTTTCCAAGAAGGATTTCATTCTCATTAAAAATCAATGGAATTTTGTAATTCAAAACAAACCATTTAAGCTTCTCAAGTCATTGGCATGGACTTTCAAGGTTTGTCTCGAGATTAGCCACACAACATTTCTCATTCATTCCCCTCAATTGAAATAGAGACCTTATGTTTCAAATTGAGTGCATGATGCCACTAACCAGAAGAGACATTAGTGGGATTCTCTGTATATCGCCACTAATGTAGGGTTGCCAAGCTCGGAATCACCAAGGACTTACGGGTTACGATGTTGGCTAGGGCTAAGGTGAGGATTTCATTTGGTTCAAGTGGTTACACCTCCCTAATGCTCTTTGTTCTCATTTCAAACACCGCTCATATTTTCAAATTTCAACTTCACCTTATTTCTCCCCCACACAACCCAAGATTTCTCCTTTTTACTCATGATTATTCAAACTCTTTGTATCTCCTTTGTTTGGTAGCACCTATTTTTGCTTTTCATTTTGCTTACTGGATTGAACTTTTGGAGCAAATTTTCAATTCAAACCTAAGGTGCTACCTGTACCTTGGAGTGCACTTCTTTTCTTCTCCCCATTTGATTGCTTACACCCCCAAACATAGGCATTTTCCTATGTTATCCTTCCCCCCCCCAAACTTAGGATTTTAGCCTACTTTTCACTTTCAAGTAATTAGGGATGACGGATGCCGAGATAGAGGTTCCAAAAAGGTCAAGGTGTTAACAAGGAGACAAAGAACGGTCACAAGCTCAAAGGGGGTTACTAGGATTGATGTCATGGGAAGTCTTTTGGGTTAAGTGGCTGTTAAAAAGGACCTAAGGTCATTTTCCAAGCTCGGCCACACCTAGAATTTCACCATAAACCATATTCGGGGCAAGTTCTAGATGACACTTATGCACAAGAATCAAGGTAAAACCTCACCTCACAAGGCACCATGCCACAAGACTTCTTTTATTAGTGTCAAAATCAATTGGGACAAATGATTTTCCATAAGCTATTCCGAGTTCATTACACACTCATTTGTGAGTTAATCAAGCCAAAGAGAGAGTGTGTAAGTCATGACAACAGAATACTTTTCCTCAAAAGTTCATTTTCCTTCTTTCTTTTATTTTCAAAACAATTTGCCAAGAGAAATTTTTGGTGGGCCCATTTCGAGATAAGAAACTACAAACTCAATTCTGAAACTAAAACTTAGCATTGTCCCCTAAGAAATTCACCTCTCAATCTATGATAGGGAAACACCAACCCGGTTCGACACAAAAACAAAAGAAAAGAAAAAGAAATTAATCAAAACTTTTGCTTCTTGGGAAAGAACCGTGGTATTAAGAAAACCCTCGGAGTTTATTTCTAAACTACTATTAACAAGGAGATATCAAAATTTACACTCATGATTCATTTTAAAACAAGCTTTGGCATAGGCCTTTAGCGTATTTGCAAAGCACGGGTAGTGAAATAATAGGTCATGTAAGACCAACCGGGCAATACAATATCTATCAACAAAAATCAAGCCCGACAAGGACATAGATAAGCTCAAAATAAAAATAAAACATAACCAAAAGCGCCCGGCGAGGGCAATGTCAACACAACACGCATCACAATCTTAATAGTTACAGGCTCCCCCAAACTTAAAGTAAGCATAGCCCCAATGCACAAAAAGTTATACAATTAAGAATGAGTGCCAAAAAATCCCTAGCTAAGGATGGCGACTATGCCTCCTTGAATAGAATTTTCGAGTTAGATCTTCTGGTTGTTGTGATGATGATTATGATGTTTAGATTTAGGAATGTGCAGGGTCAATCTAAAAGCCTTCCAATGGTGGTATTGTAGGATCCCATGGAAGCTTAAGGGGACCAAATGGGCCATCCACATACCATCTATCCTCAGTAGTTATCAACTCATGGTAGGAAGGCCCCCTGCTCCAGCTAGGCCTAGGTGGAGTCCTCCATCCTGGAACAGGTGAGTCGGGAGGATTAGGATATTGTTAGACTGATGGTGGATCAAGCACTTGTTCAGATTTTTAATGTAATTTCCACCCCGTGCACCAATCATCAGGAGGGCTAGCATCCCTTGGGGGTAGTGAGAAGTTTGGGGTCAGTATATTAAGATCCCAATTTGATTCAACATGCATGACCACTTTCTTGAGTTCCACAACCTATATTAACATAGTGTCCACTCTAGCACATAGATTTCTCACTCTTGACACTACCAGTTTCAAGGCTGACTTGATGGCGAATTGAATTATGGTTGGGATGTCTGTGGCTAACTTTTGTAGAGGCTCCTCATTATTGTTAGTGAGTTGAGCAAGGTTTAGCAAGTTACATGAGGAGGAGGTGGGTGCTTGAGATAGCACATGCACCATGCTCGAAACTCCCTGAGGCAAGGGTGAAACCCCTTCTTGATCATGCACAATGTTGTTCACTTGAGACATGGGTGTGGTAGTATGTGAAGTTTGACCGAGCTGCCTTATTTTGACATGTGGGGCATCTTTATCCCTATTTGTGTCCAAGCAAACCATCCCCTTAGATATTCTAGACTTATCAATTGCTCGAAAAAAAGGACACCCAATTTGGATACATAGAAGAGTTATGAGCACGGGGAAAGCCATGGATGTGAAGTCATGTTGCGGTTTTATCTTGCGATGTTCAGCTATGATCTCACCTTTATTCAAACAGAGGCCTCTCATGATGTATGCAAAGAGAATGGCCATCTCTATGGTTACTTTAGTGGTGTGGCAGGTCGGGATGAGTCTTGTGCTCACAAAGTCAATCCACATGCGTGCTTCGAATCTAAGATCCGAGTGATGGATTTGCCCCTTTGAGGTGGACCAAAAGGGTTATCCTTCAGCATTCACACTGGCAAACCATTCATATTCTTTTTTCTTTCTAGCCACAGGTTCAAAGTACCTTGTTTTGGGGATTGGCTTGTCATCGCATATGGCAAAATAAATGGCTTTAGGGGTAATGTTCACCTCTTTACCTCGTGCCAAAACTGACTTGAGGCATGGCAACTTGCTTAGTGGGCCTTTGTAATTTAGTATGTCGAGGCAGGCCTGGTACGAGGCATAGAATTCTTGCACCAACTAAGAAAAGTAGAGGCCTGGTGTATTGGAAAAGTCTTCCCAAACTTTTATGCGAAATTGCTTTGGCATGTTCGGGAATTCCTTGGAAATCTTCTACATTGAACCCCTTTTCCTCCAAGAATAGGCGATTTCGGAATTTAGAAAATTAGGCTTCCATTCCCTTGAGCACAAGCCGGTCTCCCGACTTAATGTGCTCATCCTCTTGTATAGGAACACCTGCATTTGGAGTGTGCTTTAGGGCACGTCTCTTTTGATGGTGCCTATTGGAAGACATAATCCCATGGATGGGCATTAGCAGTATGCACTATGAATATATACACACTAAACAAAGTTAGGAATTCAGTGAAGTGGAAAACAAATGAGGGTGATGTGGCTCGTGAGAAACACATACAGACCGCACTAGTGAGAGTGTGTGTTTTATGTGCCATCGCATGAGCTAATAGACTACTACATGTGGTTTTCCTTTTGTGGTGCGAAGATGGTGCAGACCACACCCACCAAAGTGCGCCTCGCACCAAGCTTTGCCCCTCAGAATAGTGATTGGCTCTCTCTTTTAAACACGGTGTGATGCCTTGTACGACCCGCACATCAAGATCTATGCATTGCATGCGAAACGCACAAAGGCACAATTGGAATTTTTGTTTCTTGTGTTCTTGTGAATTCCGCATGTGATCCATAGAGGAAGATGTGCTTAGGCACTTGGCACCACTCAACAAACCAGTCAACAAGAAACAAAGGGGGACAACGGATATCATGACCACAACTTTTGGGTACTCAGACTTCCCTGGGTTTCCATTAATACAACAACAAGTAATAAAGAAACTCAGCGACTTTCCTTAAGATGGATGTTACCCTGTCTATCAGTAGGAACATCAACCCCTCACTTGAAACATGGGTACCAATAATTTTAGCAATAATTAACCCCCTCCTCGCACAAGATCATAAACCCCAAATATAATGCTCAACAAGAAATAGGGGTATACAATCAGCAAAATTCAGCCTCAAGAATCAATTTTCAATCAAAACCTCATGACAATCAACGATTCGCCCTTAAGAACGACGTCACCCAATCTATCATCGAGCCAAATCATTCGTTAGTCACAAGTGGGTTACTTAGACTTCACCCTTAGCACATATTTTGAGACTAAAAATTACTACCAATCAACATGCATTAACAAGATATAGGTTCTACCAAGTTGACACAAAACAATATTATTAATACAACTCAAAATTAGGGACCCAATTTTTTTGGATCTCACCCAAAGCCAACATGGTAATTCTACTAAGCATGCTTCACAATATGAGTTCCCAACATCCATAAAAACAAGATTTTAACGTCGGGGAACTTACCCCAAGTGAAGATTACGAAGGGATGAGTGAAAATTTAAGCTTTTTGGACTTCAATAATGGTGACCCAAGCAGACCTCATTGGAGAACAACGGCGGCAGCGGTGGAGATAGTTGGGAGAGAGGAGAAGAAGATTTTCGGAAAAGTAGAGAGGTTTTTGGAAGGTGTAGAGGTCACGACAATCGTATAGCAAAGCAAAATTTATAATTCCCAATGAGTGTCGGGATCATACCCAAGGGACTTGGAGCTTGCTAAATGAAGATTGTATTGAAGTAAGTTCAAAATGAGAGTTAGTGCTTAAACATGAAAAGTAAAAGGTTGGAGGAATTGGGATGTTGTCACTCCAATCACAATTCAAATTAAAGCAAATTAACGAAAGCAGGTGTACCAAATTGAGTAAGCGACTAGGGATGTGTATCCGATGGGGCCTTAATCATGGGATAAGGTGATTATCGATTCACACGTATTCTCTCTTGTTGACATGAGTAGCATTGGTCATGGGAATAGATTGCTATCTTTCAATTAACAACCAAATATCTGATGATCTCAGTTTGATCGACAAAACACAAATCTAAGCTTGGGGAGGTCACACCATCTCAAGTTTAGACCCTTAAGTGGGTGATTCCTTCAATAAGTGCTATTTCTAGCCTCAAATCTGGATGGAGACCCAAGATCCCACTAGTAATTTCATATCTGAAACTATGAAATACTCTTTCAAGCAATTACATTGTCAAGTAATGAAAATTAATGTTTGCAACCACCAATTTTAGGATTAAAACTTGGTGAAACTACTAAACACATGTCAAATAAGCAATTATAAATATGACTAACCAACACCCACACCCATTTGTCATGCACCCATCATCAACACACCCCTAGACAAGAGAAATTAGCCACTCATAGCAAAGGAGAAAGATATACATAATGTGTAAGTCAAAATCCTCTTCATTGGAGTGAATCTCAAGTTCTAAGCTAAATTTGAGTACACAAATGGTTAACCATAAGAATGGATTCAAACCCTTTTATCTTTTTGAGAGGAAAACTTGTTCTCAAAGCAAAAATCTATCTAATATATAAAATACTGAAGAATAAATTTACAATTATGCCTAAATTAGCCTTTTATAGTTTACCAAAATGTCAATAAAAGTTAGGACAAAATTACCCCTTTGGGTAGTGTACGGCGCGACATGCGGTTTGTACGTCGTGATGTTCGCGTCGCAAACAATCTTCAGTTGCACCAGTGACTTCAGCTAACTTTGGGAGCTTCATGGAAAGGGGGTGCAGTTTGCACATTAGAATGTGTGCGTCGCACAACGACCGCACCCCTTAGGAAATTCTTCAGTGGATTTTTCAACTTCATGCGGAGGAGGTGCGGTTCGCACCTCAGCTTGTGCATGTCGCACAGCCACAGCATTTCAGGTCAGAATCTCCAGCTTATCCGAACACTTCATACTTCACTCCTTTTGAGCTCTTTTTGGGTCCATTTCCTTTTTTCTCATCATTTATCAAAATTACTTGCATAGACATCAAGAAAGGCCATAAAAACCTCTAAATCTATTAAAAACATAGAAATAATTCATGGATACAGGCTCAATAAGTTGGTTGATTACCGACATGTCAAACCCCCAAACTTGAACTATTGCTTGTCCTCAAGCTAAATAATCACAAGGCAAGGAATAAATTTTGCTCTAGACTCAATTAACGCACAAAAGACTAATCTATACTAAAAAAATAAGAAAAAGAATAAACCAAAGACTCAACTACAATGCTCATCTCAGTTTTAACCACCACGAACTCGAGGCGTTTGGCCATTTCAAAAAGTTTTCCAAAAAGGACTTCATTCTCATTTAAAATCAAGGGAATATTTTCATTCAAAACAAGACATTTATGCTAATCAAGTCATTGGCATGGACCGTCAAGGTTTGCCTCGAGATTCTCTACACAACTTGTCTCTTTCATTCATCTTAATTGAAATAGAGACCTCATGTTTCAATGCTAGTGCATGATTCCACCCACCACAAGAGAGAATTTGACTCACAATCATTCAATTCACAAACAATCGGGATTATAAGAGAACCAAAAATACTCTCGCTCTCTCAAGGAAGTTCAAGTTCATACGCGTCAAACCATAGGCTTTCCCTTCATGTATATCCCCACTAATGTAGGTTATCCAAGTTTAGAATCACCAAGGACTTGCGGGTTACGATGTTGGCTAGGGATAAGGTAAGGATTTATTTTGGTTCAAGTGGTTACACCACTCTAATGCTCTTTGTTCTCATTTTGAACACTGCTCATATTTTCAAATTTCAACTTCACCTTATTTCTCCCTCACACAACCCAAGATTTCTCCTTTTTAATCATGGTCATTCAAACTCTTTGTATCTTCTTTATTTTGTAGCATGTATTTTTGTTTTTCATTTTGCTTATTGGATTGAGTTTTTGGAGCAAAAAATCAATTGAAACCTAAGGTTCTACCTTGCACTTTGGGTGCACTTATTTTCTTCTCCACATTTGATCGCATACAACCCCAAACTTAGGCATTTGCCTATGTTATCCTTCATCCCCCTCCCAAACATAGGCTTTTAGCCTACATTTCATTTCCAAGCAACTAGGGAGGATGGGCGCCATTTTTGATGAAGGCTCAAATCGTTCTCCCCAAAGTTGGAGGTCAAAGTGATCGTGCAACAAAACAAAATTTATAATTCTCAACGAGTGTCAGGGTCGTACCCAAGGGACTTGGAGCTAGATAATTGAAGATTGTATTGAAGTGAGTTCAAAATAAGAGTAAGTGCTTAAACATTAACAGTAAAAGGTTGGGGGAATTAGGATATTGCCACTATAATCATAATTCAAATTAAAGCAAATAAATGAAAGCGGGAGTGCCAAATTGATTAAGCGACTAGGGATGTGTATCCGATGGGGCCTTAATCATGGGATAAGGTGATTATCAATTCACACTTATTCTCGCTTATTAACATGAATAGCATTGGTCATGGTTATGGATTGCTATCTTTCAATCAACAATTAAATATCCGATGATCTCGGTTAGAGCATCATCGGTTTGATTGATAAACAACCAATCTAATCTTTGGTAGGTCACACTCTCTCTAGCTTATACCCTTAAGTGGGTGATTCCTATGATAAGAGCTATTTCTAGCCTCAAATATGGATGGAGTTCCAAGTTCCCACTAGTAATTTCACATCCGAAACCATGAAATCCTCTTTCAAGCAAACACATAGTCAAGTAATGAAAATTAATGTTTGCAACCACCAATTTTAAAACATGGTGAAACTACTAGACCCATGTAAAATAAGAAGTTATAAAGATGAATTAACAATACCCACACTTATTTGTCCAGAACACATCATCAATGCACCCCTAGACAAGATAAATTAGCCACTCATAGCAAAAGAGAGAGATATACCAAATGGGTAAGTCAAAATCCTTTTCACTGGAGCTGAATCTCAAGTTCAAAGCTCAATTTGAGTACACATATGGCTAACCAAGAGAATCGATTCAAACCTTCTTCTCTTTTGGAGAGGAAAACTTCTTCTCAAAGGAAAAATCTATCTAAAATATTCAAGACTGAAGTATATATTTATAATTGAGCCTAAATTGGTCTTTTATAGTTTCCCAAAACGTCACTAAAATTTAGGAAAAAATTTCCCCTTCGAGTGGTGTGCGGCGCAACATGTTGTTCGTACGTCGTGATATGCACATCGCACAAAATCTTCAGTTTGATCAGTGACTTTAGCTGACTTTTTGAGCTTCATGCGAAGGGGGTGCAGTTCGCACCTTAGAATGTGCACGTCGCACAACGACCGCACCCCTTAACAAATTCTTCATTGGCTTTTGCAACTTCATGCGGAGGAGGTGCGCTTCACACCTCGTCTTATACGTGTCGCACGGCCACCGCATTTCAGGTCAGAATCTCCAGCTTATCTGAACACTTCACACTTCACTCCTTTTGAGCTCTTTTTAGGTCCATTTCCTTAATTCTCATCATTTATTAAAAGTACCTGCATAGACATCAAGTCCATAAGAACCTCTAAATCTATTCAAACCATAGCAATAATTCATGGATACATGCTCAATAAGCTGGTAGATTACCAAATTATCATAGGGCTCATCCCAAAAGTAACTACTCACATCATGGAGAATTTTTTTTCTTTGATGAAAATTCAGTTCTTCAGGCATTATATCACTGACAAGGTAATTAGCAAAATCAACATACCAAGGCACCAGATTAAGAGATAGACTAGAACATGTTCATCCAAGAATGAGTCATCAATCTCAAATTCATCTTCCACCTTTTCTTTACTCTCCAATCTAGAAAGATGGTTTGATAACTAATTTTCACAACCCTAGTGATCTTTGACTTCAAAGTCAAACTCCTACAGTAGCAATACCGATCTAATCAACTGTGGTTTGACATCTTTCTTTGCTATGAGATATCTCAGAGCAGTATGATCAGTGTGTACAATAACTCTAGTTCCAAGTAAGTATGCCTGAAACTTCTCAAAGGCATAGACAATTGCGGGCAATTCATGTTCAGTGACCCTATAATTCTTCTAAGCCTAATTTGATGCCTTGCTAGCATAATTGTCATGTGTGAATCACAAGTCGCACCACAGACGCAGAAAATTTTGAATTTTTGTTGACCTACCCGTTGACTGACCCAACCAAGAATTTTGACCCGTGCCTCTTCTTCTTCTTTTCTCCTTAAAATTGACTTCCCCGCTCCTTCTTACTCCATTACTTCCTTTACAACCCTTAAAACTCTCCCACAACTACCTGAATCTCTCAAACTCCTCTACACAATAAAAATCAACTCATTACTCCCCTTGTCAACCAAAACTCTCCCATTGGCTTGACTCAGCTCAGAAAAATAGAAAAAAATAATTTTTTCAACTGTTAGACAGAATCACGAGTTGGATCCATGACTCATGGAAGTTGTCACGAGTCATGAACTGGACCCGTGGAATCAAATCAGAGACCCAAAGAATTCTCTGAGAAATATTATTGGGTTCTATGGATCGTGGAAGGATCCACAAGTTGTGAACCCAAGTCATGGAACCAATTCTAGTAGCTCAGACAAAGTGCCCAGAATCCACAAGTGGGATCCATGATCCGTGGAAGATTCCACAAGTCATGGAACCCCTTTCCTCTAGCTTAGAAAAAGTGTCCAGGGTCTATGAGTGGGATCCAGGATCCATGGAATTTACCACAAATCATGGACCACCATCGTGGAACCCAATTCTAGTAGCCCATATTTCCAGACCCAGGAACTACGACAGGGTTCGACGAGCCATGAAAGTTTCCACTAGTCGTGGTTCCGATCTGTGGAACCTGAGTCGCAAATTTTAGCAGTTTTCTTTTAATTTTCCCTGAGGTATTCCAGACTTTTCCTACCTCTTCTAAGGCCTAAGCTATGTCATTTTTCTTAGTCTAAGCCTAATTAATTTGTCAAAAACTACCTAAATAAGCTATTCTCCTAATATCATCAGACTTAAAAAGAAAAAGGATAAAAGAGGAGATAGTTTTCTCTCAAGAACAGGTAGAAGGTTCTTCAAGCACAGCCCCAAGAATCCAAAGAGGCTTCCCAATAGATTCTTCTCGAGGTATGTGGGATTTCATCAATGGGTTCCTTTAACCCATTGAGTCCCTACATTCAGCCAGATATTAAGTTTCTCAATGAACTATTCATACCTACGGTTCATAACTCTTAGGGATTCATTGTAATTCAGATTCTACTGCTTATATTGATTTATACTTCACGTTTCTTGGAGTATTAGCATAGTAACTTGTACAGGACTCAAAAACCCTAGCTTGTCTTAATTTCAGTATTCATAAATTATACTTGCTACGCAGATAATGTAGATAATTAAGTTTCAGAATTAGAATGCCATCAGTTTCAGTATATGTATGTGCATTATCAGATAATTCTAAGTATTTGAGATATACAGTGTTTTAGCTTGCATTTTATTGCTTATATTTCCATTGGGAGTAGACTTAGTACCGAGGGGATGATAGGATGAAGTCTTAGCTATCAGACTAGGCTAAGACCCCTTGGTAAGGTATGAAAACCCTTCCACCCAGGGTTATAGAATGGCCCCATAGTTAGCTCAAGTTGGGGTATGTCGGTAATAGTATCTCCCATAGTCAAACTCAACATTGCACTGACCATGTATTCAGTTATTTCAGTTTACCTTAGTATGTTATAATATTCATGTTCAGTTACTTGGTTATTGCATTTCAGATACCTTCCAGCTCATGTTTTATGCAATGTACTTCCATGTCATTATTCATGTTTACAACTTTGGTTATATATCCCTCATGCTTAGTATATTTGAAGTACTGACGCATACGTTTGTGCTACATTATTTCATGATGTAGGTTTAGGTTCAGGCGCTCAGCACGCAAACCACTCTTAGCTCGATCTCTAGTCCATACTCAACAGCTTCATTGGTGAGTCCTCATAATTCGAGGATGATAGTCATGCTTTCACTTTAAGTCTTTACTTTTCCATTTTCAGATTATTAATGTAAGCTGGGGCATGTCCCAGCAACTCACCAGTTATAGGCTTTCATACATAGACTAGATTTAGATTTAGCTATTTAATTGTTAGTAATGTTTTTCAGACTTATTAAATTTTGATTTCTAATTGATATCCAGAAATGTATGGGCTCTTATTCCATCTGAGATATTTTAAATATTTTTAGCTTTCGCATTGTTCATGTTTTATCAGGATTTCTTTAGTAATGCCACACCATGGGTTAGCTTTGGGTCACTTATGACACTGAGCACTGTGTCACATCCAGGGGGTAGCCTCGAGGCATAACAAACTATGTATTAGAGCATAAGGTTCAAGTGTCCTACGATGTCCAAAAGTTGCATCGACTATAGTCTTCTTCATGGGTGTGAAGCGCACCACACTTTTAGGAAAAACTTCCCTTCTTTCTTTTCAGCTCGTTCTGTAGAGTATGAACTCTATTAAATATCTTCCTAACTCATGCTCTACACATTTCAGAAAGATGCCTCTCAAAAGAGCTAACGCAAGGAATCAACCAGCACCAGCAGACCCTCTGAATGAGCAAGTCACTCATGCCAAATTCAAGGCTATTTTTCAAGTGCTTGATTAGGCTATGACCGCTCAAGTCAATCAGCAGGCTGTTGCACCAGCTTCACCCCAGACTAACACTGCTGCAGCTAAAATGTGGGACTTCACTCGGATGAACCCTCTAGAATTTCAGTGGTCTAAATCAGAAGAGGATCCACATGAGTTTCTCGATGACATTCAGAAGGTAACAAATATTATGGGTGTCACTCTGATTGGAACCACTTCAAGACTGCATTTCTGGATAGGTTTTTCCCACTTGAACTTAGGGAATCCAAGGTCCAAGAATTCATCAACTTGAAGAAAAATGATATGCGTGTGAAGGAGTACGCACTCAAGTTCACTCAGTTGTCAAAGTATGCTTCGACAATAGTATCTGACTCCAGGGCCCATATGACCAAGTTCGTATATGGTGTGTCTAATGATATGGTAAAGAAGTGCAAGACGGGTATGTTGGTTAAGGAGATGAATTTTTCCAAGTTGGTTACTTATGCTCAGCAGATCGAGGAGGAGAAAATCAAGGGGGGGACACTAAGAGAGATAGAAAAGTGACTTCAACTACTCTTAACAGAGGTCAGAAGGTGGTAACCGCTCTCAATTCCATTAGAAATCTTTGACTCCAGCCCCATATTCTGCTAGTTCCCCAGTGCCTAAGTTCAGACATGATCGATGGGATAAAGTGCTAGGCTCTAATTTCCAAGGTATAGTGACTAGCAGGCGCACTCATCCAGTTTGTAAAAAGTGTATTAGAAACCACTAGGATAAGTGTATGGCAGGTAGTGGAAATTGCTTTGGATGTGTCAAGCCAAGCCACAGGATGAGGGATTGTCCAGCAGCTTCGCAGAAGGGCAAGGATGTTCGTCCACAGAATCAGGCCAGTTCTACAGTAGCTCTAGCGTGTCGCTCCACTCAGCAAGGTACCTCATCTAGTACAGGTGGTGGTCAGGACCATAACAGGTTGTATTCCCTTCAGAATCAACAGGACCAGGAGGATTCTCCTAAAGTGGTGACTTGTATAATACAAGTCATCCATTTAGATGTTTATGCATTATTAGACCCAGGGGCTACACTTTCCTTTGTAACTCCTTACATAGCAGTAAATTTTGGTGTCAGTCCATAAATCCTCCCAGAACCCTTCTCAGTCACTACTCCAGTTGGAGATACAGTTATAGGTTGACGGGTTTACATAAATTACCCTATCACAGTTTCTCAGAAAGTCACCTCAGCCGATCTTGTAAAGTTAGAAATGACTGACTTTGATATTATTCTAGGCACAGATTTGTTACATTCATGTTATGCCTCAGTTTATTGTAGAACTAGGATCGTTTGGTTTTAGTTTCCAAATGAGCCTGTCTTAGAATGGAATAGTAGTACCTCAGTGCCTGTAGGTCGATTCATCTCTTACCTAAAGGCTAGAAAGATGGTTTCCAAAGGGTGTATCTATTATCTTGTTCAGGTTAAGGATTCGAACTCCAAAACCCCAAAACTTGAGTCAGTATCAGTGGTGAATGAATTCCAAAAAGTGTTTCTAGAGGATCTTCCCGGAGTTCCTCCCGAAAGGGAAATTGACTTCGAAATAGGTCTCCTCTCAGATACCCGACCCATTTCAATTCCTCCTTATAGAATGGCTCCAGCTGAGCATAAGGAATTGAAAGAAAAGTTGCAAGACTTTCTGGATAACGGCTTCATCAGACCCAACATATCTCCATGGGGTGCTATAGTTCTCTTCGTGCCTAAGGGGGACGGTTCTCTCAAGATGTGCATTGACTATCGCCAGTTGAACAAAGTCACAATCAAGAATAAATATCCCATCCCAAGGATTGATGACTTGTTTGACTAGCTTCAGGGTACTAATTTCTTCTCTAAGATAGACCTTAGATCCGTATATCATCAACTCAGAGTCAGAGATAGTGACATCCCGAAGATAGCCTTCAAGACTCTGTATGGTCACTATGAACTTGTTGTTATGTCTTTTAGATTAACTAATGCTCCTACAACTTTCATGGACTTAATGAATAGAGTGTTTAAATAATATGTGGACTTGTTCATCATCGTCTTCATCAATGATATCCTTATTTATTCTCGGAGTGAGGAGGAGCATGCAGATCATTTGAGAGTGGTGTAGCAGACTCTCAAGGATCTCCAGTTATTTGCAAAGTTTAGTAAGTGTGAGTTCTGGTTGAAATTTGTTGCTTTTCTTGGTCATGTGTTGTCTAGTGAAGGCATCCTAGTTGATTCTTAGAAGACTGAGGCAGTAAAGAACTGGCCCAGACCCACCTCTTCGACAGAGATCAAGAGTTTCTTGGGTTTGGCTGGTTATTATAGGAGGCTTATGAAACAATTTTAATCCATTGCTGCCCCATTTACCAAGTTTACTCAGAAGAAGGTCAAGTTTTAGAGGTCATATGAGTGTGAGAAAAGCTTCCTAGAATTGAAGACCAGGTTGACTACATCTCCCATTTTAACTCTACTAGAGGGTTTGAATGGCTACGTGGTTTATTGTGATGCATCTAGGGTCGTCTTGGGTTGTGTTTTGATGCATCAGGGTAAGGTCATAGCTTATGCTTTCATACAACTTAAGATTCATAAGAAAAACTACCCGACTCATGACCTTGAGCTTGCAGCTGTTTTGTTTGCCTTAAAGATTTGGAGACAATACTTGTATGGTGTTCATATTGTTATTTTCGCATATCATGAGAGCCTACAGTATGTGTTCACCAAGAAAGATTTGAATCTTCTTCATAGAAGGTGGCTTGAGCTCCTCAGAGACTATGATATGAATGTGCTCTACCATCCGGGTAAGGCCAATGTAGTGGTTGATGCCCTCAGCAGACGGTCCATGGATAATGTGTCACATGTTGAAGAAGAGAGGAAAGAATTAGCCAGGGATGTTCATAGGCCTGCTCGCTTAGGAGCTTGCCTCATGGACACGATAAATAGTGGTGTGATAGTCCAGAATGGGTCATAATCTTCATTGGTAGCAGAGGTTAAAGAGAAATAAGACTGTGATACCATATTCCTTCAGTTGAACGGTTTAATTCATCAGCAGAGAGTAGAGGTTTTCTACCAAGAGGGAGATGGTATGATTCACTACCAGAGTCATTTATGTGTACCTTATGTGGGTGTGTCGAAGCAGAAAATCCTTATAGAAGCCCATAATTCCAGATATTCTATTCATCCCGGTGCCACTAAGATGTACCATGATCTACGGGAAATCTATTGGTAGAACGACATAAAGAGGGACATTGCAGATTTTGTAGCTAAGTGTCCCAACTGTCAGTAAGTAAAGGTAGAACATCATAAACCAGGTGGTGTGACTTAAGATATTAGCATTCCTACTTGGAAGTGGGAGGTGATTAACATCGACTTCATTATGGGTTTACCTCGTACTCACAGATAGCGACTCCATTTGGGTGATAGCGGACAGAGTTACTAAGTCAGCTCACTTCTTGCTTGTCAAGACTACAAATTCAGCGGAGGACTATGCCAAACTCGACATCAGCGAGATAGTTAGGTTGTATGGTGTTCCCTTGTCTATCATCTCAGATAGGGGTCCTTAGTTTATATCACATTTTTGGAGATCATTTCAGAATGGTCTTCGTACTCAGGTGAATCTCAGTATAACATTTCATCCACAGACTGATGGTCAGGTAGAGCATACCATTCATACCTTAGGGGACATATTGAGAGCTTTTGTGATCAATTTTAAGGGTAGTTGGGATGATCAACTACCTCTCATATAGTTCCCCTGTAATAATAGTTTCCACTCTAGTAGTTAGATGGCCCCATATAAGGCACTCTACGGGCATAGATGTCGGTCTCCAGTTGGTTGGTTCAAAGTAGGTGAAGTAGACTTGGTTGGGCTAAATTTAGTTTATGAGGATATGGAGAAAGTTTAGCTCATCAGAGAAAGATTGAAAATAGCCCAGAGTCATCAGATGTCCTATATAGATGTGAGGAGAATGGACTTAGAGTTTGAGATCGATGATTGGGTCTTTGGAAAAGTGTCACCCTTGAAAGGGGTGATGAGATTTGGCAAGAAAGGAAAGCTCAGTCCAAGGTTTGTAGGTCCTTATAGAATCTTGAAAAGGATTAGTAATGTGGCTTATGAGTTAGAGTTTCTAGCAGAGCTAGCAGTTGTTCATCCAGTCTTTCACATCTCCTTGTTGAAGAAGTGTGTGCGTGATCTTGCATCGATAGTGCCTTTAGAGAGTGTCGTTTTGAAGGATAGCCTCACCTATGAGGAGGTTTCCGTTGAGATTCTTGACCATCAGGTTTATAGGTTGAGAAATAAGGAATTCTCTTTAGTGAAGGTTTTGTGGAGAAATCAGTCCGTAGAGGGAGCTACTTGGGAAGCAAAAGCAGCTATGATGGCCAAGTACCCTCACCTCTTCCTCTCCGATTCAGTTTCAGCTTGAGGTGATATATCCTCTCCACTTTCTCAGTTTACTCTCATGTACTTCAATCTCAGTATCATATTCACTCAGCTATTCTTGTATTTCAGCATATTTGCATACTCATGGGACTCAGTTTAGTTAGATATTAGTTTCTAGTACTCGTTTAGTAGGGATTGCAGCTCTTTTCCTATAAAATCAGCTTGTTTAGTCTTCATTCAAGGATGAATTTTCCCAAGGGGGAGATATTGTAACACCCCAGAACTTCCAATCTTAGATTCAGCTCTGAAAACTAGATAAAGATTATTTTTCCAATTGTCTGCTAGAATCACGAGTTAGATGCACAACCCGTGGAATTTTCCACGAGTCGTGGACTAGGCCCGCGGAATCAGATTAGAGATCGGAAGAATTCTTTGAGAACCATAATTGGGTTCTACAGATTGTGGAAGGATACACAAGTCGTTAACCCAAGTCTTGGAACCAATTCCTGTAGCTCAGACCAAGTCCCCACGATCCACTAGTGGGATCCACGATCCTTGGAAGTTTCCACAAGGCATGGACTGCCCTCGTGGAACCCCTTTCTAGTAGCTCAGAAAAATGGTTCAGGGTCCACAAGTGGGATCCACGATCCATGGAAGTTCCCATGATTCATGGACCACCATCGTGGAACCCAATTCCAGTAGCCCATATTTATAGACCTAGGAACCATGTCAGGGTTCCACAGGCCGTGGAAGTTTCAACGAGTCGTGGTTCTGATCTGTGGAACCTGAATCACAAATTTTAGCAGTTTTCTTTAAATTTTCCCAGGGGTACTCTATACTTTTCCTACCTCTTCTAAGGCCTAAGCTATGTTGGTTTTCTTAGTCTAAGCCTAATTAATTAGTCAAAAATTACCTAAATCACCTATTCTCCTAAAATCATCAAACTTAGAGAGAAATAAGAGAAAAGAGGAAATAGTTTTCTCTCAAGAACAGGCAGAAGGTTCTTCAAGCTCAGCCCCAAGAATCCAAAGGGGTTTTCTCCATAGATTCTTCTCCAGGTATGTGGGATTTTGTCAATGGGTTCCTTTCACCCATTGAGTCCCTAGATTCAGCCAGTTCTTCAGCTTCTCCATGAACTATTCAGATCTAGAGTTCCTAACTCTAAAGGATTCATTGTAATTCAGATGCTACTACTTATATTGATTTATACTTCATGTTTCTTGGATGATTAGCATAGTCACTTGTATAGGACTCAAAAACCCTAGCTTGTCTTAATTTCAGTATTTATAAATTATACTTTCTAGGCACACAATTAGAATGCCATCAGTTTCAATATATGTATGTCCATTCTCAGATAATTGTCAGTATTTGAGCTATCCAATGTTTCAGCTTGCATTTCATTGCTTATATTTCCATTGGGAGTAGACTTAGTACCGAGCGGCCAATGGGATGAAGTCTTAACTGTCATATTAGGCTAAGACCTTTAGTAGCAGTCCACCAATCCCAGAACTATGGCGCCACCATAGGTATAAAGAGGGGTGAACTGTCAGATTAGGTTGCACACCTCTGTCCCTTGTGGATATCATTTTAGTGGATCCACGTCAGACTTGTTTGTACCCTTTGCAAGGTATGACCACCCTTCCACCCAGAATTATAGGATGGCCCTATAGGTAGCTCAGCTTAGGGTATGTCGGTAATAGTATCTCCCACAGTCACACTCAGCATTGCACTGACCATGTATTCAGTTATTTCAGTTCAGCTTAGCATGTTATGATATTCATGTTTAGTTACTTTGTTATTGCATTTCAGATACCTTCTAGCTCATGTTTCATGCTATGTACTTCCATGTTATTATTCATGTTTACAACTTGGGTTATATATCCCTCATGCTCAGTGCATTTAAAGTACTAACACATATGTTTGTGCTACATTATTTTATGATGTAGGTTCAAGTTCAGGCTCTCAGCATCCAAACCACGCTTAGCTTGCTTTCCAGTCTGTACTCAGTAGCTTCATTGGTGAGTCCTCATAGTTTGAGGATGATAGTTATGCTTTCACTTTCAGTCTTTACTTTTTAGTTTTCAGATTATTAGAGTGAGTTGGGGCATTTTCCAGCAAATCACTAGTTAGAGTCTTTCAGACATAAACTAGATTTAGATTCAGCTATTGAGTTATTAGTGATGTGTTTCAGACTCATTAAATTTTGATTTCTAATTGATATTCAGACATGTATTGGTTATTCTTCCATCTCAGATATTTTAAATGTTTTCAGCTTCCGCATGGTTCATGTTTTATTAGGATTTGTTTAGATATGCTTGACTATGAGTTAGCTTAGGGTCACTTGTGACACTGAGCACCGTGTTGTATCCGGGGGGTAGCCTTGGTGTGTGATATTCATGAACTTATCATAGCGTAGCATTTGTTCTAGGGCATCCACTAATGGAATGTTAACTGACAGTTAATTAAACATGGCAATAAACTAGTGGAATTTACCATCCTCTACTTTTTTGTTCACTCGGTATGGAAATAGAGAGGGAAGTCTAGGCATCTGATTCAGAGGCTTTTCAACCTCTTTTCCCTCCCCTTTATGCTCAAGTACAACACCTCTTACCATGGTAGATTTTTCAGCATCTACTTTTTAATCATCATCCTTTTATAGCTTTCTAGTCTCAGCCAGACTATCATAAACATAAGTATAATCATCAATTATCTCATAATCATTGGAAGCGTCCTCCACCTATTTTTGAAGCATTGGATATGGTTTGGGTAAAAAGTTACCGCTCCTCGTGGTAACAACCATGCAACATTCAGTATTCCTAGGGTTTTGTATGGTATCAATTGGTAAAGTCCCGCTCTTTTTCTAATTTAAAGTCGTGGATAACTGCCCCATATGGTGTTCCAACTTTTTTATGGAAATGGAGTATGAATCCACCAGCTGACTCATTGAAGAAAGTTCACTCTTCATCTTTTTCACTCCTGAGTAAGTAGCTTCTACTCACTGCAGCACCTTGGTCAACATGGCTTCCATCTTGGAAGTCCCTGAATCATGGCTAGCTCTTTCACGATTTTCAGGGGGTACATATAAGCCTCCCCTATCATTTCTATTCTTCCAATTCCCTTGATCAAGATCGTTGTAACTAGAATTGTTATAGTAATTATCCCTTTAATAGTTCCGACCTTGGTTGCCTTAGCCATTAGCTTTGAAACCTCCCATCTAGTTGTTCAAATAATTTGTTTTATCTTCGGAGTTAGACCATTTTCTCTACCTTGCGAACCAATGGCTTTCTTTTTTTATGCGACCTACCAATAGATGCTTTGTAAGAAGGTCCATCTGTGTTTTCAGATGATCCATATCTTGATCCCTCTCTTCTTTCTTTCAGCGTTGTTCACCTGACGTACCCACAGTATGAGTACCTCTTGCAACCTCAGAGACCCTATTATGCCAAGCTCTATTAGTCTTGTTGAGCCTATCCAAGATTATTGTCGCTTCTGCAAAAGTAAGTCCCATAAATACTCCTCCTGCAACATTGTCAATTGTTGGCTTGGTAACCATGATCAGAGACCTATAGAAAGTCTTCATCAAAAATTCATCCATCAACTTATGATTTGGGAAGTGGATCAGCTTCTTCTTGAATCTCAACAACATTTCATGTAATGCTTCATGCAGTTGCTGCATGAAATTGCTAATTTTGTCCCTCAACTATAATATCCTAGAGGGTGGAAAGAACCTTTCTAGGAAAGCTCCTTTCAGCTTACTCCAATTTCTAATAGAGTTAGGCGGTAGATCAATCAACCATAATGTTGTCTCTCTAGACAAAGACAACTAAAACAGCCTTAATCAAATGTAATTCTGACTAACTCCTGCCAATTTGAAGGAATTGCAGATTCCAATGAAATTCATCAGATACATGTTAGGATCATCACAAGCCACCGCCAAAATAGACCCTTCAGGTTCAGTAGCTAAATCATAGTGCTAGTGATATTGAACTTGGCACCAGGGGCTAGTGGGGGAAGGACAATGGCCAAAGTAGCACCAACCCTATCAAGCTCAGCATCCTCTTCGCCATCCATCTCAAAGGGCATGCATTGTTGTCGACATCTACCCCTTTGTCACTTCCTTTGGTCGGCTGGGGCGACATTGTCAACATTATTTGCATCAATGTGATCACCCAAAGCGTCATCATCGTCATTGTTAGAATTGTTTAGCTTCTCTTGATGAATATCAAGTTGTTGAATCATTGTGTCTTCACACTGTTGTGCATTCATATTCATTCTTAGAGTCTTAGCAAGCTTGAGCTCATATGGAAATAATGGTTCACCCGACCATCGGGTACTTGGCATGCAAAAATCTGTACCCTGTAGTGACAGAAAGAACAAATAAAAATAAAATTAGGAAATATGATTTAGAGTCAAATAAATACAACAGACATAAAAGACAATTGTATTCCCCGGAGATGGTGCCAAAATTTGATACGCCCAAATTAAACCTCCCTTAAGAAGTATAAGTGTTCGTTGTCAAATATGTAACCTAACAAAGGTTGGGGTCAAATGCCATAGGAAATATAGTAAATATAAAGTCATTTTTGACTTAAGTGACTTTTAGTCTATGATTTTTGGAAAAGTGGGGGTTAGTAAGGAGTAATTTCTAGTCAATGTTTGACTTCTTTTAGTAACAAACGATGATTTAAGATTAATATGAATCAATGGAGAAACCAAACTAGGGATGCGTTCACCATTTCTTTATAAGAACTTCGGGTTGATATTTATGCGGATTCATTTCATACACAAATAGATATTTATACGGATTCATTTCATTTCAAAAGTAAGTCTAAACTTTTGTCAACCCAAATAGACAGTTTTCCCTTCAATTCATATGAACTTGAAAAGATGGAAATATGAAACTCAATTTTTGCCTCAAGTTGATTAATCCCTTTAGAGAATTACTCATTAGATCGAGGTTAGAAAATTTGAATCCTTGTTGTTAATCCTTTTTTCCAGTTTTAAACCTCTTATTTCAAGCAAGTTAGACCTAGGGTTTGTTCTAATAATTGCAACCATCAGAAATCAGTTAAAATGAAAGAATAACTACACATTAATGTATACAACACGAACCAATACCATATCAATCTTAAATCATTATTTTGCCATGGATCCCACAATCCAAGTTGTGGGGTTTTAGCCACTCATAGTTTCTGAGATTAAGAAAGCAATAGAATTCATAATTAAAAGAAGAATCCTTATAATAATGAAATTCAACCCTCAATTCTTGAAAAAACCTTGATCAATTTCTTAGAAACCCAAAGCTTGCAATACTTGGAGAAGGAAAATAATGTAACATATGTGTTTACTCGTCTAGGAATGAGAGAAATTATCCAAGAAATCAAAGATGATATTCTAAAACTTAAGCTCAATACTTATAAGTGTCAGGGAGATATGAATCTAAAAAATGAATCAAATCTTGCTGCCTTCATTACAACTACTTGGCTGATGACTCATCAGGAGTATGACTAATTGTCACTTTGAGTCGTCACCAACTCCGGCTGAACTTCCAAGTCTGTTTAACTTGGAGGCCGGAGTGATGACTCATCACATTGAGTCGTCAGTTATACCAGCTGCTGAGCTTTCTTGACTGTTTAGCTTGGCAGTTGGAGTGATGACTCGTCACACTTGTGATTATTAGTCACCTTGAGTTATCACCATGGTCTTTGAGATTCCTTCTTTTGCTTGGCTTGCCAGTTACCTTGACGATTAGTCATGCCTATGGCTAGTCGTCACAGTGTCTTCTTCAGCAAAGTTTCTAATATTTTTTGCCTTGGTTCAATTTCCTGCAAATAAACACAAAGAACCATCAAATCTAACAATGGTTTCTTGTGGACTTGCATCTATTCTTTGGTCAAAAGCGTAAAATGTGCAATAAGATATAGGCACATCAATACCAATTGGATACATTCAAGTACCAACTATACTCGTTGAGATACCAATTGGCATCAGCTAGATACCTATTGAATCAAACTCGGGGATACATCAGACTGGGACCACACGATAGGGAAGAAGGAAGTGAAACATCTCCCAGATGACCTATAGTTTCTTAAAGATTTGATATGGAGGTCAGCATACAAATACGCAAGACTCTACTTGAGATTTCTCTTGTACTCGAGATACTGGTAACCTATGTTCTGATACCAACTATCATGACCCAAATTATGGCAGGTCATCTGGTCACCTTCCCGACTCTATGAAATAGGAGAAACCCTTCATTTACCCAACAGGATTAAGAGGAAGTCCTTTTTAAGATAAATCATATGAAAATAGTAATTGAAATTGGTACTTCATTACTTGACAAAATTTGAAATACATACTACTCTTTGAGAACTCAAAATACAACCATTTTTCTAAAATTTGGTCTAGACCTTTACAAGAGCTGCTAACAAAGAATATGACGATAAAATATATAGGACACAATTTCCGTCTGTAGAGTAGAATACATAAGTTGTTGATAGAGACTCTTCAATCCAAGCAATGAGATTCAGCCAACTTGTCAGACACCTACACAAAAAGGTGTAGCAACAGTAGTATCATTACAATGATACGTACTGGTAGGTATCACTAGCTGACTGAGATTAGATCACATAATTCATGTATAGAAATAAACATATAATACATAAACTTCAATGCCAATCCTCAACAAGACATTCCAACTAAAATTGTCAATAACAACGTTTTAGGCTTACTCCACTACAAACCATAGGGACAATATATCTATGTTCTGATTAGCCTTAATTGTTACCTCTAACCTTTAAACATAGTCACAAAATACACCATACTACACATGTTCTCTTTCACATTCACACTATCATTAGTTACCTATTCATACTCATTTTTTATCATTCTTACCCAATATTTCCCACTTCCCAAGTTCACCCAAAAACCATCATATGTAAACAATTAAAAACAGTATTCCATAGACTTTGAACATCACAATTAACACATAGTAGTCACCATCAGTCATCAAATTAACCAAGCAAATAAATCAGAAAACAACATGCATCAACTCACATGAATTACTCAAATCAAATACAATCCACAACCAATGCGGATCTCATGCTGACTCAATCTCTCAGACCTATGGTCTATATACCTCACCCATCTCAAGATCAAATCAAGGCTCACCAAGCTCACTCATGCACAACATAAAGTAACCTCAGACCTATCTCATAGTATCGACAACATAAATGTAAATGTGTACACATATACTTAAGGGTCTTATTTCTGACAAACTAGTTATGACATGCAGGGGACACACCAGGATCCCTGTACCCGCTGAAACCATTTTCCATTGGTGCGATATCAATTCATAGAGGCTCATGGTACCCAATCCATAACAAGTAAAAGTATCAATGAACCTATGGTTCTCAGTCGTATCTCTCAAGATATAACACAATGTACTAAATCTCACGTATACTTTTTCATTTAAATTCCTTAACAAGTTTCATCCATACCTAGCTTATTTATTCAAGCACAAAATGAAAACATTCATCACTTTAAACATGTCTGAAGATCAATCACAAGTCAAATGATTCAACCACATACATGTCCTAAGTCTCAACTCTAATTTGAACATGTGATACATACACAGACCTTTACTTTTATCATAAGGAGTGTACTCACCCTTATTGTTGGTAATTATTCATACTAAGTTCATCATCATCCAATAGCTGACCACTCGATCCCATTAAATAGACCTAGCAGTCCTATATAGCCTTTTTTTATTACAAATCAATTTCTTAATTTGTCGAGTGTTCTTCCTATGATAATTTACTCAAACTTATACAACAATGCAAAGATTACAGTAACCTGTTCGTTTGAAAACCTATCATCTCAAATTAAATCAATTAACATAGTACAAGGTCTGACACAAACCCATATCAGCCACTAAGTATCTCACAACAATCTAGAGTTCATATTAGAAATTGAACATTCGTAATCCTAATTAACTTGTCACCCTTAGATTCATCTTCCACTATTATATTTTACATAACATCTAAGCCTCATTAATCACATATTCTTAACTCATCCTCACCCACCATGCTTTTCATATAGTAAAACATATTTATCCAAAAAGCTCTTATTTTATTAATTAGATCTAATAATTTCCATCCAGACTCTGTGCCCGAAGGCCTAACCATATTGTCTCTATCAATCTCTGCACAGTAATCATGCTCACTTAACCAAAGTCTTTACTATAAATTAAACCATTACCTACCTCGATGCCAAGCTGCTACTTAAACACGTGCAACTTGTATGTTATTCTCGTTCCAATAATTTAAAGGAAGAATAAACACGAGGATAGGAAGGATTTGAGCTTTTCTTTCCATTTCTATCATTCCTAGGGTTAGGGCAGCTCTTGGGTATTTTTAGGAGAAAACCTCCATTTTAGAAAATAGTTTAGGGGCTGAAAACATAAGATCTGTGTTCTAACTCTCGAGCATCATCGTGGTGAGACCCTTCTTGATACAGTGAGTCACCACACAGAAACTCCAATCTGCTATGGTAAATGATAAATCTCAAGTCACACTCTCCATACGGAGGTGACAACGATTATTAAGAAAAAAAAAATTTATAATTCCCGATGGGAGTCGGGGTCAACCCCACATGGAATGGTAGAGTTTCCTAAAGTATGGTCGTTTATCAATCATCAATAAAGTCAATATGCAAACAATAATGAAAGTAAAAAGGTGGAAATCAGAGAATTTTGGAATCTATCATAATTCGAAATTCAACTTAAATATGTAAAATAAACACGAATTTGTATCAAAAGAGAGAACGACTAGGGGTATGCTTCCGATGGGACTTAAATATGAGATAAGGTACTTGTCCAATTATGGAAATTCTGGCTAAGCAACATGGGTAGCATTGGTTTTAAGTATGAATGTTAATTGTTTGATCTAATAACACATTTCCAATGGTATGTGTTAGAGAACCATTGTTTACACAACATCCAACCATCATATGCTTAGGGAAGTCACACTATCTCTAGCTTAGACTCTTAAATGGGTATTTTCGGTGAATTGAGAAATTTCTAGCCTCAACTCTAAATGGAATCCCAAGTACCCACTAGTGAATTCTCATCCAAAATTATGAACCTCTTTCTCAAGCAAGATCACAGTCAAGTAATTTCAATCAATGTTTGCAACCATTAATTTTAGAGTTAAAACAGGGAGAATTCGCTAGACCCATATCAATTTAGCAATTACAAGCACAATTAGACAAGACCCATACCCATTAATCAAGCACCCATCATTCACATACACCTAGACAAGAAGACTTTGCCACTCATGCTAAGTAAATAAGAAGCAACACCAAATGGGTAATTCAAATTCCTTTTCATTAATGGATGAAGTTTCCAATATCCAAGCTCAATTTACAAATCCAAGGTTGAAGATGGACATAATTGAGTTAAAGCCTCTATCTTACCTTGGGAGAGAAAACTTGTTCAATAATATTCCAAAAACTGAAAACTATTCAAAATTATGAAAAACTATGCCTAAATTGGATTTTAGAATATTCCCAATTCGTTATATAAAAGTGGACAAAAATTTCCCCTCAGGAGCTATGCGTCGTTACATCCATTTTGCACATCTCATTGTGCGCATTGCATAACTCTGCATCAGTAGACCAGTAACTTGGCATTCTCTTTGAGTTTCATGCAAAGTAGGGTGCGGACCGCACCATGTATTGTGCGCATCGCACGGCGGCCGCACCCTTTAGCAGATTCTTCTTCTTCTTTTTTGCCTCATGCAGAGGGAGGTGCGGACAACACTAAGCTTTGTGCATGTCACACAAGAGATGCACCTTTTGGAAGAATTTTCATCTCTCTTGATCACTTAACACTTCAAATCATTTTGAGCTCTTTTGGATCGAATTCCTTGTTTTCTACATTTGACCAAGAGTACCTGTATTCACATCAATAAACGCCATAAGAACTTTTAATTATTATCAAAAAATAACAATAATTCATAATTAAAGGCTCAATAAGTTGGTAGATTACCGACTTATCAAACCCCCAAACATGAACTATTGCTTTTCGTCAAGCAAGGTACTCACAAGGTACGGAATGAATTATGCTCTAAAACTCAATCAAGGCACACAAGACTAACTATTCTAAAAACTAAGAAAAATAATAAATAAAAATACTCAAACAGAAGATTCAACTACAATGCTCATCTCAATCTGGACCACCACATTCTCCAGGTAATTAATCATTTCAAAACGTTCATAAAAAAGAAATGACTTCATTTCACATTTTATTCAAGGGAATTTGCCATTCAAAACAAGATATTAAGTTTCTCAAGTCATTCGCATGGACCATCAAGGTTTGCCTCAAGATTCGCCACACAACATGTCTCATTCATTCATCTTAATCGACATAGATACTTCATATTTCAATTCGAGTGCATGATGCCACTCACCACTAGTGAGAATCCCACTCATAATCATGCAATTCACAATATCAAGGATTATAAGATAACCGAAAAGACTCTCACTCTCTCAAGGAAGTTCAAATGCACACATGTCGAACCATAGGCTTGCTCTTTATGTAATTTGCCACTAAAGTAGAGTGACCAAGCGCGAAATCACTAAGGAATTGCAGGTCATGATGTTGGATAGGGATAAGGTAAGGATTTCATTTTGCTCAAGTGACTACACCTCCCTAATGCTCATTGTTATCATTTCAAAACCGCTCACAATTTCAAACATTGATTTCACCTTATTTCTCCCTCACACAACTCAAGCTTTTACCTTAAATCTTGATCATTCATCTTCCTTTGGTAGCACTAATTCTTTTTTGAATCATTTTGCTCATTGAATTTGGTCTTTTGGAGCAATTTTCAATTCGACATAAGGTGCTACCTTGCACTTGAAGTAAATTTTTTTTCTTGTCCACATTGTGTACACACACACACCCAAACTTAGGCATTTGCCTATATTATCACTTTAACTTCCCCTCTAAACTTAGACTTTAAGCCTATGTTTCACTTTTAAGCCACTAATGAGGATGGGTGTAAGAATTGAGGTTCCAAAAAAGGGTCAAGGTGTTAACAAGGTGCCAAGGAAAGGTCACAAGCTCAAAGGGGTTCACTAGGGTCAATGTCAAGGGAAGTCATTTGGGTGAAGTGGCTATTCAAAAAGGGCCTAAGATCATCTTCTAAGCTTGGTTACATCTAGGATTTCTCCTTGAATCCCATTCGGTGCATGTTCTAGACAACACACATGCACAAGAATCAAAGTTTAGTCTTACCACACAAGGCATTACCTCACAAGAACTTTCAACATTAGTCTCAAAAACAAATGGGACAAATAACTTTTAACAAGCTATTCTGAGTTCATTACACAATAATTTGTGAATTAAATCAAGGCAAATCAAGAGTGTGCAAGTCATGACAAGATAATGCTTTCCTAAAAAAATCATTTTTCCTCTTTCCTTTAATTTTCAAAACCCTATTGCCAAGAATTTGTTTTTGTGGGTCTATTTCGAGATAAGCAAAGCACGGACTCTAATTAAAACTAAAACTTGGAATTTTACCTTAAGAAAGTGGCCTCTTAATCTATCATAGGGAAACACCAACCTGGTTTGACACAAAAATAAAATAAAAAAACATTTGCTCTTTGGGAAAGAACCGTGGTATTAAGAAAAACCTCGGAGTTTATTGCTACACTACAATTAACAAGGCGATAAAAAACTCAAGTTCTCATGAATCATTTTAAAACAAGCCTCGGCGTAGGCACTACCGCATTTGCAAAGCACGGGTAATGAAACAATGGGAACGTGTAAGACTAACCCGACAACACAAGAAAAATAAAACATCATGCCCAGCGAGGGCACAGTTAAGAACTAATCAACAACTAATTAAATAAAATGGCCCAGGAAGGGCAAAGTCACTATCATCCAAAACATGCCCGAGAAGGGCCAAATAAACTGTCTTATAGGGAAATAAAGGACCGACAAAGGCAATAAAATATCTCAATCTTAAACATGGGTAGCCAAAAGCATTATCAAATAACACCACCTCCCCCAATAAAATATGCATTTCCCTCAATGCTTTTAGCTCAATCAAGAAAGGGAAGGGTAAAACAACTCCCTGGAAAGACTATGTCTCATCATCATTCGTTGCCTCTGTACTAGGGTCTGCACCACTCTATCGGGAATGCACAGTGACTGTGGACTCCCTAAAATCCCACTAAAACCTAGTTTTTGGTAATCATCGAGCTCCGCATCATCATCATGAGGTAGCTCCTCCTCATCATCATCATCATAAGTTGTAAGGAAGTCATCCAAAAAACCAAGATTGAGCCGAGGTACGGGCATGTACTCAAATCTGCTTCATCAACTAGAGCTTTTCCTTTTGATATATCCACATCCTTTCGGATCTCCTTCACAGCCCCCTCAATAGTGTCAACCCTCTAGCAGAGTTTTGTCACGCTCTCCACCACTCCCTTGATGGCCTTCTTGACACCTTTGTCAATCAACTCGGGCAATCTATTCTCCAAATCATTCAACTGCCTCTCATGATTAAAGGTTTTGTCCATCATGTCTTGGTGCAGTAGCTGATGGGGTAGGTTCTTCTGAGGCTGCCCGAGTAGAGAGAAAGCATGTACTTCAGTATTGGAGTCATCAATCTCAACTTCCACCGAGGTCTCCATCCTTCGCCTTTTAAAACGAGGGGCATCCCTGTCAGTTTTCTTATCATGTTCATTAACCCCAATGATATGGGTAACCTTGTCACAGCTAAAGTATGAGATATCGGCTTTAGCACAAAGCTTGCTAATGAGCACCGGGTAAGGGAATGAGTCACTACCCCTACGTTCTTTATTTTTGATTACCATGGCCGCAATTTCCCCAAAGTTGACATGTTCCCCTTTCATGATATAAACAACTAGAATGGCTCCCTCGTAGGTTATCTTCTGATCATTCTATGATGGTAGGAATTTGATGCGGATGAGATCATACCAAAGACACACTTCTAAGTACAATGTCCTCCTCAGAATAATTCCTCCCATGGTTACCGATATAGGATTTGGAGGAGCAAGAGTGGGGGCCGTCTCACGATATGGCTTTGATTCGGCATTCAACCTAGCCAAGAGTGCAGGTGAAGCATTGATAGGGTGACTTAAATAAATGGCATTTATTGCAGTTGGAGTGATGAGAACTTTCTTGCCATAAACAATAACTGAATCCAAGTTAGGGAACTCACATTTCCAATATATCCCTTAGAGTCCTGCTTGGCTTGACATGAAAAAATGGTTTCCCATACTACTTTCTTATAGTACCCTCTGGGTACATCTTGGAATGGCTGCCACTCTCGGTCAACAAACTATCAGTGAATATTGGGTACCTCCAACCCGACTGCAACCAAGTTGAAGCTTTGCTCCTCGTTGATGGTCCTTTTCTTGTCCTGGTCATAGATGACCTTCATGCCCTCAACCCCAAAATAATGTCTTGCCTCTTCCGCAGGTGATAGCTTCGTTGGGTTTCTCTCTGGGTTCCCCCAGCTAGAAGACATATTCTGCACATGGAGATTGTGAGTACTCAAATAAAAGGCAAATTTTTTCCACATATGTGAAAGAAGAAAAGCTAAAAAAATTATTAGTTAAAAAAATGGAATGCAAAGAAGAAGAAAAACAAAACAGGCTACTGATGGCTTGTGCGAACCTCGTGCAGACCATACTAAGAGAAGTGCGCATCACACAAAGCATCACACAAGCTAATAGAACATGTAGTGATTTTTTTGTTTGGGTGCAAATTCTGGTGCAATTCATACTAGCCATTGTGCGCGTCACACTGGCCTCCACCCCAAAAATCTTCAGAGGTGTGTGTTTCCTTGTGCGTTTTTGTCATGCCCTGAGGCTACCCCCTAGTCATAGCATGAGATACGAGACATGAATGCCCTAGATTAACCCTTGGTCATTGCATACTCAGATAAACTTAAGAAAAATAAGTGGAAGCATACATAGAGTGGAGATAGAAATCCATAACTGAAATTGTAAAAGACTACAAAGAACCCATCAAGAATACAAACTAGCTATGTCTGAAGCCTCTAAATCTGAAATAAGATTTTATCGGACAAGACCCCAACTAACTTGGAAAATCCAAAGGAAAGAGACATAAAAATACTAACAGAACTCTGGTCCTCGAATAATGAGGACTCACTAATAATCAGCTGGGTATCTGGCATAATCTAGCCACGTGTTTGAGGGTTGGAACCTGAATCTGCATCGTAAAAGGATGCAACACAAAATGCTTCAGTACTATAGGATGTACCAAGTATGTGAGATAAACATGAATCTGAGATGAGCATGCTAATAACACTTGTAAACTGAGATCATGCTATAAGTGTATATCTGAAATGCAAGAGACTCAATGTTATGCCAAAGTAAGATATACTAAATATCATGTGTAATCATAATAGTTCTGAAGTATCAAATAGAGGAGTCAATGCATTTTAAAACCTAATAATGTTTCTATGGGAGGTTCTCTAACTGGCATAAACCATGTGAGCTACATAGAATCTGATATATACGCCCCATCGAAAGGACCCAATATACCTTGCCAGGGTATAGAGGCATGACTGTGGCGTGATCACTAATTCTGATGCCCAACTAACGGGACATAGAACCTATGGGGGCACGTAGTTTTTGCACTATGGGTACTCTCACCCTGTCCAATTTGGTGCTAATAATACACCCAAAACATATGCGTATAGCTCATAATACTAGTGACATATCTTATGTCAAATCTATTCATAACTTAGGTAGACATATCTGGATTCCAAACCTTTCATAAAACATAGGAGCATATCTAATGTCAAAAACTGACGAAAAAGCATAGGGACATATCTGATGTCATGCAATTCACAAGTCATGAGTCTTAATGCTTTGAAAAACCATGATTCAAAATATACTTTCCTTTCTAATATCATAATTTGAAGAATTAGGCATGCAATTTCATGAAAATAGAGTCATGTTATCTAAACATACCAATTTTACTTGAAGGCATACAATTAAATAAAATCATACTAGAAATCAACCTTATTGCATGGGCTTTTGAAACCAATTAAGGAATCTTATTCAAATCATAAATAAACCATAAAAAACCATGAATTGATGCATAGAGACTGAATTCATAAGTTTTCCCCAATTTAGATTTAAAACCCTAATTTTACAAGTTCATAACCAAAAATAAGAATTGGGGGATTTGGGCACAACGTTGAAAGGAACCCATTGTTGAATATACACATACCTTGTTTGAAGCTAACCCACTTGAAATTGAAAATACTAGAAGACTTGAACTTGGAATTTGAGACCTTGAGCTTGAGAGAGTTCTTTTCCTTTTTGGGAGATGCACAAAGATTTTAGAAGGGACTTAGGCTAATGAGGGTAAAAAGCCTTCTAGAAATAGTAAAAATGACCTCATTTAGGAGTTAAAAGAGTGGGTAATGACTATAATACCCTTGGGACATAATTAGGAAAAAGCTGGAAAAAGTTGACTTTCAAGGACCACGAATGGATTCCATGGGTCATAGACTAAAAAAAACACGGCTCGTGGTTTCTAACCGTCATTTCTGGAAAGAGGAAAAAGCTACATAAGGTAGACCAAGAGTCAATAAGATGGCTCGTCAACTAAATGACGACCCATAGACCTGAGCCGTAGCTTCTGGGAAATATGCAATCCCTTGAATCAAGTTCCACGAGTTGACAGGATGGGCCATATACTGAACTACGGTTCGTAGAACCAACTCGTGGTTCTCAAACATGAGTCTAAACTTAGAAGACTTAAACTATGGCTCCATTCCATGACCCGTGGTTCAGACCATGGTCCGTTGTTTGGACCTGTCATTCCTGGAAGCATGAAATTTTACTGAGATTCTGAGTTTAAAAGCTGAATAAGTTTTTGGGGTGTTACAATATCTCCCCTTTGGAATCATTCATTATCAAATCAAGAATAATCAAGGGAAAACTGAAGAGAAAACAGCCCAACTAGTCAACAATACATAAAATTTGAAGGGTAAGCATGAAAACTGAGCTTTTAAACTTAAAACATGACTGAATCAACTTTGAAAACATGAATGCATGCCAGAATCATGAGAGTAACTAGTGGAGTAGGATAGGAGGTACATATGAAGGAGGAAACTATTACCTCAAGCTGAAATGGGGTTGGAAGGAAAAAGATGAGGGTACTTGGCTTTCATGGTTGATTCCGCTTCCCAAGTAGCTCCTTTGACAAGCTGATTTCTCCAAAGAACTTTTACCGAAGCAACTTCTTTGTTTCTCAACCTCCGAATCTGACGATCAAATATCTCCACTAGAACCTCCTCATAAGTGAGACTATCCTTCACACCTACACCCTCCAAGGGAACAATCAATGTCATATCACCAACGCACTTCTTCAACAAGGAAACATGGAAAATTGGATGAACTGCTTCTAACTCTGTTGGCAAATCCAACTCATAAACAACGGTACCAACTCTCCTCAAAATACGATAAGGAACTACAAAATGGGGACCAAGCTTCCCTTTCTTGCCAAATCTAATCACACCTTTCATGGGTGACACCTTCAGAAAAACCCAATGATCGACTTCAAATTCCAATTCCCTGCTCCTCACATCCGCTTATGATTTTGGTAGACTCTGAGTTGTCTTCAACCTCTCCCTAATAAGTTGAACCTTCTCCATAGTCTCATGAACTGAATTGGATAAATCGAGGCAGCCTCACCTACCTTAAACCATCCAATTTGGAGATCTACATATCCGACCATAAAGTGCCTCATACAGAGACATCTAGATGATAGAGTGAAAACTGTTGTTGTAGGCAAACTCGATAAGAGGTAAGTGATAACCCCAATTACCTTTGAAATAAATCACAAAAGCTCTCAACATATCCTCCAAAGTTTGATTAGTACGCTAGGCCTGGCCATCCGTCTGAGGGTGAAGAGTTGTGCTAAGCTTCACCTGAGTACCAAGACCTCTCTGAATTGATCTCCAGAATTGGAAGGTAAACTGAGTACCTCTATCTGAAATGATAGACAAAGGAACACCCATGCAATCTTACTATCTCCCCAATGTAGAGTCTGGAATAATCATCTGCTAAATTCGTACTCCTAACAACCAAGAGGTGGGATGACTTAGTAATCCGATCAATAATCACCCAAATAGAATCATGTTGCCTTCGAGTACGAGGAAACCCAGTGATGAAGTCCATATTTATCGCTTCCCACTTCCAAGTAGAAAGGTCAATATCCTAAATCATGCCACCTGGTCACTGATGCTCTACCTTCACTTGCTGACAGTTGGGACACTTAGCTACAAAATCGGCTATGTCCCTCTTCATACCGTTCCACCAATAGACTTCCCGTAGATCACGGTACATATTGGTGGCACCGGGGTGAATAGAATATCTAAAACTATGAGCCTAAGTCAAAATCTATTGTCTCAACCCATCTACATCTGGCACACAATCGACCCTGATAATGAAGCATACTATCTCCCCCTTGGGAGAAAACTGCAACTCTTTGTTGATAGACCGCACTATTCAACTCAAGAAAAATAGGATCATTGTCTTGCTTTCTCTTCACTTCCGCTACCAAAGATTATTCAGAGCCATTCTGAACAATAACACCACCTTTTGTCGAGTCCATAAGGCAAACTCCAAACCGAGCAAACCTATGAACCTCCTTAACCAATTCCTTCTTCCCGCCTTTGACTGAAGACACACTACCCATGGACAATCTACTAAGTGCATCCACCACAACATTGGCCTTACTCAGATGGTAAAGCACACTCATATCATAATCCTTAAGGAGATCAAGCCATCTCTGTAATGACCCTTCTGGTTATTTCCACGTATACGTTTTCCTTGAACCGTTAGAGCTTGTTTGTAGTGGCCCCAAGTCATTTAAGGCTTGTTGGGACCGGTATTTTGAGGCCGGGTCCATTTGTTTGGTCGTATGATAAGTTTTGAAGACAAGTAAGTCGGCAAAAGTTATCGTAAGTTTCTTTAATAAATTTTCTGAACTTTGGGTAAAATGTCTCTGTGATTTTCTCCCAATATATAAAGAGTTAGAAGTCCCCCAAAATACCAAATCGAAGGTCTACGAGTCTAGTTTCCAACGCACAAAACCTCAAGTCCAACTGATCTCTGAGTGAAATGTTATTACTATTTTACTGTGGACTGTCTGGCAGAATACGGGTTGCGAACCGGGTCGCGAATCGGGTCGGGTCAAAATCGATTTAAAGCTTCAACTTCACGTTTTAAAATGTCATTTCAGTTCTGAAATAGTGAGAAAACATAAGGGAGGATTCCAAGAGAGTTCTTGAGTATCAAAACCGTGCGATGGTGAATTGCGAACCTAAATATAAGAATTTTATTAGCATCGCGCGTATATTTGAAAATATTTTATTTGAAAGTTGAATTTGGTAAAAAGTTATATTATTATTACCTCTTTAAATTTTTTTAAAGGTTTATGAAAAATATTTTTGTTACGATATAATTGTATATGTATTTATTTTATAAGGTTTTTGTAAATTGTAATATTTTAAAGGAGATAGTAAATTTAGTTATGTTGAAAATTATTATTATAATATAGTAGATTTTATTTGAAATGATTTTCTATTAATTATGGTATATTCAAAAAGCTATATTTATTTTACCACGAACTTATGCAATACGCGAATACTTACATAACGGGACAAAACCATTTTGTTTTAAATAATTGTATTGCCACCTCCATTCCACGTGGAGGTGGAGGAAGTGGCCAGCAAGCTAAGGGTGAGAGGTGGCATCATAATGCACTATTTTTTGGCTGTGCATATACATATGTATATTTTGCTAACTTTAACAAAAGGGATATGCACCTGTACGCATATAGGCATACCACTACTATATTTATCTTTATAGGTTGAAGAAATTAGATGTGGAAAAATATTTTGATGCGATATTAAGAAAAATCAATTATCTACGTCAAATTATTCAAGCCCAAATCCGATTCCGATTTCGTTTTGGATTTTCTCGTAGTGGTTCGAGCTTTAACATCGTTGTTCTAGCAGCTTGTCATCAGACGATAGGTAGGTTACGATTTATTTTCCCCCGACTCTGCATATATAGGATAAAATTGTACTAATGGGCATCCTTGGGTTGATTTATTAGGTTGGTACCACAGACCTCGACCGCTTTATTCATGTCCGCCTACTTTTGTTCCTCCGTTGCTTGTAGTATTTGCCGATACATTTTATTTACCCTTGTGGTCCTGTGAGACCTTGTTGACTCTGGAACATAGAAGGTTGGATTTTTGGAATGTCCGCGAGTCCCGGGCATAGAATTATCCTTCTAGGCTGGTTATGCTTGCTGAGTAGCTGTGGGCCTGTGCATGGTCGATAGGTTGATTGTGAGCTGCTGGGCAGCTGTTGTGTGTGATCATACCATTTCCATGCATATAAAGAGGTTTTATCCATGTTTTACTATGGTTTTGGCTTCGGGCCTACAGGCACTATTTTTTAAACCTTGCATGGCCCCGGGGGCCTGTTTTTGATGGAAATGATTTGGAAATGGTTTGATTTAACTTGTGAATATTCCTAGGTAAAAGAAAGTAAAATTATGTTTTAAAACACCAATTTTTCGATTAACGCTAGACTCGGCAGGTCTGGTGTGCTAGTTGAGTTATCTTGCTACTTGAGATGATTTTTAGGCTCGGTCGGACCGAGCACCTGAGATGACTTTCTACTGTTTAGACCCGGTTATGCCCGGGCACCCTTGGAGGGGTTTTTGAGATATTTTCCTACTACTTTAGTCCTTGACAGGGTCTGGGCAAGCAAATTCGAGACTGGGTCTCTATCTTGAACCCGTACTTCCTTCCGGACGACATGTTTGATACTGAGTTTTAGTATGGGGTCAAGGACCTCCATGGACCTTGCCATCCAAGCCAGGGGCTTTGGGCTGCGTGTGCTGGAGGAAGGGTATACGGTGGAGTAGAGGTATAGGGGTAGTGTCCTTCCATTGAACCTACCTGCTGGGCCCGATCGGCACCGGAGGAGATACATACAGAGATATCATTTCACTTGAGATCTTCATGCATCATATCATTCATTGTTTGAGGCTCCACCCTTGTTTGTTGATTGTACGCTTCGGTAGTATGGGATGCCGGAGGGTTTGTTTTCACTTGTTTGTGTTCCTCGGTTGTATGGGCGGCCAGGGGACTGTAGGTAGACTCTTTCTATTTACTTACATAATTGTTTCCTGTTACGGTTAAGTATGGAATTGGTTACTGCTAGACTGTTAGTTTCTGGATTTGAGATTGATATGATTGGTTGAGTTTGATTCATGTCTCTAAGCATGCCTATCATTACTCTTTCCCTCTTCTTACACTTGAGGTTACCGGTATACCGTCCATTTCGTAAACTTATTATGTATACACTGTTTATGCAAGGACCCCAGGTGGGTTGTCTCTTACTTTCACCTGTGCCTATGGTGTATATATTTTGCTTGCTATACTTACATGTGGTTCTGTTGATTTCCCTTTGGGCTAGTTCATGTGTACCTTTCGTTGATTTCTGTGACTACTTGCTTCTATTCTGTCTGTTACTACACTTTTATCTTATATGTGCCCAGTCGGCCTATGATACCTACTGGGTACCTTATGCTTCGCATTTGGTGCTCACCCTACCCGCTGCATCTTTAGGTGCAGATCCTAGTGTGGGCCATTGCCGTTAGATCGTTATGATTCGTGCTAGGAGATCTGTTTGGGACTACTTTAGACTGAGGGTGAGCTCTTGGCGATTGGAGCTTAGCTTTAGTTTATCTTTTGTTTTATGTACTCTATTACCACTCAGAGAGATCTGTATATATTGTTTTGGATCGTTTGCACTCCATGTATGTAGTTGTGGCTCTATACTATGATACCAGGTTTTGGGGTTTGGTTTAGTTTCCGCATATGTATATATTTATATCCCTTTTATCTATTCTCTTCGTCTTGTTCCCTTATTTGTTAGATAGTAGCCCATTACCAACTATCCTGGGCTACAGGGATTGGTTCACCTACCAGGGGTTGTGGGTGCCATCATGACCAAGAAATTTGGTCGTGACAACTTGGTATCAGAGCTTTAGGTTCACCGGTGTCATCGGTATAGGAGCCAATGTCTAGTAGAGTCCTGCGGATCGGGGCGGAGACGTCCGTACTCAATCATTGGGAGGCTACAGTGGCATTTTAGGAAATTTGGCTCTTTCATTGCTTCTATGTCGTGCGTAGAACCCTTGAACATTCTGGAAATCTTATTTGCTCTACTTCATTCTTCCGCAGATGGTTCGTATGAGATCATCGGCATCACGCGGAGATGAGCCTCCCACTCCAGCTAAGGGTCGAGGACGCCCTCGAGCAGTAGCACCTGCTAGAGCAGCTATAGTGGAGATAGAGCCCGAGCGGCATGTGGATCAGGGGGCAGCCCAGGTACCACCAGCTCCAGTGCCAACTGCAGTACCAGCTCCAGTTCCCACTTCTGTGCAAGCTCCAGCCGCAGCTCAGTCTCCAGATATTTGGGAATTACTATTATAGCTTTTGGGTGTGATTGGAGAGCGGCATTCTGAGGTAGCGCATACAATCGCTCAGGGGGCAGCCCTGGGTGCACAGAGCTCAGGAGCGCAGCCTGATACTATGGCTCCCCGTGCGGAGGTCATTCCGGTTCAATCTGTTGCACAGCCTCTTGCTCCTCGCCCAGTTATGACAGAGTCAGAGCAGAAGGCGTTGGGTAGGTTTTTGAGGTTAGCACCTCCCAGGTTTGCTCGTACTTCTGGACAGGATCCACATGACTTTATTACTACTTGTGAGGAGATGTTGCATCATTTGGGTTTGTTGGAGACTCACGGGGTTGGTTATACTACCTATCAGTTGGAGGGCCCAGCGAAGTTATGGTGGAGGGCTCAGGTTGCTTGTAGACCACCATCGTCACCTCATTTGACCTGGTCTGAGTTTTATGAGGCCTTTATGGCCAAGTTCATACTCAGAATGATTGTGAGCATCGCAGGGAGCAGTTTACTCACCTTATGCAGGGATCTACGACTGTCTCAGAGTATGAGACTCGTTTTCATCAGCTAGCACCGTTCGGAGCTATGATCATTCCTACCGAGGCATATAGGATTCACAGATTTGTATGGGGTTTGAGGCCTGAGATCAGGCAGCCAGCTGAGATATTGGTCGCCAGTGGTCGGTCATTTCAGGCTATCGTAGACTATGCCCGCACTGTGGTGGACTTACAGCGACATGATCAGGGGTCCAAAGATAAGAGGCCTCGGCATCAGGGTGTCTACAGTGGTTCCAGATAGGGTGGTAGAGGTCCTGGCCAGTGGAGCCGGAGTTATCAGCCACAGCAGTACCAGGGTCAGTCCAGCCGACCGGTTCAGGCTTCCCTTAAGACTTTCGATAGTACCCAGTTCGAGCAGGGTCAGAGCAGCCATCAGGGCTATAGCGGCCAGCCTTCGAGGGGTATAGTTTCTGGGGCATCAGGTTGTGGTGGTCATACGGGATCTGCTGGTTCATATCGACTGAGTAGGCTGTCAGGGGCTTGTTTTACTTGTGGTGCGATTGGTCATTTTGCTAGAGATTTCCCTCAGCAGGGTACAGTTCAGTTGGACGAACCTTTACGAGCAGTTCAGCCTCTGTCTAGAGGGGGTGGTCGTCAGGGTAGAGATGGTGCTCCATGCCGCAGAAAAGGTAGTAGGGATGGCGATCGGGCAGGTGGAGGTCGTCCTCAGTTTTACGCGGTCCCTAGGTTACCAGAGGCAGAGGCCTCAGATGTTGTGATAACAGGTACGATTTCTTTGTGCCATCAGTCTGCTATGGCTTTATTTGATCCTGGATGCACTTGTTCATATGTATCTGCGTACTTTGTGCCTTGTTTGGGGTTGGCTAGTGAGCCATTATCTGTTCCTGTTTCTGTTTCGACCCCAGTAGGAGATTCTTTAGTAGTGGATCGGATTGTGAGATCTTGTATGCTATCTATTTGTGATTAAGAGACTTGGGGTGATTTGATGATTCTTGATATGCTAGATTTTGATGTGATACTGGGCATGGACTGGTTATCCCCTCACCGTGTTGTTTTGGATTGTTATGCCAAGACCATTACCATAGCTGTGCACGGTGTATCCCCGGTTGTGTGGCAGGGTTCTGTTAGCCATGCACCATCTGGGATCATCTCTTGTCTTAGAGCTAGGAAGTTGATTTCCCGTGGGTGTTTAGCTTATCTAGCATATGTCCGAGATGTTAGTGCTGACCCTACTTCTCCTGAGTCTGTTCCTGTGGTTTGAGACTTCCTCGATGTGTTTCCTACCGACCTGCCAGGCCTTCCACCTGAGAGAGATATTGATTTCGCTATTGAGTTAGAGCCGGGCACCAGGCCCATTTCTTTTTCTCCTTACCGTATGGCTCCTGCTGAGTTGAGGGAGCTTAAGGAGCTGCTCCAGGATCTGTTAGCTAAGGGGTTTATTAGACCTAGTGTGTCACCTTGGGGTGCTCCTGGTCTCTTCGTAAAGAAGAAGGATAGGTCGATGCGCATGTGTATTGATTATCGGCAGCTGAATAGGGTGATAGTGAAGAATAAGTATCTGATGCCGAGGATTGATGATTTGTTTGACCAGCTTCAGGGTTCAGTCGTGTTTTCGAAGTTGATTTGAGGTCTGGCTACCATCAGTTGAGGATTAGGGCAGAGGACATCCCTAAGACACCATTCAGGACGCGTTATGGCCATTATGAGTTCCTGGTGATGTCTTTTGGGTTGACTAATGCCCCCGCAGCCTTTATAAACTTGATGCACAGGGTTCTTGGCCCGTATTTGGAATCATTTCTGATAGTTTTTATAGACGACATCTTGGTATACTCGCGTAGTAGAGATGAGCATGAGCAGCACTTGAGGGTTATACTCCAGACTTTGAGAGATCATCGGCTTTATGCCATGTTCTCAAAGTGCGAGTTTTGGCTTAAGTCAGTTGCATTCCTAGGGAACGTGGTGTCTAAGGATGGGATTAGGGTTTACCCGAGAATGATTTATGCGGTTTGTGATTGGCGTAGACTTACTACTTCTACTGAGGTCCGCAGCTTTATTGGGTTAGCAGGTTACTACAGACGGTTCGTTGAGAGATTTTCTTCCATAGCAGCACCCCTGACTATGCTGACTAGGAAGGATGTCCCATTTCAGTGGTCGGATCAGTGTGAGGATAGCTTCCAGAGGCTTAAGGCCTTATTGACTTCAGATCCAGTTTTGACTTTGCCGGTTGAGGGTCAGAGCTTCTCCGTGTATTGTGATGCTTCTAGGGTTGGTCGTGGTTGTGTGTTGATGCAGCAGGGTCGAGTAATAGCATATGCGTCGAGGCAGCTGAAGGTTCACGAGCACAACTACCCCACTCATGACTTAGAGTTGGCAGCGATAGTTTTCGCGCTCAAGATCTGGAGGCATTACCTATATGGAGTTCACTGTGAGATCTTCACTAATCACCATAGTTTCCAGTATATCATGAGTCAGCGAGAGTTGAACTCGAGATAGAGTAGATGGGTCGAGTTACTGAAGGACTATGACTACACTATTCTGCATCATCCGGGAAAGGCAAACGTGGTAGCGGATGCCTTGAGCTGGAAGGCAGTGAGAATGGGTAGCCTAGCTTCTCTTTCAGTTTCAGAGAGACCATTGGCCTTGGACATCCAATCCTTGGCTAACCGTTTGGTTAGGCTTGACTTGTCGGATCCTAGCAAAGTTCTCGCCAGTGTTGAGGTTCGTTCTACTTTGATTGATCAGATTCAGAGCCGTCAGTTTGAGAATCAGCAGTTGTGTGACCTTTGTTATCGGGTTATTGAGGGTGAGACCAGTCGGGCTACTCTAGATTCAGATGGGGTTCTGAGGTTTGATAGTCGCCTTTGTGTTCCGAGGATTCGTGATTTGATTCAGTTGATACTTCATGAGGCACATTGTACTAGATACTCCATTCACCCTGGCACAGCAAAGATGTATAGAGACTTGAGGCACTTTACTGGTAGAGTGGTATGAAGCGGGATATAGCAGATTTCGTATCTCGATGCTTGAACTGTCAGCAGGTTAAGTTCGAGCACATGAGACCTGGTGGTTTGATGCAGCAACTTCCCATTCCTGAATGGAAGTGGGAAGGGATTACTATGGACTTTGTTGTTGGTTTGCCTCGTACTTCTCATGGGTTTGATTCCATATGGGTGATTGTTGATAGGCTGACTAAGTCAGCACATTTCTTACCGGTTCAGACTTCTTATAGTGCAGAGACGTTAGCTCAGATCTACCTTCGTGAGATTGTTCGATTGCATGGTGTCCCAGCTTCTATTATTTCAGACCGCGGCACTCAGTTCACATCTCAGTTCTGGAGGGCTATTCAGCGAGATTTGGGTACAGAGGTTCATCTTAGTACCGCTTTCCACTCTCAGACAGATGGCCAGTCCGAGAGGACCATTCAGATTCTTGAGGACATGCTTCGGGCCTGTGTTCTTGACTTTGGAGGTTCTTGGGATAGTTTGTTCTCTTGGCAGAGTTTGCTTATAATAACAGCTTCCATTCGAGTATCGGCATGGCACCTTTTGAGGCTTTGTATGGCAGGCGTTGCAGATCACCGGTAGGTTGGTTTGATGGTTTTAGTTCTAGGCCACAGAGCACAGATTTGCTTCGAGATTCCTTAGACCGAGTCTGAGTGATTCAGGACAGACTTCGGGCAGCTCAGAGTAGGCAGAAGAATTATGCTGATCGTAGGCTTCGTGCCTTGGAGTTTAGTGTTGGTGACTTGGTGTTTCTCCGTGTATCGCCCATGAAGGGCGTAATGAGATTTGGTAGGCGGGGCAAGCTTAGCCCCAGGTACATTGGGCCGTTTGAGATTCTTCAGAGGGTCGGTAGCGTTGCCTATCAGCTAGCCTTGACTCTGATGTTTTCAGCTATACATCCTGTATTTCATGTGTCGATGTTGCGTCGGTATGTCCCAGATGAGTCTCATGTGTTACAGTGGGATTATGTTCAGTTGGGTGAGGATTTAGCCTTTGTTGAGGAGCCGACAACTATTTTGGCCAGAGATGTCAGGAGATTGAGGTCTCGAGAGATCCCGGTATTTAAAGTTCAGTGGAGGCACCGTCCAGTCGAGGAGGCTACCTGGGAGACCGAGAGAGATATGCGGGCTCAGTATCCGCAGCTGTTTGAGCCTTCAGGTACCCCCTTGACCTTGACTTCCGAGGACGAAAGTCCTTTTTAGTAGTGGATGATGTAATGACCCTTTCGGTTATTTCCACGTATACGTTTTCCTTGAACCGTTAGAGCTTGTTTGTAGTGGCCCCAAGTCATTTAAGGCTTGTCGGGACCGGTATTTTGGTGCCGGGTCCATTTGTTTGGTCGTATAAGAAGTTTTGAATACAAGTAAGTCGGCAAAAGTTATCGTAAGTTTCTTTAATAAATTTTCTGAACTTTGGGTAAAATGTCTCAGGGATTTTCTCCCAATATATAATGAGTTAGAAATCTCCCAAAATACCAAATCGAAGGTCTACGAGTCTAGTTTCCAACGCACAAAACCTCAAGTCCAACTGATCTCTGAGTAAAATGTTATGACTGTTTTACCGCGGACTGTCTGGCAGAAAATAGGTTGCGAACCGGGTCGCGAATCGGGTCGGGTCAAAATCGATTTAAAGCCTCACCTTCACGTTTTAAAATGTCATTTCAGTTCTGAAACAGTGAGAAAACATAAGGGAGGATTCCAAGAGAGTTCTTGAGTATCAAAATCGTGCGATGGTGAATTGCGAACCTAAATAAAAGAATTTTATTAGCATCGCGCGTATATTTGAAAATATTTTATTTGAAAGTTGAATTTGGTAAAAAGTTATATCATTATTACCTCTTTAAAATATTTTAAAGGTTTATGAAAAATATTTTTGTTACGATATAATTGTATATGTATTTATTTTATAAGGTTTTTGTACATTGTAATATTTTAACGGAGATAGTAAATTTAGTTATGTTAAAAATTATTATTATAATATAGTAGATTTTATTTGAAATGATTTTCTATTAATTATGGTATATTCAAAAAGCTATATTTATTTTACCACAAACTTATGCAATACCCGAATACTTACATAACGAGACAAAACCATTTTGTTTTTAATAATTGTATTGCCACCTCCATTCCACGTGGAGGTGGAGGAAGTGGCCAGCAAGCTAAGGGTGAGAGGTGGCATCATAATTCACTATTTTTTGGCTGTACATATACATATGTATATTTTTCTAACTTTAACAAAAGGGATATGCACCTGTACGCATATAGGCATACCACTACTATATGTATCTTTATAGGTTGAAGAAATTAGGTGTGGAAAATATTTTGATGCGATATTAAGAAAAATCAATTATCTACGTCAAGTTATTCAAGCCCAAATCTGATTCCGATTTAGTTTTGGATTTTCTCGGAGTGGTTTGAGCTTGAACATCGTTGTTCTAGCAGCTTATCATCGGATGACAGGTAGGTTACGGTTTATTTTCCCCAGACTACGCATATATAGGATAAAATTGTATTAATTGGCATCCTTGGGTTGATTTATTAGGTTGGTACCATAAACCTTGACCGCTTTATTCATGTCCGCCTACTTTTGTTCCTCCGTTGCTTGTAGTATTTGCCGATACATTTTATTTACCCTTGTGGTCCTGTGAGACCTTCTTGACTCAGGAACATAGAAGGTGGGATTTTGGGAATATCGGCGAGTCCCGGGCATAGAATTATCCTTCTAGGCTGGTTATGCTTGCTGAGTAGTTGTGGGCCTGTGCAGAGTCGATAGGTTGATTGTGAGCTGCTGGGCAGCTGTTGTGTGTGATCATACCATTTCCATGCATATAAAGAGGTTTTATCCATGTTTTACAATGGTTTTGGCTTCGGTCCTACAGGCACTATTTTCTAAACCTTGCATGGCTCCGGGGGCCTGTTTTTGGTGGAAATGATTTGGAAATGGTTTGATTTAACTTGTGAATATTCCTGGGTAAAAGAAAGTAAAATTATGTTTTAAAACACCAGTTTTATGATTAACGCTAGACTCAGCAGGGCCGGGGTGCTAGTTAAGTTTTCTTGCTACTTGAGATGATTTTTAGCCTCGGTCGGACCGAGCACCTGAGATGACTTTCTACTGTTTAGACCCGGTTATGCCCGGGCACCCTTGGAGGGGTTTTTGAGATATTTTCCTACTACTTTAGTCCTGGACAGGGTCTGGGCATGCATATTCGAGACTGGGTCTCTATCTTGAACCCGGACTTGCTTCAAGACGACATGTTTGATACTGAGTTTTACTATGGGGTCAGGGACCTTCATGGACCTTGCCATCCGGGCCAGGGGCTTCGGGCTGCGTGTGCCGGAGGAAGGGTATACGGCGGAATAGAGGTATACGGGCAGTGTCCTTCCATGAAACCTACCTGCTGGGCTCGATCGGCACCGTATAAGGTACATACAGAGATACCATTTCACTTGAGATCTTCATGCATCATATCATTCATTGTTTGAGGCTCCACCCTTGTTTGTTGATTGTACGCTCCGGTAGTATGGGATGCCGAAGGGTTTGTTTTCACTTGTTTGTGTTCCTCGGTTGTATGGGCGGCCGGGGGACTGTAGGTAGACTCTTTCTATTTACTTACAGAATTGTTCCCTGTTACGGTTAAGTATGGAATTGGTTACTGCTAGACTGTTAGTTTCTGGATTTGAGATTGATATGATTGGTTGAGTTTGATTCATGTCTCTAAGTATGCCTATCATTACTCTTTCCCTCTTCTTACACTTGAGGTTACCGGTATACCGTCCATTTCGTAAACTTATTATGTATAAACTGTTTCTGCAAGGACCCCAGGTGCGTTGTCTCTTACTTTCACATGTGCCTACGGTGTATATATTTCTTACTAGCCTCACATATGGTTTTGTTGATTTCCCTCTGGGCTAGTTCATGTTTACCTTTCGTTGATTTCTGTAACTACTCAATTCTATTCTGTCTGTTACTACACTTTTATCTTATATGTGCCCAGTCGGCCTATGATACCTACTGGGTACCTTATGCTTCGCATTTGTTGCTCACCCTACCCCCTGCATCTTTGGGTGCAGATCCTAGCGTGGGCCATCGCCGTTAGATCACTGTGATTCGTGCTCGGAGATCTGTTGGGGACTACTTAAGACTGAGGGTGAGCTCTTGGCGATTGGAGCTTAGCTTTAGTTTATCTTTTGCTTTATGTACTCTATTACCACTAAGAGACATCTGTATATATTGTTTTGGATCGTTTGCACTCCATGTATGTAGTTGTGGCTCAATACTATGATACTAGGTCTTGGGGTTTAGTTTAGTTTCTGCATATGTATATATTTATATCCCTTTTATCTATTCTCTTCGTCTTGTTACCAACTGTCCTGGGCTACGGGGATTGGTTCACCTACCGGGGGTTGTAGGTGCCATCATGACCAAGAAATTGGTTCGTGATAATCTCCTTTGTCGCAAATTCAATTCCTTTTGAGTGAACATATACTGAAGTCTCTTATGATCGGTGAAAACATCCACATGCACATCATACAAGTAATGTCTCTAAATCTTCAAAGCAAAAACCATGGATGTCAACAAAAGATCATTAGTAGGGTAGTTCTTCTCATGAGTCTTAAGCTGTCTTGAAGCATAAGCAATCACTTTACCACGCTGCATCAAGACACAACCCAAACCAATCCTAGAAGCATCACAATACACAACAAAGTCATCTGGGCCGTCGGGTAGAGCCAACACTGGAGTGGTGGTCAATCTAGTCTTTAATTCATGAAAGTTCTTCTCACATAGATCAGATCACTGAAACCTCATCTTCTTCTGAGTCAACCGAGTCAAATGAGCAGCAATGGAAGAAAACCCTTCAACAAATCTCCTATAGTAACCAGCCAAACCCAAAAAGCTTATAATATTAGATGGGAAAGTGGGTCTAGGCCAGTTCTTTACTGCCTCAATCTTTTGGGAATCGACTCGAATACCATCTTTAGACACAATGTGACCCAGAAAAGCTATAGACTGCATCCAGAACACACACTTGCTAAACTTAGAAAATAACTGCCGGTCCTTGAGAGTTTGCAACACCACTTTCAAATAGTCTGGATGCTCCTTCTCACTCCGAGAATAGATAAAAATATCATTAATGAACACAATCAGAAACATATCCAAATAATGCTTGAACACACGGTTCATCAAATCCATAAAAGCTGTAGGAGAATTCGTTAGACCAAAAGACATCACAACAAATTCATAATGACCATACCGAGTCCTGAAGGATATCTTCGGAATATCACACTCTCGAACATGAAGCTGTTGATAACCAAATCTAAGGTCAATCTTGGAGAAGAAACTAGTACCCTGAAGTTGATCAAACAAGTCATCAATCTTAGGAATGGTATACTTATTCTTAATTGTGACCTTGTTCAATTGGCAGTAGTCAATACATATTCTGAGGGAAGCATCTTTCTTTTGCACAAACAAAACTGGGCCACCCCATGGAGAAATGCTAGTCCTAATGAAACCCTTATCAAGAAGATCCTTCAACTGATCCCTTAACTCTTTAAGTTTTTTCAGAGCCATTCTATAGGGAGGAATAGAGATAGGATTCGTATCATGAAGAATATCTATCCCAAAGTCAATTTATCGCTCGGTAAGGACTCCGAGTAAATCTTCGGGAAACACTTCTGGGAACTCATTCATAATAGGAACAGACTGAAGGGATGGGGCTTCGGACTCCGTGTCCATAACCCAAACTATATGATAAACATAACCCATAGAAATCATCTTCCTAGCCTTAAGATAAGATATGAAATGACCTTTCGAGGAAGGGGGACTACCTTGCCACTCTAAGATGGGTTCATTTGGGAACTTGAAACTGACAACCCGAGTACGACAATCAACTAAAGCATAACAAGCATGCAACAAATCCATACCAAGGATAATATCAAAATCAGTCATCTCCAACTCTACTAAATCCGCTGAAGTGACTCTATGAAGGAATAAAATGGGGCAATTTCAGTAGACTCTTTTGGCTAAGACTGACTCACCAACAGGAGTAGAGAAAAAAAAGGGTTCTAAAAGCAATTCAGGATAAATTTCAAATTTGCATGCTACATAAGGGGTCACAAAAGATAAAGAGGCACTGGGGTCCAACAAAGCATACACATCATGAGAGGACATGGCATAAAGACGGTTCTTGTGTTTAGCACCAGAACTAGAAGTAGTGCCCTGCCTGGCTGGTCGACCTCCTGAAGTTGCTGGGACAGACTGAGTCTAGCTACCAACCTGCCCCTTCTTAGCTGAAGGGCAGTCTCCAATCCTTTGACCAACCTACCCACATCCATAGCAACCCTCTCTACAGGCTAAAAACTCACAGGGATGATTCTTCCCACACATGGCATAAAAGGGGAAAGAAGGCCCCTTTTCACCACTCCTCTGAGAATAAGAGCCTGCACCTCTACCTGAAAGATCATGACGGGGCCTGGAGGCCTGAGAAGTAGTACTGGCTGAAGAATGCACAGGTCTTGACGACCTCTTCTGACAGAAAGGGCGATGTCTTACTCTGGACTTCTGATGGCTAAATCCCGAATTCTCATATCTGGCTCTTTTGTTCTGCCTAGCCATCTCCCTAAGCTTGTCTCCCTCGATCTGGTGAGCATGGGTCATGAGTCTAGAAATGTTCATATCACTCAACAGCATAGCAGACCTACACTCTTTCTTCACTATATCTGAAACCCTATAGATAAACTTGCTCATTTAATCATGCATATCTGCTACCATAGAGGGGGCATACCTAGACAGCTGAGTGAACTTCAAACTGTACTCTTAAACAGTCATAGATCCCTCTCTCAAGTTCACAAAATCCTCAGCCTTCGCTTGCCTCAACTCTTGGGGAAAGAACCGGTCGAGGAAGGCCCTTTCAAAACACTCCCAAGTTATAAGGACCTCGTCCCTAGCTCTAGCTTCCGTCCATTAAGTGAAGCAGATATGAGCCACATCCTGAGTTGATAGGACACGAGATCTACAAAATCAACACCAACCATCTTAATAACATCAAAGATATTCTTTGACTTATTAATAAAGCTAAGTGGGTCCTCACCCACCTTCGAACCCCAAGCTAGGACCCTTAAACTTAAGGCTCTGATACCAACTTTGTCATGCCCCGAGGCTACCCCCTAGACGTAACATAGTATCCGGGACACGAATGCCCTAGATTTACCCTTGGGCATCGCATACTTAGATAAACTTAAGTAAAATAAGCGGAAGCATACCTAGAGAGGGGATAGATATCCATAACTAAAATAGTAAAAGTCTACAAAGAACCCATCCAGAATACAAACTAGCTATGTATGAAGCCTCTAAATCTGAAATAAAAGTTGATGGGACAAGACCCCAACTAACTCGGATAATCTAAAGTAAAGAGACATAAAAATACTAACAGAACTCCGGTCCTCGAATAATGATGACTCACCAATAATCAACAAGGTATCTGGCGTAATCTAGCCACGTGTCTGAGTGCAGGAATCTGAATCTACATCGTAAAAGGATGCAACACAAAATGTGTCAGTACTATAGGATGTACTGAGTATGTGAGATAAACAGGAATCTGAGATGAGCATGCTAATAACACTTGTAAATCTTAGATCATGCTATAAGTGTAAATCTAAAATGCAAGAGACTCAATGCTATGACAAAGTAAGATATACTAAATATCATGTGTAATCATAATAGTTTTGAAGTATGAAATCAATGAGTCAATGCATTTTAAAAGATGATACTATTTTGTGGGAGGTTCTCTAACCGACATAGACCATGTGAGCTACATGGAATCCGATATATACGCCCCATCGAAAGGACCCAATATACCTTGCCAAGGATAGAGGCATGACTGTGGCGTGATCACTAAATTTGATGCCAAATTGAGGGGACTTAGAACCTACGAGGGAACGTAGTTCTGGGACCATGGGTACTCTCACCCTATCTAACTCGGTGCTAATACCACTCCCAAAACATATGTGTATAGCTCATAATCTTGGTGACATATATGATGTCAAATCTGTTCATAACTTAGGTAGACATATCTGGATGCCAAACCTTTCATAAAACTTAGGGACATATCTATAGTCCAAAACTGATGGAAAAGCATAGGGAAATATCTGATGTCATGCAATTCACAAGTCATGAGTCTTAATGCTTTGCAAAACCACAATTCGAAATATACTTTCCTTTCTAATATCATAACTTGAAGAATTAGGCATGCAATTTTATGAAAATAGAGGTCATGTTATCTAAACATATGAATTTTACTTGAAGGCATACAATTCAATGAAATCATACTAGAAATCAACCTTAATGCATGTCCTTTTGAAATAAATTAAGGAATCTTATTCAAATCATAAATAAACCATAAGGAACCATGAATTGATGCATAGAAACTGATTTCATGAGTTTTCCCAAATTTAGATTTAAAACCCTAATTTCACAAGTTCATAACCAAAAATAATAATTGAGGGATTTGTGCACAAGGGTGAAAGGAACCATTGTTGAATATCCACATACCTTGTTTGATGATAACCCACTTGAAATTGAAAAGACTAGGAGACTTGAACTTGGAGCTTGAGACCTTGAGCTTGAGAGAGTTCTTTTCCTTTTGGGGAGATGAATGAATATTTGAGAAGGGACTAAGGCTAATGAGGGTAAAAAGGGTAAGTAATGACTAAAATACCCCTAGAATGTAATTAGGAAAAAGCTGGAAAAAGTTGACTTTCAGGGACCACAAATTGATTCCACGGGTTGTAGACCAAACCACGGCTCGTGGTTTCAATCCGTCATTCCTGGCCAAAGGAACAATCTGCATAAGGTTGACCATGAGTTAATATGATGACTCGTCAACTGAACGACGACCCGTAGACCTGAGCCGTAGTTTCTGGGAAACATGCAATCCCTTGAATCAAGGTCCACGAGTTGACAGGACGGGCCATAGACTGAACTACGGTCCATAGAACCACCTCGTGGTTCTTAGACCAGAGTCTGAACCTGGCAGACTTAAACTATGACTCCATTCCACGACCCGTGGTTCAGACCACAGTCCGTGGTTTAGACCCGTCATTCCTGGAAACATGAAATTTTAATGAGATTTTGAGTTTAAAAGCTGAATAAGTTTTTGGGGTATTACACTTTCACACGCAGAGGTCTACGCTCTGCATGCAAAACACACAAGGAAACACATGGAATTTTTCAATTCCTTTTCTTCTTGTGTGTTTAAGCATGTGATTCGCAGAATAATACTTTGCTTTACGTTATTACATATTGCAAAGATACGTCTCTTACCACTGCCCTCTATCACTTGAGCTAACCGCCCTGTTGCCAGAGGAACCCCTCGGTAGGCCCCTAAAAGGGAACTTACCTGTGAAACGCACTTGGCAACATGAACCCCACCAATAATTGAAGGACGTTACCCCATCTATCATTGGGAACATCAATCCTTCAATTACACATTAGCAGGCACAATCATTCAACAACAATTCATACTCCCCAACTAACATCATGCATACCCAACAAAATATTCAACATATGATATGGGAACATAAATAGTAACAATTTTAGCCCCATACATAAATTGTAACAAAAACCTCATGAAGATGATGATTTGCGCTTAAGAATAAAGTCACCCAATCTATCACGGGGCCAAATCATGCACCAACACAAGTGGGTTACTCAGACTTCACCAAAACACAGATTTTTAAGGGTAAAACGTACTACAATCAAGATGCATTATCATAACTCAAGTTCTACCAAGTTAATTCTAAGCAAAATCAACAATATAAACCAAAATTGGGGACCTAAAATTTTTAGATCTCACCCAAAATCAACATGGCAATTCTAATGAGCATATATCACAATATGAGTTCCCAATCAACATAAAAACATGTATTTATTATCGTGGAACTTATCACAATTGAAGATTATGAGATGGGAAGCAAAAATTAGAGCTTTTGAAGGTGTAACAACGGAGACCCAAAACATAGACCGGAGGCAATAACAGCGGTGATTTGTGGCTATGGTGATGAAGAGATTTGGAGAGAGAGAGAGAGGAAAATATTAAGGTGAATTTGAGGGATTTGTGGAGGATATTGAGAGACAAAAATTGTGGAAGTTTTGGGAGAAAGTGGAAGAAAAAGAAAGAAGGTGGCTGTTTTAATAAAGAAAAAGAAGAAGAAAAGTTACCTGGTCAGTCTCCTCGTTGGGTCAGTCATTGGGTAGGTCAAATAAAAATTTAAAATTTTACCTTGGTGCGTCGCGATGTGCGATTCACACAAATCCTTGTGCACAATGTATGTCACTTTGCACCAGTCATTTTCATGCCAAAACTTGGCTCAGCTTTATGTTGTGTGATGTGTTGGTGGTATGACGCACACAATGGCTCTTTCCAAATGCACATTCCAGAGCATGTCACCACCATCTTGACATTTTTCTTCGAGCTTTTCTGTTTTAGGGTGCATTAAACCTTGCAACGCGCACAATGACTTGTGCAGGCTGTATAGGCTTCCGCACGTCACCTCTTTGCCTTATTTTTCAACTTAATCATTCTTCCTTGTCATGCATCCCTACAAACACACCAAAAATAATAAAAGGTAACAAAAAAAAAGTAAAAACACTTGGGTTGCCTACCAAGAAGCTCTTGATTTAACATCATGGCTCGATGATATTACCTCATTCTTAAATTTTTACCACTCACTCCACCACTCCCAGTGGCAATATCCATGACATGACCATCATTTTTCAAATTTACAGTGGTGTCACTACGGTGTGTCCCCTTCATTTGAGGATTCATTTGGGTAGACAAGTGGTAAATTTAAGCCTCAAGATGATTGATTCAGGTTGAGTGTGACATCACTATTTGGTGAAGCATAGACACCTTGCTCTTAAGCTCATTTACTCTACTTTTTGTCATCTCCACTTTTTTCAAAACCAATGTCATGCCCCAAGGCCACCCCTTGGATGTAACACGGGACTTGAGACCATAAGTGTCCTAAGTTAATCCTTGGTCATAGCATAACTCAGATAAATCAATAGATAAGCGGAAGCATAATAGGAAGATTCAAAGTCAAAGGTATAAATAACCAAGTCAAATAGGAATACACATCCACAAAGGAGACCCGAATACTTTCTATGTCTTGAAAGACTCTAACTATCATAAAGTGTTGTTGGGACAAGGCCCCCAGCTAACTAGGAAATATGAAATGAAAACATAAAGATAGGCTCGATAATTCTAGTCCTCAAAGAATGAGGACTCACCAATGATCAACTGAAAGTCTGGCGTAGTCTAGCCACGAGTCTGAGGGCAGGTGCCTAAATCTTCATTGTAAAAGAATACAGTGCAAAATGTGTCAGAACTATAGGATGTCCAAAATATGTGAGATAAATGGGAAATCTGAGATAACCATGCTAAATAAACTTGTAAAATTGAAATCATTCTATAAGTGTAAAACTGAAATGCAAGAGACTCAATGCGATGCAAAGAAAGTTATGCAAATATCATAGTAATCAGAATAGTCTTAAAATCTGAAGGCAAAGAGTCAATGCATTTTAAAACCTGATATTATTTCTGTGGGATGTTCTCTAATCGACTAGACTATGTGAGCTACATGGAATCCGATGTATATGCCCCATCGAAAAGACCCAATATACCTTCCCAGGGCATAGAGGAATGACTGTGGCGTGAACACAAAATCTGATGCCCAACTAAGGGGACTTAGAACATACGGGGGCACGTAGTTTTGGGACTGAGGGTACTCTCACCCTATCCAACTCGGTGCAAATACTACTCCCAAAAACATATACATATAGCTCATAATACTTATGACATATCTGATGTCAAAACATTTCATAACTTAAGTGGACATATCTGGATGCCAAGCCTTTCATAAAACATAGGAACATATCTAATGTCCAAAACTGTTGGAAAAGCATAAGGACATATCTGATGTCATGTAATTCACAAGTTATGAATCTTAAAGCTTTGCAAAACCATAATTTAAAATATACTTTCCTTTATAATATCATAACTTGAAGAATTAGGCAATTCAATGAAATCATGCTAAATTCCTCATCAACATATGGGATTTTGAAGTCAACTAAAGAACTTCAATTAAATCATATGTATGTAATAAGAAATCATGAATTGATGCCTTTAAAAGAAGACCCATAAGTTCTCCCCCAATTTGAGTAAGAACCCTAATTTAGAAATCCACAAATTTAATTTAGAAGATTGGGGTTTTGGGCATAAGGGTGGAGGGAATCCCTTATTGAACACCCACATACCTTGATTGAAGCTAACACACGTGAAATTTAAAAGAAAGGGAGACTTGAATTTGGAGCTTGAGACTTGGAGTTTAAAGGAGTTCTTTTCCTTTTTTGGAGATGAATGAAGATTTGAGGACGGACTTAGGCTAATGAGGGTGAAAAACCTTCTAGAAATAGTCAAAATGAGCTCATTTAGGAGTTAAAAGGGTGGGTAATGACTAAAATACCCCTGGGACATAATTAGGAAAAAGCTTGAAGAAGTTGAATTTCAGGGACCACGGATGGATTCCACGGGTTGTAGACCAAACCAAGGCTTGTGGTTTCCATCGATCGTTCCTTGCCAAGTGAACAGGCTGCAGAAGGAAGTCTACAGGTCAACAGGATGGACCATAGAAGAGATTATGGCCTGTTAAAGGGTGGAGGGAATCCCTTATTGAATTGTAACGCTCAAAGGCGACTCTCTAGACGTAACACGTGATCTAGAATACAAGTGCTCCAGATTAACCCTTGGTCATAGCATACTTAGAAATCAATTCAAGAAACATAGCAGAAACATACTAGATACAACATGCAACCATAACTTAAATAAGGACAAGGCTTAAGAAGTATCAATTTCATACAATGGAAAACAAGTCTAGCTATGTCTGAAGCCTCTAACTATTATAAGAGCTGATGGGTCAAGACCCCAACTAGCTCGAAAATTCAAAGAAAACAACATAAGAGAAATAGGTCTAATATTGGCCCTCGATAATTGAGGTCTCATCACTAGAAACTGGGACTCTTGCAAGATCTAGCCACGAGTGTGAGGGAAAGAGCCTGAATCTGCATTATGAAAGGATGCAGCGCAAGATATGCATCAGTACTATAGGATATACTGAGTATGTGAGATATGCATGAATATGATGAAAACATACTTAAAACTGAGTTCATGCAAGAAAAAGGAATATCATAGGTGCATATCATAACTTGAGTGGTAAACATGAGATAAGAGTCAAAACTTCAAAATAGATATCATAAGCTTAAACTAGTCAAAATGTTCGTACATGAGTTTCTTATGACTGACATTAGACCATGCGAGCTACATGGAATCTAACTATATAACCCTAGTTAGCAAAGCTAACTTGAACCATGCCAAGGAACGAGTCACCATACCGAACTATATAACCCTGGCAAAGCTGCCCCAATTCCTTCTAAAACACAAGACACCATACATCAAGATGTGGAACCACTCTCATAAGCCTATAGGGCACTTCATAACCTATGATGAAAATGTAGTTTTGGACTCGGGTAATCGAACCCTCGTCGCTTGGTGCTAAGTACAACTCCTAAAACATGTACATATAGCTCATAAGTTCATAGTGGTACAATCTCATGCCAAATCTTGTTGAAAAGCATGAAAATACATCGGGCATCATGCAATTCTCATATCATAGGTTTTTTAAGCTTAGCATACCCATAATTCAAAACATACTTTTTTTTTCTTAAATTCATACTTGAAGAATTAGGCATGCATTTCAAAAATACATAAAGACATGTTATCTAAACATGTAAACTTTCACTTGAAAACATGCAATTCAATGGAATCATACTATAAATAAACTTTAATGCATGGGGTTTTGAAACCAGTTATGGAATCTTAATCAAATAATAAATAAACCATGAATTGATGCTTAGAAACAGACTTCATAAGTTTTCCCCCAATTTAGATCAAAACCCTAATTTCGCAAGTTCATAATTCAAAATAAGAATTGAGGGTTTTGGGAAAAAGAGTGAAAGGAGACTTGATCTTGGAGATTGAGAGAAGTTCTTTTCCTTTTTAGGAAAAGAATGAAGATTTTAGAAGGGACTTAGGCTAATGAGGGTGAAAACCCTTCTATGAATAGTCAAAATGACCTTATTTAGGAGTTAAAAGTGTCGGTAATGACTAAAATACATATGAGACATAATTAGGAAAATGCTGGAAAAAGTTGACTTTCAGGGACCACGGATGGATTCCACGGGTCGTAGACCAAACCATGGCTCGTGGTTGCCATCTTTCATTCCTGGGCAAGTGATCAGGCTGTAGAAGCTAAACTACGGGTCAACAGGATGGACCCGTAGAATGTATCATGGGTTGTAGACCCAAGTAGTAATTCCTGGGTACTTACTTAGCTAGCCTCTGATTAAGCTCTACGAATCAGTAGGACAGTCTGTAGTTCAAACTACGGTCCATAGAAACCAGTCGTGAAACCTAGGGAAACTGACAAACCTCTGATCTTATTGCACAAGTTAATAGGATGTACCCGTAGTCAGAACCACGGCCCATAGAACCAACTCGTACTTCTCAGACCAGAGGTCGAACCAACAGACTGGAACCACGGCTTCACTTCACGACTCGTGGTTCGAACCACGGTCCGTGATTTGGACCCGTAGTTTCTGAAAAGTCCAAAATTATCAGATCTCTTATGTTTAAAAGTTGGATAAAATTTCGAGGTGTTACAATATATCCCCCTTGGGATCATTCGTCCTCGAATAAAGACTAAACCTGGGATAATTGAAAAGAAAATAGCCCAACCAGTCAACAACACATAAAAGTTGAAGAACAAACACAAAAACTAAGATTTTCCACTCAAAACATGATTGAATCAACTTCAAAAACATGCATGCATACTACGATCGTGAGGGAAACTGATGGAATAGAGTGAATTAGACATGCTAATGGGAAACCACTACCTCAAGTTGAAATGGGGTTTGAAGGAAAGAGCTGAGGGTGCTTGGCTTTCATGGCTGACTCTGCTTCCTAATTAGCTCCCTCAACAAGTTGATTCCTCTAATGGACTTTTATCGAAGCGTCTTCCTTGTTCCTCAACCTCTAAATCTGACGATCAAGAATCTCCATGGGAGCCTCCTCATAGGTTAGACTATCTTTCACACACACATCCTTCAAAGGAATAATCAAGGTCGGATCACCAACACACTTCTTCAACAAGGAAACGTGGAAAACCAGATGAACTGTTTCTAACTCCATTGGCAAATCCAACTCGTACGCAATGCTACCAACTTTTTATCAGAATCCGATAAGTACCTAAAAAACAGGGACTAAGCTTCCCTTTCTTCCTAAATCTCATCACACCCTTCATGGGTGACACCTTCAGAAAGACCTAATCATTAGTCTCAAATTCCAATTCCCTGCTCCTCACATCCGTGTATGATTTCGGTAGACTCTGAGTGGTCTTCAACCTCTCCCTAATAAGTTGAACCTTCTCCATAGTCTCATGAACTGAATTTGGACCAATCAAGGCTGCCTCACCTACGTTAAACCAACCAATTTGGAGATCAACATATCCGACCATAAAGTTCCTCATACAGAGACATCTAGATGGTAGAGTGAAAATTGTTGTTGTAGGCAAACTCGATAAGAGGTAAGTGATAATCCCAATTACCTTTGAAATAAATCACACAAGCTCTCAACATATCCTCCAAGGTATGATTAGTACGCTCGACCTGGCCATCCGTCTGAGGGTGAAAAGTTGTGCTAAGCTTCACCTGAGTACCAAGACGTCTTTCAATTAATCTCCAGAACTGGAAGGTAAACTTAGTACCTCTATGAAATGATAGACAAAGGAACACCCATGCAATCTGACTATCTCCCTAATGTAGAGTCTGGCATAATAATTTGCTAAATCCGTAGTCCTAACAACCAATAAGTGGGATGACTTAGTCATCCGATCGACAATCACCCAAATTGAATCATGTTGCCTTCGAGTACGAGGAAACCCAGTGATGAAGTCCATATTTATCGCTTCCCACTTCCAAGTAGAAAGGTCAATATCCTAAATCATGCCACCTGGTCACTGATGCTCTACCTTCACTTGCTGACAATTGGTAAACTTAGCTACCAAATTGGCTATGTACCTCTTCATACCATTCCACCATAGACTTCTCATAGATCACGGTACATCTTGGTGGCACCGGGGTGAATAAAATATCAAGAACTATGAGCCTAAGTAAAAATCTACTGTCTCAACCCCTCTACATCTGGCACACACAATCGACCCTGATAACGAAGTAAACCATCTCCCCCTTGGGAGAAAACCTCAACTTTTTGCTGATGGATTGCACCCTTTAGCTGAAGAAAAATATGATCGCTATCTTGCTTTGCCTTAACTTCAGCAACAAACGATGATTTGGAACCATTCTATTGAGTCCATAAGGCAAACTCCCAACCGAGCAAGCATATGAACCTCCTTCTTCCCATCTTCGACTGAAGACACACTACCCATAGATAATCTACTAAGTGTATCCGCGATAACATTGGCCTTACCCGGGTGGTAAAACACACTCCTATCATAATCTTTAAGAAGCTCAAGACATCTCCATTGATACAGATTTAATTCCTTTTGAGTGAACACATACTGAAGACTTTATGATCAGTGAATATATCCACGTGAACACCATACAAGTAGTGTCTCCAACTCATCAAGGCAAAAACCATGGCTGCTAACTCAAGATCATGAGTAGGGTAGTTTTTCTCATAGATCTTAAGCTGTCTAAAGTCATAAGCAATCACATTACCACGTTGCATCAAAAAACAACCCAAACCAATTTTAAAAGCATCACAATACACAACAAGGTCATCTAGGTCCTCGGGTAGAGCCAACACTAGAGCTCGGGTCAACCTAGTCTTTAATTCCTGAAAGTTCTTCTCACAAAAATAAGACTACTGTAATTTAACCTTCTTCTGAGTCAACCAAGTCAATAGGGAAGCAATGGAAGAAAATCCTTCCACAAACCTCCTGTAGTAACTAGCCAAACCCAAAAATCTCCTAATATCGGATGGAGAAGTGGGTCTAGGCCAGTTCTTTACTGCCTCAATCTTTTGAGAATCAACTCGAATACCATCTCTAGTCACAATATGACCCAGAAAAGCAACAAACTTAATCCAAAACTCACACCTGCTAAATTTAGCAAATAGTTATCGGTCCTTGACAGTGTGCAACACCACTCTCACATGGTACGCATGCTCCTCCTCACTCCCAGAGTAGGTATGAATATCATCACTGAAAACAATCACAAACATATCCAAATACTGCTTGAACACACATTTCATCAAATCCATAAAGGTTGCAGGAGCATTTATTAGACCAAAAAACATCACAACAAATTCATAATGACCATATTGAGTCCTGAAGGCTGTCTTCAGAATATCACACACTCTAACATGAAGCTGATGATAACCGGATCTAAGGTCGATCTTAGAGAAGAAACTAGCACCCTGAAGCTGATCGAACAAGTGATCAATCCTAGGAATGGGATACTTATTCTTGATTGTGACCTTCTTCAACTGACGGTAGTCAATACAAATCCTAAGGGAACCATCTTTCTTTGGCATGAACAAGACAAGGGAACCCCATGGAGAAATGCTAGGCCTGATGAAACCCTTATCAAGAAGATCTTTCAATTGATCCTTTAATTCATTAAGTTCTGTGGGAGCCATTCTATAAGGAGGAATAAAGATAGGAATCGTATCAGTAAGAAGTTATATCCCATAGTCAATTTCCCGCTCAGGAGGGACTCCAAGCAAATCTTCGGGAAACACTTATGGGAACTCATTCACAATAGGAACAGACTAAATGGATGGCATTTCAGACTCCGTGTCCATAACCCAAACTATATGATAAACATAACCCTTAGAAATCATCTTCCTAGCCTTAAGATACGCTATGAAAAGACCTTTTGAGGATGGGGTACTACCTTGCCACTGTAAGATGGGTTCATTTTGAAACTTGAAATTGATAAGCCGAGTACGACAATCAACCGCAACATAACAAGCATACAACCAATCCATACAAAAAATAACATCACAAATCAGTCATCTCCAACTCCACCAGATCCACTGAAGTGACTTTATGAAGGACTGAGATAGGGAACCTTCGGTAGGTTGTTTTTGCTAGGACTGACTCACCAACAGGAGTAGACACAAAAGAGGGTTCTTAAAGCAATTCAGGAAAAATTTCTAACTTGCATGCTATATAAAGGGTCACAAAAGATGGGGAAGCTCTGGGGTCCAACAAAGCATACACATCAAGAGAGAATACTTTCAATAAACTAGTGACAACATCAGGTGAACTCTCCTAGTCCTGACGAGAGGATATAGCATATAGGCAGTTCTAGCGTGGACCAGTAGAACTAGAAGTTGCGCCCTGCTGGGTTGGTCGACCTACTGGGGCTGCTGGGCAAGACTGAGCCCTACTACCTCTCTGTCCCTTCTTAGCTGAACGGCAATCTCTAATATGATGTCTAGTCTGACCACATCTGAAGAAACTACCTAAATATGTTAGACACTTACTATGATTACTCTTCCTATACTTGGTACAAACAAGGAAAGTAGACCAATTTTCACTACTCAGCTGCGAATAAAAGCCTGCACCTCTACTGGACTAATCATGATGGGGCATGGAGGCCTTAGAAGGAGAATGAGTCCTTATGACCTATTCGAAAAGGAAGAGCGATGTCCGCCTTCGGACTTCTGATGGCCAAAACCTGAACTCTTGAATCTAGCCCTCTTATTCTCCCTTGCCATCTCCCTAAGCTTGTCTCCCTTGATCTGGTGAGCGTGGGTCATTAGCCTGGAAATATTCATACCACTCAAAAGCATAGCAGACCTACACTCCTTCTTTACCATATCTGAAACCCCATAAATAAACTTGCTCATCTGATTCTGCGGGTCCGCTACCATAGAGGGGGCTTACATGGACAGTTGAGTGAACTTCAAATTGTACTCTTGGACTTACATCGACCCCTGTCTCAAGTTCACAAAATCCTTCGCCTTTGCTTGACTCAACTCTCGGGGAAAGAACTGATCGAGGAAGGCCCTCTCGAAACACTCCCAAGTCATAGGGACCTTATACCTTGCTCTAGCTTCCTTTCATTGCGTGAACCAGATATTCGCCAAATCCTTGAGTTGATAGGACATGAGCTCTATACAATCAACATCACCCACTTGCATAACATCAATGATCTTCTTCGCCTAATCAATAAAGCTAAGTGGGTCATCACTCACCTTCGAACCCCAAAATTAAGGTGGGTTCATTCAGACAAAATCACAAACCCGAGCCGCTACCCCACCTTGAGGATGGATAGGGATAGGAGCTGGGTGGTTGGCCTGAGTGGACATGGTCTGGGTTAGCAAATGGATGTTATTCCTGAACTTTTCATTCATGACCTCGAGGGCCGGAACTAGAGGAGCAGCATTCAAGCATCTCGGTGAGGTATAGCACGTTGAGGAATAATTTAAAATGTACAAGGAGAGGATTAGAGGGACATTAGATTTAAACTCTTTCGCATGATATGATCATGAAGGAAGTGAACTTTTTCCAAAACATCTCATAGCCTCTCCCTTATAAGTGTGGTGCATTTCACACACATGAAAGAGATTCTACTCGATGCGGCTTCAGACACCCCATGACTCTTAAACTTGAGGCTCTGATATAAAGTTTTTCATGCCTCGAGGCTACTTCCTAGACGTAACATGAGATCCACAATACAAGTGCTCCAGATTAACCCTTGGTTATAGTATACTCAGAAATCAATTCATGAAACATAGCAGAAGAATACTAGATACAATAGGCAACCATTACTTAAATAAGGACAAGGCTTAAGAAGTATCAACTTCATACAATGGAAAACAAATCTAACAATGTCTAAAGCCTCTAACTATCATAAGAGCTGATGGGACAAGACCCCAACTAGCTCGAGAAATCCAAAGATAACAACATAAGAGAAATAGGTCTAATACTGGCCCTCGGATAATGATGTCTCACCACTGGAATTTGGGACTCCCGTAAGATCTAGCTACGACTGCATCATCAAAGGATGCAATGGAAGATATACATCAGTACTATAAGATGTACAGAGTATGTGAGATATATATGAATATGATGAAAACAAACTTAAAACTGAGTTCATGCAAAAAGAAGGAATATCATAAGTGCATATCATAACTTGAGTGGTAAACATGAGATAAAACTCAAAACTTCAAAATAGATATCATAAGCTTAAACCAGTAAAAATGTTCATACAGGAGTTTCCTAGAATCGACATTAAACTATGCGAGTTACATGGAATCTAACTATATAACCGTAGTTAGCAAAACTGACTTGAACTGTTCCAAGGAACGAGTCACCATATCAAACTATAACCCTAGTTGGCAAAGCTGCCCTAATGCCCGCTAAAGCATATGACACCATACATCAAGATGTGGAACCGCTCTCATAAGACCATAGGGAACTTCATAACCTACGCCGACAATGTAGTTTTGGGCTCGGGTAATCGAACCCTCATCGCTCGATGCTAAATACTACTCCCAAAACATGCACATATAGCTTGTAAATTCATAGTCAAACAATCTCATGCCAAATCTTATTGAAAAGTATGAAAATACATCGGGTATCATGCAATTCTCATATCATAGGTTCTTGAAGCTTAGCATAGCCATAATTCAAAACATACTTTTCCTTCTTAAATTCATACTTGAAGAATTAGGCATGCAATTTCAAAAATACAAAAAGGCATGTTATCTAAACATATAAACTTTAACTTGAAAACATGCAATTCAATGGAATCATACTAGAAATCAACTTTAATGCATGGTCTTTTGAAACCAGTTAAGAAATCTTAATCAAATCATAAATAAACCATGAGAAACAATGAATTGATGGTTAGAAACTGATTTCATAAGTTTATCCCTAATTTAGATCAAAACCATAATTTCACAAGTTCATAATTCAAAATAAGAATTGGGGGTTTTGGGCACAAGGGTGAAAGGAACCCATTGTTGAATACCCATATACCTTGATTGAAACTAACCCATTTGAAATTGGAAAGAAAGGAGACTTGTTCTTTGAGCTTAAGGCTTGGAGCTTGAGAGAAGTTCTTTTCCTTTTTGGGATAAGAATGAAGATTTGAGAAGGTACTTAGGCTGATCAGGGTGAAGAGCCTTCTAGAAATAGTCAAAATTACCATATTTAGGAGTTAAAAGTGTGGGTAATGACTAAAATACCCCTGGGACATAATTAGGAAAAAGGTGGAAAAAGTTCACTTTTAGGGAACACGGATGGATTCCACAGGTCGTAGACCAAACCATAGCTCGTGGTTGCCATCCGTCATTGCTGGCCAAGTGATCACGTTGCGGAAGCCAAACTACGGGTCAACAAAACGGACTTGTAGAATGGATCATGGGTCGTAGACCCAAGTCGTAATTCCTGGGGACTTAGTTGGCCTCTGATTAAGTTCTACGAGTTAGCAGGATGGTCTGTAGTTGAAACTATGGGCCATAGAAACCAGTTGTGAAACCTGGGGAAACTTTCAACCCTCTGATCTAATTCCATGAGTTGAAAAGATGGACACGTAAATAGAACCACAGTTCGTAGAACCAACTCGTGGTTCTCAGACTAGAGGTCGAACCAACAAACTAGAACCACGGGTTCACTTCTCGACTTATGGTTCAAACCACGGTCTGTCATTTGGACCCATAGTTTCTGAAAAGTCTAAAATTCTCAGATTTCTTAAGTATAAAAGCAGGATCAAATTCTGTGGTGTTACATGAATACCCACGTACCTTGATTGAAGCTAACCCACTTGAAATTGAAAAGAAAAGGAGACTTAAACTTGGAGCTTGAAGGAGTTCTTTTCCTTTTTGGGAGATGAATGAAGATTTGAGGAGGGACTTAGGCTAATGAGGGTGAAAAATCTTCTAGAAATAGTCAAAACGACCTCATTTAGGAGTTAAAAGGGTGGGTAATAATGAAAATACCCTTGAGACAAAATTAGGAAAAAGCTGGAAGAAGTTGATTTTCAGGGACCACAGATGGATTCCATAGGTCATAGACTAAACCACGGCTCATGGTTTTCATCCATCGTTCTTGGCCAAGTGAACAGACTTCAAAAGGCAGTCTATGGGTCAACAGGATAGATCGTAGAATAGATTATGGCCCGTCAAACCAATTCGTCATTCCTGAAGGACTTGGAAGGTCTCTGATCAAATTTCATGAGTCAACATGACAGACCCGTAATTCAAACTACGGTTTGTCATCTTGACTCGTGGTTCCTGGGAATCAGTCAGTCCTTACATTTGGTTCCATGAGTTTATAGGATGGGCCGTAGACTGAACTACGGTCTGTAGAACCAACTCGTGTTCCTGAGAGCAGTGACTGATCCTGGCAGACTTAAACCACGGATGCATTCCACTACCCGTGGTTTTGACCTGTCTTATCTGGAAATTTCAAAAAAAATAGATTTCTTATGTTGAAAAGATGGATTGAATTTTAGGGTATTATAATATCTCCCCTTTGGGATCATTCATCCTTGAATGAAGACTAAACAAGGGAAAACTGAAGAGAAAATAGCCCAACCAGTCAACAACACATAAACTCTGAAGAATAAACATGAAAATTGAGCTTGCAACTTAAAACATGACTGAATCAACTGCAAAAACATGAATACATGCTAGGATCATTAGGGGAGCTTGATGGAAGAGAATCAGAGGAACATACTAAGGAGGAAACTAATACCTTAATCTGAAATGGAATTGGAAGGGAAGAGATGAGGGTAATTGGCTTTCATGGTTGATTCTGCTTCCCAAGTAGCTCCCTCGACTAGCTGATTACTCCAAAGGACTTTTACTGAAGCAACTTCTATGTTCCTCAACCTCCAAATCTGACGATCAAGGATCTCTACGGGAACCTCCTCATAGGTGAGACTATCTTTCACACCCACATACTCCAAAGGAACAATCAAGGTCAGATCACCAACAAACTTCTTCAGCAAGGAAAAATGAAAAACTGGATGAACCGCTTCTAACTCTGTTGGCAAATCTAACTAGTACGCAACGCTACAAACTCTCCTTAGAATCTGATAGGGACCTATAAAACAATGACTAAGCTTCCCTTTCTTTCCAAATCTCATCTCACCCTTCATGGGTGACACCTTAAAAAAAACCCAATCATCAACCTCAAATTCGAATTCTCTTCTTCTCATATCTGCATATGATTTCTGCCGACTCTGAGTGGTCTTAAACCTCTCCTTAATAAGCTGAACCTTCTCAATAGTCTCATGCACCAAATCTTCACCAATAAAAGCTACCTCACTTACCTCAAACTAACCAATAGGAGACCTACACCTCTGACCATAAAGAGCCTCATAAAGAGCCATCTAGATGCTAGAGTGAAAGCTATTGTTGTAGGAAAACTCGATAAGAGGTAAGTGATCATCCCAATTAAGTTTGAAGTCGATCACACAAGCTCTCAACATATCCTCCAAAGTTTGAATGGTGCACTCTGGTTGGCCATCCGTCTGAGGGTGAAAACTTGTGCTAAGCATCACCTGGGTACCAAGGCCTCTCTTTAACGATTATCAAAATTGGGAGGTAAACTGAGTTCCTCTATCTAAAATTATGGACAATGGGAAACCATGCAATCGGACTATCTCCAGGATGTAGAGTCCGGAAAAATCATCCGCTAAATACATAATCTTAACAACCAAGAAGCGAGATGACTTAGTCATCCGATCGACAATCACCCAAATCGAATCAAGTTCCCTTCGAGTATGAGGCAAACCTCTAATGAAGTCCATATTGATCGCTTCCCACTTCCAAGTAGGAAGGTCAATATCCTGAGTCATGCAACCCGGTCACTGATGCTCTACCTTAACTTGTTGATAGTTGGTACACTTAGCAACAAAACCAGCTATGTCCCTCCTCATACCATTTCACTAATATACTTCCCATAGATCATGATACATCTTGGTGGCACCGGGGTGAATAGAATATCTGGAACTATAAGCCTCAGCCATAATCTTCTGTCTGAACCGATTTACATCTAGCACACACAAACGACCCTGCTAGCGAAGCACACCATCTCCCCCTTAGCAGATAACCTCAACTCTTTCATGATGGACTGCACCTTTTAGATGAAGTAAAATAGCATCACTGTCTTGCTTTGCCTTCACTTTAGCTACCAAAGATGATTCGGAACCATTCTGAACAATAACACCACCTTATGTCGAGTCCATAAGGCGAACTCCCCACCGAGCATGCCTATGAACCTCCTTAGCCAATTCCTTCTTCCCGTCTTTGACTGAAGACACACTACCCATGGACAATCTACTAAGTGCATCCGCCATAACATTTGCCTTATCTGAATGGTAAAGCACACTCATGTCATAATCCTTAAGAAGCTCAAGCTATGTTCTTTGTCCCATATTCAATTCCTTCTGAGTGAACACATACTGAAGACACTTATGATCAGTGAATACATCCATTTGAACACCATACAAGTAGTGTGTCCAAATCTTCATAGCAAATACCACAGTTGCTAACTTAATATCATGAGTACAGTAGTTCTTCTCATGAGTCTTAAGTTGTTTAAAGGCATAAGCAATCACCTTACCACGCTGCATCAAAACACAACCCAAACCAATCCTAGAAGCAACACAATACACAACAAAATCATTTAGGCCCTCCGGTAGAGCCAACACTAGAGTTGTGGTCAATCTAGTCTTTAATTCCTGAAGGTTCTTCTCACATATATCGGACCACTAAAATTTTACCTTTTTCTGAGTCAATCGAGCCAAAGGGGAAGAAATAGAAGAAAACCCTTCCATAAACCTCTTGTAGTAACCAGCCAAACCCAAGAAGCTCCTAATATCAGACGGAGAAGTGGTTCTAGGCCAGTTCTTTAATGCCTCAATCTTTTGAGAATCAACTCGAATACTATATCTAGTCACAATGTGACCCAGAAAAGTAACAAACTGCATCCAGAACTCACACTTGCTAAACTTTGCAAATAACTGCCTGTCCTTGAGAGTTTGCAACACCACTCTCAAATGATCCACATGCTCCTCCTCACTCTGAGAATAGATAAGGATATCATCAATGAACACAATCACAAACATATCCAAATACTGCTTGAACCATGGTTCATCAAATACATAAAAACTGCAAGAGCATTCGTTAGACCAAAGGATATCACAACAAATTCATAATGACCATACTGTGTCGTGAAGGCTGTCTTCGAAATATCACACTCTCTAACATGAAGCTGATGATAACAAGACCTAAGGGTGATTTTTGAGAAGAAACTAGCACCATGAAGGTGATCAAACAAGTCATCAATCCTAGGAATAGGATACTTATTCTTGATTGTGACCTTGTTTAACTGACGGTAGTCGATACACATTCTGCGGAAACAATCTTTCTTTCGCATAAAAAAAATGGGGCACCCCATGGAGAAACTCTAGGCCTGATTAAACCCATATCAAGAAGATCCTTCAACTTGTCCTTTAACTCTTTAAGTTCTGCAGGAGCCATACTATAGGGAGGAATAAAGATATGATTCATATTTTGAAGAGGCTCTATTCCAAAGTCAATCTCCCGTTCGGGAGGGACTCTGGGTAAATCTTCGAGAAACACTTTTGGGAACTCATTCACCATGGGAACAGACTGAAGAGATGGGGTTTTAGACTCTTTGTCTATAACTTGAACTATATGATAAACATAACCCTTAGAAATTATCTTCCAAGGCTTAAGGTACGATATGGAACGTCCTTTTGAGGATGGGGGACTACCTTTCCACTCTAAGACAAGTTCATTTGGAAACTTTAAACTGACAACCCGAGTACGACAATCCACCAAATCATAATAAGAATACAACCAATCCATACCAATAATAACATCAAAATCAATCATCTCCAACTCTACTAAATCCGTTGAAGTGACTCTATGAAGGATTGAGATAGGGAAATTTCGGTAGATTCTTTTGGATAAGACTGACTCACCAACAGAAGTAGAAACACAAAAGGGTTCTAAAAGTAATTCAGGACAAATTTTGAATTTGCATGCTATATAAGGGGTCACAAATGATAGGGAGGCTTCGAGGTCCAACAAATAATACACATCAAGAGAGAAGACTTTTAACATCCCAGTGATAACATCTGGTGAACTCTCCTGGTACTGACGAGAGGACATATCATAAAGGCAGTTCTGGCACTGGCCTCTACAACTAGAAGCTGTGCCCTGTTGGGCTAGTCGACCTCCTGGGGTTGCTGGGGCAGACTGAGTCCTACTACCACCCTGTCTCTTCTAGATGAAGGGAAATATCGAATCCTGTTACCAACCTGACCACATCCAAAACAATCCTCTCTAACGGCTAGACACTCACCAGGATGATTCTTTCCACACTTGGTACAAACAGGGTAGGAAGGCTCTTTTGCACCACTCCCCTGAGAATAAGAGCTCGCACCTCTACCAGACAGATCATGATGAGGTATGGAGGCTTGAGAAGGAGCAGTAGCAGTAGAATGCACAAGTCCTGATAACCTCTTCATAAAGAAAGATCGATGCCAACCTCCGGACTTCTGATGACTAAATCTTGAACCCTCAGATATGACTCTTTTTTTCTCCTTAGCCATCTCCCTAAGCGTGTCTCCCTTGATCTGGTGAGCATGAGTCATGAGTCTGGAAATATTTATATCACTCAACAGCATAGCGGACCTACACTTCTTATTCACCAAATCTAAAACCCCATAGATAAATTTACTCATCTAATCATGCGGGTCTACTACCATAGCAGGAGCATATCTGGAGAGCTGTGTGAACCTCAAAGTGTACTCCTGGACTGCCATGGACCAATGTCTCAAGTTCACAAACTCCTCGACCTTCCTTTTCCTTAGCTCCCTAGGGAAGAACCGGTCAAGGAAAGCCTTTTCGAAATACTCCCAAGTTATAGGGACTTCGTCTCTAGCCCTAGCTTTCTTCCATTACGTGAACCAGATATGAACCACATCCTTGAGTTGATATGATACGAGCTCCACACAATCAACACCAACCACTTGCATAACATCAAATATCTTCTTCACTTCATAAATAAAGCTCAGTGGGTTCTCACTCACTTTTGAACCCCAGAACTCAGGTGGTTCATGCGGATAAAATCACGAACTCGGGCCGCTACCCCACCTTGAGGGTGGACAGGGATAAGAGCCAGTTGGTTGGCCTGAGAGGCCATGGTCTGGGCTAGCATATGGATGGCATTCCTGAATTCCTCATTTGTGACCTTGGGGGCCAGAACTGGAGTAACAGCATTCCAAGCAGCTCAGTGAGGCATAGCACATCGAGGCATAATCTAAAACGTACAAGGGAAGGATTAGAGGGATATTAGAGTTAAGTTCTATCGCACGATATGATCATAAAAGAAGTGAAGTTTTTCTATGACATCTCATATCTTCCCTCTCATAAGTGTGGCGTGCTTCACATATATGAAAGAGACTCTACTCAATGTGGCTTTCAGACATCCTAGGAATCTTGAACCTGAGGCTCGGATACTAAGTTTGTCATGCCCCGAGGCTCCCCCCCTGTATGTAACATGTGACCCAAGACCACAAGTGTCCCAAGTTAACCCTTCATCATAGCATAACTCAGATAAATCAATAGATAAGCGGAAGCATAATAGAAAGATCTAAAATCAAAGGTATAGATAACCAAGTCAAATAGAAATACACATCCAAAAAGGATACCCAAATACTGTCTATGTCTGGAAAACCTCTAATTGTCATAAAGAGTTGCTGGGATAAGGCCCCCAGCTAACTCGGAAATCTGAAATGAAAACATAAAGATAGGCTCGCTAATTCTAGTCCTCGAAGAATGAGGACTCACCAATGATAGGATGAAAGTCTGGCGTGGTTTATCCAAGAGTCTGAGGGCAGGTTCCTGAATCTGCATAATAAAAAGGTGTAGCACAAAATGCATCAGTACTATAGGATGTACCAAATATGTGATATTAAAAGGGAAATCTGAGAAAACTTGTAAAACTAAAATCACGCTATAAGTGTAAAACTAAAATGCAAGTGACTAAATGCAAGAGACTCAATGAGATGCCAAGGAAGTTATACAAATATCATAGTAATCATAATAGTCCTGAAATCTGAAGGAAAAGAGTCAATGCATTTTAAAACTTGATATTGTTTCTGTTGGAGGTCCTCTAACCAACATAGACCATGTGAGCTACATGTAATCCCATGTATATGCCCCATCGAAAGAACCCAATATACCTTGCCAGGGCATAGAGGTATGAATGTGGTGTGATCACTAAATCTGACGCCCAACTGAGGGGACTTAGAACTTATGGGGGCACATGGTTTTGGGACTAAGGGTAATCTCACCCTGTCCAATTCGATGCTAATACTACTCCCAAAAACATATACATATAGCTCATAATACATACGACATATATGATGTCAAAACTGTTCATAACTTAGGTAGACATGTTTGGATGCAAACCCTTTCATAAAACATAGGGACATATTTAATGTCCAAAAACTTTTGGAAAAGCATAAGGACATATCTGATGTCATGCAATTCGCAAGTTATGAATCTTAAAGCTTTGCAAAACCATAATTCAAAATATACTTTCCTTTCTAATATCATAACTTGAAGAATTAGGCATGCAATTTCATAAAAATGGAGGTCATGTTACCTAAACATACCAATTTTACTTGAAGACATGCAATTCAATAAAATCATGCTAAAATTCATCAACAACATATGGGATTTTGAATTCAACTAAGGAACTCCAATTAAATAATAGGTATGTAATAAGAAATCATGAATTGATGCCTTAAAAGAATACCCATAACTATTCCCCCAATTTGAGTAAGAACCCTAATTTAGAAATCCACAAATTCAATTTAGAAGATTGAGGTTTTGGGCATAAGGGTGGAGGGAATCCCTTAATGAATACCCACATACCTTGATTGGAGCTAACTCACTTGAAATTGAAAAGAAAGGGAGACTTGAATTTGGAGTTTGAGACTTGGAGCTTAAAGGAGTTCTTTTCCTTTTTGGGAGATGAATAAAGATTTGAGGAGGGACTTAGGCTAATGAGGGTGAAAACCCTTCTATAAATAGTCAAAATGACTTTATTTAGGAGTTAAAAGGGTGGGTAATGACTAAAATACCCCTGGGACATAATTAGGAAAAAGCTGGAAGAAGTTGACTTTCAGGGACCACGGATGGATTCCACGGGTTGTAGACTAAACCATAGCTTATGGTTTCCATCCGTCATTCCTTTCCAAGTGAAAAGGCTACACAAGGGGGTCTACAGGTCAATAGGATGGACCACAGAACAGATTATGGCCCGTCAAACCAATTCATCATTCCTGAAGGACTTGGCATGTCTCCGATCAGATTTCACGAGTCAACAGGATGGACCCTTAATTGAAACTACGGTTCGTTATCTTGACTCTGGTTACTGGGAATCAGTCAGTCCTCAGGTCTGGTTCCACAAGTTGACAAGACGGGCCACAAATTGAACTATAGTCCATAGAACCAACTCGTGGTCCTCATACCAGAGACTGATCCTAGTAGGATTAAGCCATGGATCCACTCCATGACTCATAGTTAAAACCACGATCTGTGGTTTGGACCCATCATTTCTGGAAAGTTCAGAATTTTCAAATTTCTTAAGTTTAAAAGATGGATCAAATTTCAGTGTGTTACAACCAATTACAACATTTCTCCTATCTTTGATTGACGGGGGTTGCTCACAATGGGTTGATACAAGATATCGTCCTAATTTGGAGGTATATATGGGTTAGAACTCCGGTGATTGTACCTATCACCATCTTTTTCTCGATTGCTCCAATTGCCTTCTCACTTTTTGTCCTTTATCCAACCTTGATTCTCATTCCTCGGGCTGTAATACCTAGGCCGAGAACCCGCCAGCAAATAACAAATCTTCCCATCCTCAATGGTGAATGCATCATCATCAATAGCCTTAAGTTTGAGAGTGCTCACGGCATTTACGTTCTTGGTGTTTCCAACTCCCATCACATGCTTAGCCAAAAGATCAACTTTCATCATCATCTTTGCCATAGTTTTATCTCTCTCTTCATCTGTGTGAAGAATCTCATTTGACAATGTAGTTGAGGTCACCTTTGTGGGTATATCTGCTTCCCTTGTATGCCAAGCCCGAATCATCTTGGTCATCCTTTCTAGAAGGGCTAAGACTATTTCATATGGATGAACCATAAAGGTTCCACCAGCAGGGTTGTTGGCCATCGACTTGTTCATTGAAATCAAAGCCCTATAGAAGCTTCAAATAAGGACATTATCTGGTAGTCCGTGATTGGAGCACAACAATAGCTTCTTTTTAAATCTCAACCACGCCTTATGCAATGGCTCATCTTGTATTTGGCGAAAGTTATTGATTTCATCCCTCAGTTGCATCATTCTTGGGGGAGGGAAGAATCTCACCATAAATGCTTCAACAAGAACATTCCATGAGGTGATTAAGCCTTCCGGTAACTCCTCTAACCATGTTGTTGCTTTTCTAACGAGGGAAAGGGAAATAAATGCAATCAGATGCTCTCTTGAGGGATGTTGTGAAAGATGAGGGGCTGGCAAATTTCTATGAAATGCCAGATGTATGTATTGGAATCTTCATGTGCAGATCCTCCAAATAACCCCTTCATTTGTATGAGGTGGAGCATGGTACTAGTGATGTGGAACACCATATTCCCAACTGTGGGAGGTTGGCAGATTGCATCTATTCCTCCTTGAATTTTGGGCTTACAAGCCGCGTCAATGAATGCTTCAACACTTTTGTTTTCGCCTACCTCGCTCATGGGCTACCTGGTCAATCAATTAAAAACAACAAACAAAGTAAAAAACCGAACAAAAACTCACAAATTGATATCAATATTCAATCAAAAAGCCTACTCAAAAGCCATTCCCCCGTAACGGCACCATTTTTGATAATGCTCAAGTAACACTCTCCATACTGAGGTGATGGCGATCGTTATGCAAAAAAAAAATAATTAATTCCCGATGGGAGTTAGGGTCGATCCCATAGGGAATGGTAGAGTTGCCTAAAGGATTGTCATATATCAATCACCAATAGAGTCAATTTTCAAACAATAATGAAAGTAAAAAGGGGGGAAATCGGGGAGTTAGAGAATCTGTCACAATTTGCAATTCAACTTAAATATGTAAAATAAACACGAATTTGTATCAAGAGAAAGAATGACTAGGGGTATGCTTCTGATTGGACACAAATATGAGACGGGGTACTTCTCCATTATGCAAATTCTTGCTAAACAATATGGGTAGCTTTGGTTTTAAGTATGAATGTTAATCGTTCAATCTAACAACACATGTTCAATGGTCTGTGTTAGAGCACCATTGTTTACACAACAACCAACTAACATATGCTTGGGGAAGTCACACTATCTCTAACTTAGACTCTTAAATGGGTATTTCCGGTGAATTGAGTAATTTCTATCCTCAAATCTAAACTGAATCCAAAATACCCACTAGTGAATTCTCATTCCAAATTATGAAACTCTTTCTCAAGAAAGATCACAATCAAGCGATTTTAATCAATATTTGCTACCATTAATTGTAGAGTTAAAACATGGAGAATTTACTAGACTCATATTAATTTAGCAATTACAGGCACAATTAGACAAGACCCATACACATTAATAAAGCACCCATCATTCACATACCCCTAAACAAGGAGAATTAGCAACTCATGCTAAAGGAATAAGAAGCAATACCAAATGGGTAATTCAAATTCCTTTTCATTAATGGAAGAAGTTTCTAATATCCAATCTAAATTTACAAATCCAAGGTTGAAGATGGAGAGAATTGAGTGAAACCCTCTATCTTGCCTTGGGAGAGAAAACTTATTCAATAATATTCCAAAAACTGATAAACTATTTAAAACTATGAAAAATGATGCCTAAATTTGGTTTTAGAATGTTCTCAATTCATTAAATAAGAGTTGATAAAAATTCCCCTCGGGATCTGTGAGCCGCAATGTGTGTTTCATATATCTCGTTGTGCATGTCACACAGCTCTGCATCAACAAACCAATAACTTAGCATTCTCTTTGATTGTCATCTGATGTGGGGTGCAGACCGAACCAGGTATCGTGCACATCACACACCGGCCGCACCCCTTAGAAAATTCTTCTTCTTCTTTTTTGCCTCATGCGGAGGGAGGTGTGGACCGCACCAAGTTTTATGCATGTTGCATAGCGGCCGCACCTCTCGGCAAAATCTTTATCTCTTTCGATCACTTCACACTTCCACTCCTTTTGAGCTCTTTTGTGGCCAATTCCTTATTTTCTACTTTTGACCAAGATTAATTGCATTCACACCAATAAAGGCCATAAGAACATCTAAATCATATCAAAACATAGCAATGAATTAAAGGCTCAATAAGTTGGTAGTTACCGACTTATTAGTAGACCATGCTGGCAACCCCACTTTGACTTATTTTTAAGTTTTTGTTTAATTTAAACATACCCTTATGTACTACCACGTAATAATTTTAACACTAAATTTCAAATTTTCCATTTTACTACGCATTTTTCAATTACAAAGGAATGGGTTGCTACATTTTTACACAGTTTTTGAACATAATCAATCCTTTCAAACAATTTATAGTAACATAGAAAAAAGTTGTAATTTTTATATATCTATTCATTAATATTTAGTTGTTTTGAGGAGCGAATAACTCATTTTTTGCATCGATCATATACATAGTTTTTGGCCCTGTTTTTGCCTCTTTATTGGTTTGACAAACTTCCAAAGGTTTGGAGAAGCCATGGTATTCCAAAGTAGAATAGGGCGTTGAACGTCTATGGAAGATCAGATTCAAAGGAAATTAAATGAAAAGAATAGTTAATTAGTTACAAAGAAGTAACCACACATCAAATATCACATCAGATACACTGCAACAATTATCATTTCAATTTGATTCATAACATATTCACCAACTTTCTAGTGAAATAACTAGATATTCTGCAAAATAGGGCAAAGCTCTTAGTGGTCTATTCAGTGCTCTAACTCAACATTACAATCTGGATATCTAGTATAAATGAAATAATAAAAATTACAACAAGTTAAATATGAGACAAAGATTAGATATGACATGCCCTAAATTCTCTTCAACTAGATCTCTCTGTTGTTCCATTTAATGTCAATACTAAACTGCAAGTATTTCAGCCTGACCAAATGTTCAGGTTCTCTACAAATATGAACATTTTTTTGTATTTCATCTGTTTTTTGAGCTCCATGGACCACATATGTGATGCAACATGGGTGTAACAAGATTACTAATTAAGCAAAGTACCTCCCTGAATCATCAACATCTGCTACTGGAAATAATATGTTGCTCAAGCTTCGCAAATCCATAAAAGATTTTAGTTCTGAACAGAAGCAGTGTATTGGCTTTAGCAAGTTGAAGCAGCCCCATCAACTTAGAGTACATTATACATGAACTTAGGCTTAAATTTGTACGCATTAAGCCTAGATAATCACATGCATAAATAATCTACTGAACATCTATACGTAAAACATAAACAAATTATCATCAAAATACCATAATAACAAAAGTCACAAATTTAAGTATTGAACATCAAACTGAAGTATGGTAACCACATGTCTAGGCAACCATTACAAATCCTAATCCATAAAAAGCTGAAGTAGTCCAAAAATAAAATATTAAGCATTTGATTGGTGATTTGCATTATTATCGGCCGATGATCCCTTCACATCCACTGGTGAAATAAGTTCATTCTCCACATCAGCAGGGTGAAAGAATTGTATCCACTTCAGTAAGATTAAGTACTAATTTCATACTCTTAATATGACCAATCAAAAAATCTAACATGGACTTCTATTTTAAATAAGGTGAAAAACTCAGGCAGAGACTATTTCATTTTGATATAACATAGAAGTACAATTGTGAATCCCCATGTTTTTTTGCATAAAATACGTAGCATGGCATAAGTGTATGAGGTGTATATTACTTAATATAGCACGTTGGGATCATAAGAATACAAATGGATGGTGATATCAAAGAATTAAACTAAATTTTTAGGTCAAAGAAAGTCCTTAAGCAAAAGTTTGAGATAAATAAATGTCTCGTGTAACACCCCGATAATTTGGAAGGTTTAAATTAACTCCTACATTTTTGGTAAGACTAAGAGTATCTAATATGCTAATAAGGATGTTGTAACACCCCAGAAATTGATCCAGCTTTTAAACTCAGAAAACTTGCTGAAATTTTGAACTCCTAGGGATCTCGAGTCAAGTCCACGAGTCGTGGAAAGTTCCACGAGCAGTGGAAAGTTCCACGAGTCATGGAAAGGACTTGTGATTCTGGCCCTGTAGACCACCCTCATTTCTGAGAACCACAGGTCAGTCTCACAGATCATGAAAGTTTCCACGGGTCGTGGAACCAACCCGTGGAACTCAGACAAAGAGTAGTCATTTTCCCTGAAACCACGAATTAGTTCCACCACTCGTAGAAGTATCTATAGGTCATCTTGTTGAGTCTTAGGAAGCCTGAAACTATGGCTCAGGTTCCACGACTCCAGTCCATGAGCCGTGGTTAGTTCTACGGTCTGTGGAAGGGACCCGTGGAACCTGAAGCCGAGTTTTAAATAAGTTTTTTTCTTAAATAAGTCCCAAGGGTATTTCAGCCATTACCCACCCTTTTAACTACTAAATGAGGTCGTTTTGACCATTTTAGCATAAATTCTAAACCTGTTAGCCTAAGTCCCTCCTCATTACCTCATTCATCTCCCAAAAAGGAGAAGAACTCTCTCAAGCTCAAGGTCTCAAGCTCCAAGTCCAAGTCTCCTAATCTTTTCAATTTCAAGTGGGTTAACTCCAATCAAGGCATATGGGTATTTAACAATGGTTTCTTTCCACCCTTCTGCCAAAAACCCTAAATTTCAATTTGTGATTTAATGAACTTTTAAATTAGGGTTCTTACCCAATTCTTTTGGGTTTTGCTATAAATTACTTTCTCATGATTTTAGTATGAAATTTCATTAAATTGAATGAATTTGCATAAGTTTTTATATGTAAGTTCCTATTTCATGAGTTGAAGGTCAATTATGGAAAATACTACATGCATGAATTGATTTAAGCAAATTGAGGAAAATGATAGCATGATTTCATGAATTTCAAGCAAGTGCATGCCTAGTTTCTATGTTTTATGAAAGTATATGTTATTATAAAATTGAACTAAGGACATGCAAGTTTTCAAGTTATGAATTATTATGCAATGCAAGAAACCCGATGTTCCATCAATGCTCATGAATTATTTTCTAAACCAAGCTTCGTGAGTAGTATGAAGATTCAGGGTATGAACATGTTTATGAACAAGCTTGACATCTAGATATGTCACATGAATGGGAGCCTTATGTTATATGTTTTGGGAGTAGTATTTAGCACCGAGCGATGAGGGTTCTAGATAACCCAAGTCCAAAACTATATTGTCACCGTAGGTTGCCCTCCGTGGCTTATGACAGGATCCTTATGAACATGGTTCTAACTTTGGCCGGTTAGGACAACCTTTTTCAGTGTTGGTGCATGACACTGGATTTCATGTAGCTCAGTATGGTTTATGTCTGTTAAGATAAACTCCAACATGATTATTTTCAAACTATGAAGTTACATGATATCATACTTTGAATTTTAACCGTACTTCATGTTTTTATGTCTTATATCTTGATAATACTGTTATGTTATTTCTTTATGAAAAAGTTCACCTTAAGCATGTTTTAAGTATATTTTTAACATGATCATGCATATCTCACATACTCGGTAAATCCCGTAGTTCTAACGCATATTTTGTGCTATATCCCCTTGATGATGCAGATTCAGGTGTTTCCCATCAGGCTCGTGGCTAGACGAAGACGAATATCCAGTCAGTGTTGGTGAGTCCTCATTGTTCGAGGGCTAGTTATGACTCTAGTTTGTTTAGACTACTTATGTTTATACTTTGAGTTAGCTAGGGTCTTATCCTAGTAATTCCTTATGTCATGTATAGAGGCTTTTCAGACATAGATGATATTTGGGTCTTCATCGAATTCTGTTCTTTTGATTTTATCTTATGGATTGAGTTATCTAATTCGTATTATGCTTCTGCTATGCTTAATTGATATACCTGAGTGATGCTATGACCAAGGGTTATCTTGGGGAACTTGTGGTCCCTGGTCCCATGTTATGCCCAGAGAGTAGCCTCAGGGCATAACAAACTTGGTATCAGAGCCAGGTTCAAGAGTCCTAGGATTTATGAAAGATGCATCGAGTAGAGTCTATTCCATGTATATGAAGCACGCCACACATATGAGAGGGAAGCTATGAGGTGTCTTAGAAAACATTACTTTTTTCATGATCATGTCGTGTGGTAGAGCTTAACCCTAATATTCCTCAAATCCTTACCTTGTACATTTCAGATTATGACTCAACGTGCTATGCCTTACCAAGCCACTCGGAATGCTGCTCCTCCAGTTTTGGCCCTTTAGGTCACGAATGAGGAGTTTAGGAATGCCATCCATTTGATAGCCTAGGCCTTGGCCCCTCAGAACAACCAGGTAGATCCTATCCCCATCCACCCTCAGGGTGGGGTAGTGGCTCGAGTTCATTATTTTGTCCGTAAAAACCTGTCGGAGTTTTGGGATTCAAAAGTGAATGAGGATCCGCTAAATTTTATTGATAAAGTGAAGAAAATCTTTTATGTGATGCAAGTGGTTGGTGTTGATTGTGTTGAGTTGGCATCCTATCAACTCAAGGATGTGGCTCATATCTTGTTCACGCAATGGAAAGAAGCTAGAGCTAGGGATGTGGTCCCTATGACTTGGGAGTGTTTCGAGAGAGCTTTCCTCGACCGGTTCTTTTCCAGATAGTTTAGGGAAGCAAAGACTGGGGAGTTTGTGAACTGGAGACAAGGGCCAACATCAGTCCAAGAGTACAGTTTGAAGTTCACTCAGTTGTCTAGGAATGCCCCCTCTATGGTAGCGAACCCACATGATCAGAATTCAAGTTTATCTACAGGGTTTCAAATTTGGTGAAGAAGGAGTGTAGGTCGGCTATGCTATTGAGTGATATGAACATTTCTAGACTCATTACCCATGCTCACCAGATCGAGCGAGAGAAGCTTAGTGAGATGGCTAGGGAGAACAAGAGGGCTAGATCCGAGGGTTCAGGTTTTGGTCATCAGAGGTCCGGTGGCGGACATCGCTCCTCATTGCAGAAGAAGTCCTCAGGACCCGTTCATTCTTCTACTAGTGCTTCTACCCAGGCCCAGAAGCCTCATGATAATTAGACTGGTAGAGGATCTGGTTCCTATTCACAGTATCAGGGAAGTGTTGCTAAGGGATCTTCCCACCCTATTTGTTAGCAAGTTTTGGAAGACTCACCCAAGAGAGTGTTATTTGGGCACAAGTGCATGCTTTGGGTGTGTACAAGTTGGACACATGGTTAGAGATTGCCCTTCGTCTAAGAAGGGGCAGGTAGGTTATAGGGCTCAGTCTTCTCCAACAGCCCCAAGAGGTCGACCAACCAAATATGTCATAGCTTCTAGTTCTAATGGTTAGCGCCAGAACCGCCATTATGATGTGTCCTCTCGTCAGGACCAGGAGGGTTCCCCATGTTACTGGTATGTTGAAAGTCTTCTCTTTTGATGTGTATGCTTTGTTGGACCCCGGTGCCTTCTTATCTTTTGTGACCCTTTATATAGCATGCAAATTTGAAGTATGTCCTGAAAATTGCTTTTCGAACCCTTTTGTATTTCTACTCCTGTTGGTGAGTCAGTCTTAGCAAAAAGAATCTACCAAAATTGCTCTATCTCAGTCCTTCATAGGGTCACTTTGCCGGATTTAGTAGAGTTGGAGATGACAGATTTTGATGTTATTCTTGGTATGGATTGGCTACATGTTTTTCATCCTTCTGTTGATTGTCATACTCGGGTATGTTTATCATATAGTTTGGGTTATGGACATGGAGTCCGGAACCCCATCCCTTTAGTCTATTCCCATTGTGAATGAATTCCTAGAAGTGTTCCCCGAGGATTTACCTGGAGTCCCTCTCGAGCGGGAAATCAACTTTGGGGTAGATCTTCTTCTAGATATGAATCCTATCGCTATTCCTCCCTATAGAATGACCCCTGATGAACTTAAGGAGTTAATGGATCAGTTGAAGGATCTTCTTGATAAGGGTTTCATCAGGCCTAGCATTTCTCCATTGGGTGCTCCAATCTTATTTGTGCGAAATAAAGATGGTTCCCTCAGAATGTGTATTGACTACCTCCAATTGAACAAGGCCACAATCAAGAATAAGTATCCCATTCCTAGGATTGATGACTTGTTCGATCAGCTTCAGGGTGCTAGTTTCTTCTCCAATATCCACCTTCGATGTGGTTATCATCAACCTCGTGTTAGAGAGTGTGATATTCCGAAGATAGACTTCAGGAATCGATATGGTCATTATGAATTTGTTATGATGTTTTTTGGTCTAATGAATGCTCTTGCAGCTTTTATGGATTTGATAAAATTGTATGTTCGAGTAGTATTTAGATATGTTTGTGATTGTTTTAATTGATGATATACTTATTTACTCTCGGTGTGAGGAGGAGCATTCAGACCATTTGAGAGTTGTGTTGCAAACTCTCAAAGACTGTCAATTAGTTGCTAAGTTTAGCAAGTGTGAGTTTTGGATGCAATCTATTGCTTTTCTGGGTCATATTGTGACTAAAGATGGTATTTGGGTTGATTCTCAAAAGATAGAAGCAGTAAAGAGCTGGCCTAGACCCACTTCCCTGTCTGATATTAGAAACTTTTTGGGTTTGGCTAGTTACTACCGGAGGTTTGTGGAAGGATTTTCTTCCATTGCTGCCACTTTGACTCGATTGACTCAGAAGAAGGTAAAATTTCAGTATTCTGATTTGTGTGAGAAGAACTTTTAGGAATTGAATACTAGATTGACGACAGCTCCAGTGTTAGCCCTACCCGAGGGCCTAGATGATTTTGTTGTGTATTGTGATACTTCTAGGATTGGTTTGGGTTGTATTTTGATGCATCATGGTAAAGTGATTGCTTATGCTTTGAGACAGCTTAAGACTCATGAGAAGAACTACCCTACTCATGATCTTGAGTTAGCAGCCATGGTCTTTGCTTTGAAGATTTGGCGATATTACTTGTATGGGGTGCATGTGGATTTATTCACCAATCATAAAAGTCTTCAGTATGTGTTCACTTAGAAGGAATTGAATTTGCGACAAAGGAGATATCTTGAGTTCCTTAAGGATTATGACATGAGTGTGATTTACCATCCAGGTACGGCAAATGTTGTGGCGGATGCACTTAGTAGATTGTCAATCGGTAGTGTGTCTTCAGTCAAAGAAGGAAAGAAACAACTGGTAAGGAGGTTCATAGGCTAGCTCAGTTGGGAGTTTGCGTTATGGACTCGACAAAAGGTGGTTTTATTATTCAGAATGGTTCTGAATCATCCTTGGTAGCAGAAGTGAAGGCAAAGCAAGATAGTGATCCCATTTTACATCAGCTTAAGGGTGCAGTCCATCAACAAAGGATTGAGGTTTTCTCCCAAGGGGGAGATGGTGTACTTCGTTATCAAGGTCAACTATGTGTTTTTTAAGATATATATGGGTTGCGCCCGTAGATTTTGACTAAGGCTCATAGTTCTAGAAACTCCATTCACCCCGCTGCCACCAAGATATACCATTATATACGGGAAGTCTATTGGTGGAATGGTATGAAGAGGGACATAGACGATTTTGTGGCTAAGTGTCCCAACTGTCAGCAAGTGAAGGTAGAGCAACAACGATCGGGTGGCATAATTCAGGATATTGACCTTCCCACATGGAAATGGGAAGTGATCAATATGGACTTCATTACAAGTTTCCTCGTACTCGAAGGCAACATGATTCAATTTAGGTGATTGTTGACTGGATGACTAAATCATCCCATTTCTTGGCTTTTAAGACTACAGATTTAGTAGACGATTATGCTAGACCCTACATCCGGGAGATAGCTCAATTGCATAGTGTTCCTTTGTCCATCATTTCTCATAGGGCTACTCACTTTACTTCTCAGTTTTGTAGATCATTTTAGAGAGGTCTTGGTACTCAGGTGAAGCTTAGTACAACTTTTCACCCTCAGTCAGACGGCTAGGCAGAGCATACTATTCAGACTTTGGAGGATATGTTGAGAGCTTGTGTGATTGATTTCAAAGGTAATTGGGATGATCACATACATCATATCGAGTTTGCCTACAACAACAACTTTCACTATAGCATCCACATGGCTCCGTATGAGGAACATTATGGTCGGAGGTGTAGATCTCCTATTTGTTGGTTTGAGGTAGGTAAGGCAACTTTGATTGGCCCATATTTGGTGCATGAGACCATGGATAAGGTTTAGCTTATTAGGGAGAGGTTGAATACTGCTCAGACTCGACAGAAATCATACGCGGATGTGAGGAGAAGCGAATTACAATTTGAAGTTGATGATTGGGTTTTTCTAAAGGTGTCACCCATGAAGGGTGTGATGAGATTTGGCAAGAAAGGGAAGCTTATTCCCCATTTTGTATGTCCTTATTAGATTCGAAGGAAGGTTGGTAAGGTTGCTTATTGGTTGGATTTGCCATCAGATTTAGAAGCGATTCATCCAGTCTTTCATGTTTTCTTGTTGAAGAAGTGTGTCGGTGACCCGACCTTTATTGTTCCCTTGGAGGATGTAGGTGTGAATGATAGTCTCACTTATGAGGAGGTTCTCATAGAGATCCTTGATCGTCTGATTCAGAGTTTGAGAAATTAGGAAGTCGCTTCGGTAAAGGTCTTTTGGAGGAATCAACTTGTCGAAGGAGCAACTTGGGAAGCAGAATCAACCATGAAAGCCAAGTACCCTCATCTCTTTCCTTCTAATTTCATTTCATCTTGAGGTAATAGTTTCATCCTTAGTATGTTCCTCCGATCCTATTCCACTAGTTACTCTCATGATCCTACCATGGATTCCTGTTTTTGAAGTTGATTTAACCATGTTTTAAGTTTAAAAGTTCAGTTTTCATGTTTACTCCTTGATATCCATGTTTTATTGTTGGTTGGGATTTTTTCACTTCCGATTCCCTTGCTTAGTCTTCATTCTAGGATGAATGATACCAAGGGGTAGATATTGTAATACCCCAGAAATCGATCAAGCTTTTAAACTCAGAAATCTTGCTGAAATTTTGAACTCCCAGGGATCATGAGTTAAGTCCACGAGCCATGGAAAGTTCCACGAGTCATGGAAAGGACTCGTGATTCCAGCCCTGCAAACCACCCTCAGTTCTGAGAACCACGAGTCAGTCTCAAGGTTCATGGAAGCTTCCACGGGTCGTGGAACCAACCCGTGAAACTCAGACAGAGAGTAGTCATTTTACCTGAAACCATGAATTGGTTCCACGACTCGTAGAAGTTTCTATAGGTCATCCTGTTGAGTCGTAGGAACTCATATGAAGCCTGAAACTATGGCTCAGGAACCAAAACTCCAATCTACAAGCCGTGGTTAGTTCTACGGTTTGTAGAAGGGACCCATGGAACCTGAACTCGTGTTTTAAATCAGTTTTTTTCTTAATTAAGTCCCAAGGGTATTTCATCCACTACCCACCATTTTAACTCCTAAGTGAGGTCTTTTTGACCATTTTTAGCATGAATTCTAAACCTATTAGCCTAAGTCCCTTCTCATTACCTCATTCATCTTCAAAAAAGGGGAAGAACTATCTCAAGCTCAAGGTCTTAAGCTCCAAGTCCAAGTCTCCTAATCTTTTCAATTTCAAGTGGGTTAACTCCAATCAAGGTATGTGGGTATTTAACAATGGTTTCCTTCCACCCTTGTGCCCAAAACTCTAAATTACAATTTGTGATTTCATGAACTTTTAAATTAGGGTTCTTACCCAATTCTTATGGGTTTTGCTATAAATTACATTCTCGTGATTTTATTATGAAATTTCATTAAATTGAATGATTTTGCATAGGTTTTTATATATAAGTTCCTATTTCACGAGTTAAAGGTCAATTATGGTAAATACTATATGCATGAATTAATTTAAGCAAATTGGGGAAAATGATAGCATGATTTCATAAATTTCAAGCAAGTGCATGCCTAGTTCTTATGTTTTATGAAGGTATATGTTACTATAAAATTGAACTAAGGCCATGAAAGTTTTAAAGTTATGAATTATTATTCAATGCAATACACCTGATGTGCCATCAATGCTCATGAATCATATTCTAAACCAAGATTCGTGAGTAGTATGAAGATCCGGGGTATGAACATGTTTATGAACAAGCTTGACATCTAGATATGTCACATTAATGTGAGCCTTATGTTATATGTTTTGGGAGTAGTATTTAGCACCGAGCGATGAGGGTTCTAGAAAACCCAAGTCCAAAACTACGTTGCCACCGTTGGTTGCCCTCCGTGTCTTATGATAGGATCCTTATGAACATGGTTCTAACTTTGGCCGATTAGGACAACCTTTTTAAGTATGGGTGCATGACACTGGACTCCATGTAGCTCAGCATGGTTTATGTTAGTTAAGAGAAACTCTCACATGATTATTTTCAAGCTATGAAGTTATATGATATCATACTTTGAATTTTAACCGTACTTCATGTTTTTATGTCTTATATCTTGATAATCCTGTTATGTTATTTCTTTATGAAATGATTCTCCTTACGCATGTTATAAGTATGTTTTTTATCATGATCATACATATCTCACATACTCGGTACATCCTATAGTACTGACGCATATTTAGCATTGCATCCTCTTGATGATGTAGATTCAGGTGTTTCCCATCAAGCTCGTGGGTAGATGAAGCCGGATATCCAGTCAGTGTTGGTGAGTCCTTATTGTTCGAGGGCTACTTATGACTCTAGTTTGTTTAGAATACTTATGTTCGTACTTTGAGTTAGCTAGGGTCTTGTCCTAGAAACTCCTTATGTCATGTATAGAGGCTTTTCAGACGTAGACGATATTTGGGTATGCTTCGAATTATGTTCTTTTGATTTTATCTTATCGATTGAGTTATGTAATTTGTATTATGGTTTCGCTATGCTTAATTGATATACCTGAGTTATGATATGACCAAGGGTTAACTTGGGGCACTTATGGTCCCAGGTCCCTTGTTACTTCCATGGGGTAGCCTCGGGGCATGATAGATGTGTTATGAGATATTATAAACGCGCAATGGTCATATATTATGTTTTGATGTCAAACAGGTTGGAAAAGAAATGTCAGCAAAAATTATCATTTCATTAATAAATTTTTTGATATTTGGATCAAATATCTCGGAGCTTTTCTCCCAGTCTAAAAGGATTTTGAAGGATTCCAATCTATTGAATCGAAGCTCTACGAGTTTAGTTTCTAATGCATAAAACCTTACGTCAAACTGACATTGGAGTAAAGAGTTATGATTGTTTTACCGCGAATTGTATGGTCTAAAATTGGGTCGCAAATCGGGTAAGATCAAAAATAGTATAAAGCTGGATACTGACATTTGAAATCATTAAAAACATTTCCAAGTTTTTCAAAAATAGAGGGAAAACATAAGAGAGGGTTCTAACAGCGTTATTGAGTGATCAAGGTGCATTTTCAGTGATTCCTATCATTAAAGTTTTCCCTCGTGCCTGGAAATGTGATCTCAATGCGTGGCCATCATTTTCCACTTCTATTAGCCATATTTGGAGCAAGTTTTGATAAGATTAAACTTGATATTTCTTGGTGGTTCTTCAAGATTTACACTTGGTTTGATAAGGTAACCATCTTGGTGTTCTTTTATGATTATTTTTAGAAAGTTCTATGGATATTTTGTTAAGTTATGATCCTATGTAAAATCTGGCGATTCAAGCTTAATTATAAATTATTTATAGATGCATATAAGCTGCATATGTATAGTGTTTTCAAAGCATAGGACATAAGAAATAACTTTCGTGAAGGAACTATGGGCATTCAAACATTCATTGGAAAGGTACGTTAAGGCTAAGCTTCATCCTTTTTTTTAGCATGAATTTTAGAAAATTCCTAAATCGTCAAATGTGATATTTTACTATTCTATTACGAGAAAGACCTTTTTTGAAAGACATCGGGATTGCAACTGAAGTATCTTCGTGATTCTATTATGTTGGTATTCCACTCATTTGGTTATATCGGTATCGGACGACATCTATATATCATTTTATTGACTTCCTTGACATTATATCCATATGTATGAATTCTTATTCTTCTTTGGATGTTTTGACTTAAAAATATTATGAAGGAATATTAAGAATTTGCAAACAGTCCTTGCTCACTAAAGTATTTCTTGAAAATCTTTAAGATAATACATCAATTTACAAATCTCTCAAATGTAACTAGTATGTTTAAACTACTAAAGGATATGGTTTTTGAAATACTTTCTTTTACAAACTATTAAGGAAACATATAGAGAAACTAAGTTAAGCACCTTAAGCTCTTTATGAACATCCACAGGTTTAAGTTACCTTTCTAAAGTCTAGTTAAGTGCTCAATTTTATTCTAAAAGCATATGAGGTTCTACCAGGCATTTACATGTTATACAAAAGTAATTATGACATTATGAGAATAAAGAGTATCGATGGGCCAAGATTGGTAACATTATTATGATGACATACATGCTTTATAAATCTATGACATGACATGCTATGCATTCCACTCCCAAGCTATAATTTGGAGGTATGAGGCCTATTACCTATATTTATATGTATGATACACAGATGGCCATAAGTTGGAAAATATGATGCAGGTTAGCTACCAGTATACACAACCATTGCTAGCATTTTCTTGGGTATGACATGCATTTTTATCTCTCTCTCTCTCTATATATATATATATATATGAGTACCTGTATGTGTGTATGTACTCATGACATACAATTACATGATGTAATGATCCTTTCAGTCTTTTATTTATTTGTGCCTTCTTTATACTGTTAGATATTGCATGTAGCAACCCCAAGACATTATGGCTTGTTAGGACCAGTAGTACGGTGCCCGAGCGGTCTATTTGGTCTTTATGGTCATTTTCCTATTTTAGATCTTCAAATTAGAAAATCATTGACTTCTTACTATTGTTTTGGCTTCGTACCCACTATAAATGGTTTTCTAAACTTTGCATGGCTCGAGGGACCATTTTCGGTAAATGAGTATGAAAGGGTTTTTGTAACTGATTTTATGAAACATTTTCGAGTAAAGGGGATGTTTTAATGATTTCACCGTTGGTTTTCATATTGATACTAGGCTCAACTGGGACATAGTGCTAGATATAATTTTCTATGGATTTCAATCCAGACATATGTCGGGCACCTTATTTAGGGGATTTTCAGACTTTAATACTGATTTAGACCCGAATACACCCTAGGCACCCTTTATGAGGGTTTTGTGATCACTGCTAGTATTTTAGACCTGGTTTGATTATGGGCATGTACTATGAGATTCTAATTATTGATTTACATACGAACACACTTCTAGTAGTTGTACTTTAAGATTCGCAGTTAGTATGTGGTCACGGACCTCCATGGACCCTGTCGTTCTTGAATTAAGAGCTACGAGCTGAGATTTCTAGGAGAAGAAGTGTATGGTGGAGTAGAGGTATTCGGGGGAATACCTTCCACGGATCTTGCCTTTATTGGTCCTTTTAGGTAACGAAGGAGGTATCGTACAGGTTACTATCACACTAGTTCTATCATATTATATCATCATGCATATTGTATTCAGATTCCACTCTTGTTTGACATTTTCTCAGTGTATGCTCTGGTAGTATGGGATGTTGGAGGGTTTTTTTTCACTTGATTGTGTTCCTCGGTTGTATGGGCATCCTTTGGTACTATAGGTAGATATTACTGCTTATCTCGTAGTATAGAGCTTGTTGGCCTTCGGTACTTGGTGATTTAGTGGGTTCTAGCATTGATGGATTTGTGGGTCCCTTATTAAATTGAGGCGCTATTTATGTGGACTTATGGGAAGTTGTGACCTAGTGACTTCTATCCTTTATTGTGGTTCTGAGTAGTTGCATTCGATTCTTTGTGGCGTAGTTTATTCCATCATAGGTTTGAAATTAGGAGGTGGTTATCTGCTTCTCTTATCTTGATTGGTGTTTTAAGCACGATTATGTTATTGTACTGCTTCTAGCTCGAATATATTGGCTTGCTTCCATTCTTTCCCTTTTACTTGAGGTTACATGTATACCACCCTTCTCCTTAAACATTCCTTGTTTATATAATATTATTGTAAGGATCCCAGGTGTGTTCTTATTTCTTTCACATGTATTTTTGTGTATGTATATCTTCTATGCTAGCATTATATTCTTGTAACTCTTGGTTGAATACTCTCCATGATAGTTCTCTTATGCTTTCTATATTGCTTCAATGACTGTTTCTTTACTATCTGCTATATTACTATTTTTATATCTTATATGCGCTCGGTCGGCCGATGATGCTTACTAGGTACCCGTTGCTTAGCAATTGGTGTTCATACTACACTTCTGCATATTTTTTGTGCAGATATTAGTGTGAGATTTCATCATTGATCGCATGGAGACTCGTGCAGCTTTTGGATATTTGAGACTAAGGTGAGCACCTGTCGACCAGGGCTTGACCACATCTCATCTTTTGGCACTGTTACTCTTTGTATATTCGGAGACAGTTGTACTTATTATTTTGTTATTTCTAGCACTTGTATTCCATTTAGAAGCTCCTGTACTATCGATACCAAGTCTTGGGGTTGGTGTAGTTTTCCTATTTATACATTCAGGTTATTGCTTCAGCGTTGTCTTTATCCTATATCTGCTTCCACTTATTTCTACTTATTCTGCGTATTTGTTAGGTAGTAGCCCATTATTAACCATTTCAGACTATGGGGGATTGGTTCAACTACTGGAGGGTTGTAGGTTCCATCATGACATGAGAAATCAGGTCGTGACAACTTGGTATCAGACCTTTAGGTTTACCAGTATCGTGGTATAAAAGCAAGTGTATATGTAGAGTCTTATGGATTGGTATGATCATATCTGTATCCTATCTGTGGGAGGCTACAGGGCATTATTAGAACAAGTTCCATCTTCTTAGCTCTTTATCGTGCATTCCTGACACTATCGACTCTTGAATTTTATTTGTTCCATTCCTTCTCAGATGCCTAAGATGAGTACAACAAAGGGTGATGTCGAGGCTTCTTTGCGTGTTACTTCAGTGCTTTTGTCAGTGCCAACATTTCAGAGTAGGAGCATACCATATCAGATAGGGGGTATGGGGCCAGCCTGACCTCCGGTATGATTTCATCCTACCCTAGTTCTTCAGGATACCGTGGCTGACTCTGAGTCCATTGGTGGGTGTTTCAGTACCTCAGGATGAGGCAATACCCGATTATTCGAGTGGTGTTTCATTAGGATTAAGCCACCATTTTTTTAGTAGGGTTGTATGTGGGTATTGGAGTATGAGGCAAGATTTCATGAGATGGTTAGGCATACTTCTAGGATTGTTCATACAAAGTTTGATAGGGTTCAGATCTTTGTTGGAGGTTTGATTTTACCGCTTTATTTGGTGATCGAGCACCTGGCTACAGTTAGGATGACCTTCATTCAGGTAGTTGATCATGCTTGGGCTGTTGAGGGTTTAGGTCATGAGGTATATGGAGGTAGTAGTAAGAAGCATCATTGTCAGGACAGTTTCTAAAGTTCCCAGACTTGAGGTAGGGGATTCTCTACTAGGGATCATTTCAATTGTTTCTTATCTAGTAGAACAGTTTTAGTTGCTTCACAAGTTCTAGAGGGTGGTTGTGTAGAGCATATTGAGCAGAGTTGATATGGTGCAGGTCGGGGTCCCCATGGTTTGCATTCAGGGCGTGTAGGTCATCCTAGTCGTTCAAGATAAGGGAGGGCTTCCCGACTAACTTCATTCAATGGAATTTGCTTTCATTACGGTGAGCATGGGAATATTCTTAGGGATTGACCAACGATCCCACCTTCTAGATAGCAGGGTCAGTAGGTGTTATCTCCTAGGGATCCAGTGCCACTGGGTAGAGATAGAGTGCAGGGAAGTATGGGTGGTCCCCAATCAATGAGAGATATTACGCAGGGTTGTAGGGGTGGTCCCCATATGGTTAGATGTGGCTTTGAGCCAGGTAGTTTAGGTATCCATCCAGAGTCAACCAGCACTGTGTGTCAAAGCTGGTCTTCATTGGGTTGTTATGGTTGTGGAGTGGTTGGTCACTTTTCCAGAGATTGTCCCCAGCGAGGGATTATCAAGCCTTCTACTTTGACTACTCATTCCATTGATAGACATCATTAGTTTGATACCCCTCTTGGTAGGGTAAAGGTAGAAGTTCCTAATACTGTTGCTCTGGGTACGACTTTTGTTACTTTCGGCTAGTGCTGGTAATGTTTGTGTTGTGATTCTCCACTTTTCATGTATTTGCTTGTATTACATCCTGTTTTTCTTATTTAGTTGTTTTACTATTCGAGTTATAGTACTATTTGTGTGTTTTTCTAGTAGATCAATTTTTTTTAGCAGTGGATAGGGTGAGTTGTCCTCGAGAGGTGACTACCCAGAGTTGTGACTCGTTGGTAGGTCATGTTAGCCTCATTTCTGGTTCTTCCCTATGGTTATATAGTTGTTTATTAAGTTATTCAATTTCTAGCAGTCTTGGGTGGTTGTTGCCTAGGCCATTCTCTAGAGTTTTCTAAGTCCTTCTGTTAGTTTAGTGTGATACCGATGGTTATGTGCTGGAGATTACTGTTTTGTCTTAAGGAGATTGGTGTTGGTTGTGCAAGCATGTACTAGATAATTTGGCTTTTCTGGAGGGGTTAGAGTTGATCCTCGTTATCTTGTTTGGTTTTGGAAGTTGGCTTTTGAATGGGATGCTCCCGTGCTTTTTCTTTTATTTCTAGTATAGTTGAGATGATTTCATTGGTTTCCCCAGCCCCAGTTGGGACTAATTTTGATCATAGTATTCTTGTTGAGCTTTTGATTACGGCATTATGGTTGAGTTTTATCAATCGCATCTTGCCAATGTTTTGACTACAACATCGTGGTTGAGTTGTGTTCATAGTATTTTGATTGAGCTAGGCATTTGGCCTACTTTCATTCCATCATAGCAAGTGTTGCCTATAAGAGTTGTGGGAGCTAAGGAACAACTCCAGTGTCTTCTGATAAAGAGTTGGTGGTGTTCTATGCATCCTTGAAAAGGGTCTCATTTGGTTTACAAAGGAGGGTGATGACTCCTTGTATGTGTGTATGAGTTACTGGTAGCTTACTGAGGTGATGACTAAGGGTTTGGTTTAGCTTGTTTATGGGTGACTTTTATCAACCAAATACAAATTATAGTGACAATTCCTTTGATAGGTTTGAGGTCAGATTATCCTCTAATAAGAGTTTGAGGTAGAGACCATTTCTAATACTACCTTTGCGAGCTTGTTGCATCGACTGTGGTTTCCTCGTTGTACTCTTGGAAGGGTCAAAGTATCAGTAGCATCTACGAATTCAGAATATTTTATATTTAGAGATTTGTTGGTTGCGGTTCCTATAAGTGTTCATAGGTAGTGTATGGGTCTACCTAGAGGTTTGACAGAGGCATTGACTTCCAATTAGAGTTGGGTTTTAGAATCGTAGGTTAGAATACTACTTTGGGTGGTTCATGGATAGTTCTATTCGGTTGCAACTTATTTGGGTCAGAGGGCAATGAGTTCGAACATCTTATCTTTCTTATTTCAGTTCTGGAGTGGTAGTTGGCCTTGGACATCTAGTCCTTAGCTAATCATTTGATTATGCTAGGCATTTAAAATCTCAGGAGTGTCCTTGTCAGTATAAGATTCATTCTACCTTGGTTGGATAGATTCAGTTGTGTAAGTTCGATGATCAATGGTGGTGTATCATGTGTGATCAGGTTGTGCGGGTTGAAGCTTAAAAGGCTACTTTCGGTGCCGATGGTACATTGAGTTTGATGGTCGCCTTTCTATTATAAGAGTTGAAAGCTTTATTTGGTTGACTCTCCGAGAGGTTGTCATTTGTATGGAATTCCAGCATTGTTTAGAATCTGCCAGTGTGGATCAAATGTTTGGTATATTGTATGCTTTAGATTTGTTGGTTTGTGTGCGGATGCAGTGGACCAATTGCTTCCAGCCAAAGGGGTGAGTTAGGAAGTTAAGACTTTGCCAGCAGCTACGTGCCGACCTTGGACTCTAGACACCCTTCCTTTGCCTACAAGGTGTTTGACTTGATATTCGTGACATGGTGGACTTCTTCCTGAGGTAAGACTAGTTAGGTGATCTTAAAATTTGAGTATTGTTTGAGTGTTTGGAGAAACAATGGTATTTTCGAGTGTTTTGAGCATAGTTGATGGCTACGAACTTCATGGTAGGCTTACCATACTCCTTGCAGAGACGTTGGTTTTGGTTTGGGGTCTATTTGGGCAGGTTGCCCTAGTTCATTCACTTTCAGTCAGTTCAGACTTGGCACAGTATAGCGAGGTTAGGTTCTTTCTACATCCAGAAGGTTCTCTATAGACAGAGGGTGTTCATACATGCCCTTACCGACCCTGGTGTGCAAGCTTCATTCGAGTTTAGATATTTGGTTCAGATGGTTAGGTCAGATGGTTGGTTAAGATGGGTTCAGGTAATGAGCTTGGTCTTAACAAAAGTGTTTGTCCATTAGTTATGGTCAGTCGGGGTAAAACTTCTACAGTTTTCAAGGATGTGCTCTTGGTTAGTTTTTGGATGTCAAAAGACTAGTATGCTATGGCTTGGCTTGGATAGAGTTTGAGTATAAAGGTGACTTCATTCGAGGTTGAGTATAGTAGGAACTATAGATCTCCGGTGGGTCAATTTATGATTCGAGGGTGGCTCGACTGTATAAAAATCCTTCCCAGTGTGCCAAGCCCCCTCCCAACGGCCTCTGTCCATGGTCTGGGTCAAGGAACTAGTCCCGTCCCCCTAACCTAAGAGTTCTGGTTATGACTAGCCGAAAACAGGTCCTCTAGATGCCTTATAACCGTCCTTTTTGCTCATTCCCGATTATGCGTACTTCATGGCTGATAGGCCTACAGACGCTTGAGTCCCCGAAATAGCCTTGCTTTCATGTTCCCCCTCTTTCCTTAGATCAGGAGTCGTTTTGATATAAGATTTTATCTTGTTTCCATTTTATTTATTATTCTTGATCCGGAAGTAACCTTTTCCTTTCCTTGGGCAGTACCTCCCAGCCCCGACTGTGCATCGAGAAGTTCATCTAAGCATGAATATTTTCTTTTATAAGGAATGTCGATCTCTCTTTAGGGCGTAGATAGATAAACCCGAAGCTAGTCTTGATGGATAAGTAATGCCCGCTCCGCTACTAAACTCACTTGGAGAAAGCAACTAGGTCCCCAAAAGAAAGGGGCAGGATATAAACTCATTTTCCCGTTGCATGCGACAACTAGTCTAGAAAAAAGGGAAGAAAGCCAAATGGAGCGAGACAAGAAGGAATGTTGGAGCTATTCCCACGGCGCACCAGTTCTTCCATACCAACTTTGCTGCCTGGCACTGCTATTGGAATAATAAGCGGTACACCATAGGTTAGCCTAACCCAGTCCTCTCATACTAGGGTTGGCTCCCCGCAGTTCTCCCTTTAACACCAACGGTAGATCAACTTGTGTGAAACTTTGTGATTGTGGTGCAAAGGGTTCAGGTCAGTCTATAGATTTGCGAATCTATGAGTTCATGAATTAGAGGTTTGGTTGGTGACTTTCTGGGTGAACTTGGTTGCGGTGTCAAGTATTTGGGTTCTGGGTATTGATTGCCTTGGTTCTTCTTGGTTTTGGTGTTATGACGCTGCTTTCCAGTTGAGATTCTTGAGTTTCAGTTTGGTTGGTAAATATTTGGCGATAGAGGTTGGAATCTAGCTTAGCTAGAGTGAAGTTGAGGTTTGGTTGCTTTTCTTGGGTCTCGTTCTGTTGGGTGCCATCCAGTCGAGGAGGCTACCCGGGTTGTCCGAGAGAGTAGTATGGGCTTTGTATCCGCAGTTGTTAAGCCTCTGCTCTTTCCTTCTTTCTTGACTTTCGGGGAAGAAAGTCCTTTTTAGTAGTGGATGATGTAATGACCCTTCCAGTAATTTACGCATTTACACCTTCTTTGTACTATTAGAGCTTGCCTGTAGCGGCCACAATTCATTTATGGCTTCTTGGGAAGGGTAGTTTGGTGCCCGGTCCGTCTATTTAGTTTTTTATGTACATTTCCCTATTTTAGAGCTTTAACTTAAGAAATTATTGACTTTGGTCAACATTCTTGGTAATCATGCTCGGAATTGAATTCCGATAGTTCTGTTAGCTCTGAAGCGTGGACTTTAGTCTAGGTGGCCTTTGGTCGGGATCTGGGAGCTTTTTAGCTTGGAATTCTCTCTCATTCTATGTTTTCATGCTAGTTGGGCTTGTATGGTTGACTTTGGTCAATATTTGGAGAAGACAGCCTCAGGTGGAAATTCTGCAAGTTTTGTTAGCTCCAGAATGTTAAGGTAGGCTAGAGGGACCATTGGTTTGGGTCCCGAGGCTTCTGGACTTGACTTCAGCCCTAAGGTTCCATTTTGGTATTGTTGGCCTAAAGGTTGATTTTGGGTGTGGGGCACACTTTTTGTTAAATCAACCACCAATGAGATTTTCGTCGATTCCATTGGATCCAGAATGCCTTTTTTAATTGAGTATCATGGTTCGTTTGTGTCTTTGGGCCTCAGATGAATCTCGATGGTCCGTCCGAAGTTTTTAAGTTAACTAGTTTTGCTAAGGCTGGTGTGACCGCATTTGTGGTCATTTGGCCGCATTTGCGGAGACACCGCATTTATAGTTATTTTGCCACATTTGTGGATACCTCATTTGCGATGATTTATACTCATTTGTGGAAATCGCTGGCAGTATAAAAATCAAGCTCCTTCTTCATTTGGTTAAATTCCCAACTCCGTTTTTCTATTAAAAATAGCTCCAACCTCCATTTCTTTCACCCTTTCTCATCCAATTGCTTGGAGGAAGCTTATCATCTATCTGTGGTTGTTCTCCCGCCTTTAACCCGATAAGTTTCTTTTTTATTTTCGATAAAATTCCATTGATTTCCTCTTTGTTCTCTTTGATTTGGGCAGGATGTTTTAGCCCTAATTTCTTGCCCAATTCTTCTAATTTTCATTGCATGCAATCCTAGGATCATTGTGATTATCATGCATTTGTTCATTTTTGGATTTGGGTTGTGGGCCTCACGGGCCCATCGATGACCTGAATTTTGACCAGGCTAAACTTTTAGTAATATGGGTATCATTAGTCTTGTTTTGACATATAGAATATTATTTTGATTATGTGTTCACGATTTGGGATTTCCTGAAGTAGTTTGAGCTTGGACGATGTCGTTCCAGCAGCTAGTCATCGGATGACAGGTAGGTTATGGTCTTCCTTACCTAGACTCTGCGTATATAGGCTATAACTGCATTAATTAGCTTCCTTGGGTTGGTTTTCTAGGTTGGTACCCTCAGATCTTATCCGCCTCTCCTGTCCATTGATTTCATGTGTTGTTTGTAGTATTCATTGGCGTATGGTAATAATACACTTGTGGCCTTTATTTATGCCTCTGGACCATAAACATTGGGATATTGGGAATGTTCCATAGTCCCAGATATTGTGATATTACTTTAGGCCGGTTACCTGTGTTATAGAGCTTATTGTGCCTGTGCAGGGCTGATTGGAATACTTGTGAGCCATTTTGGGATAATCTATTATTTGCGAGCATATTATTCATGTAGAAGTATTTCTTGCATATTTTACTACTATTTTGGCTTCGAGACTACTATAAATGGTTTTCTAAACTTTTCATGGCTCAAGGGCCCATTTTTGGCAAAATGAGTATAAAAGGGGTTTTGGAACTGATTTTATGAAACCTCTTGGAGTTAAGGGGATATTATGATGATTTCACCACTGGTTTTCATACTGATACTAGGCTCAGTTATGTCATAGCGCTAGACAGGATTTTCTATGGATTTAGATGCAGACACGTGTCGGGCACCCTCTTCATGGGATTTTTAGATATTGATTGTTGGTTTAGACCCAGATACACTCCATGCACACTTTATGGGGTTTTTGAGATCACTGCTACTATTTTAGACCCGGTTTGATTATGAGCATGTACTACAAGATATTGATTATTGATTTTTATCCATACACACCCAGGGAAGTTGTACTTTGAGATTCATGGTTAGTATGTGGTCACAGACCTCCATGGACCCTGACATTCCTAATCCAAGAGCTACGGTCCAAGGTTTCTAGGAGGAGGGATGTCAACTGCCAATCGCGCCTCTCCTAGTTTGTGGCGTGAAAAACTTGGTATCAGAGAAGGTCGTGTCCCAGGGAGTCTAGAAGCCATGTCTAGAGAGTCTTTCTTATGGGTGTGTTATGCACCACACTTATAATCAGGAGGCTATAGGGCATTTAGGAATGGTTACATTTCTTTCAATAGATAGATCGTTCTATAGAATCGAGTTAGAAGAACATATGAAATCTAAATCATGCCTGGTGTTTCTTATCAGACAAAGTACCTACACTCAGAAGATGGCACAGCAAGAGATAGGCATGGATCAAAGAGAAGGTACCAGTTGTTCCCCACTAGGTCATAGGGATAGAGTTCCCTTAAAGGCACACAGTGAGTCTCTTGCACCCCTGGTTCCAGCTTCCTCTGCAACTGCTGAAGTCTGGTGATGCTCCTAAATTACACCTCTAAAAGAAGCGCAAGCGGTCGCTGTTCAAATATAGAACTCAACTAAAGGTTGGGGTCGATCCCACAGGAAATATGGAAGGACTATGGTCGACTAGTGTTTACATCAAGCTTTTAGTCAGTTATTTCCCGTAAAAGAAAGGGGTTTGTAGCAACAAGTAATTATTGCAACAATAACGTATCAGGTAACCAATGTTAATTTCAAGAGTATTTATCAATAAGAGAAGTAACTAGGGCTATGGTCCCCATGAGATCATAACTTAGTAAGGCTTTCGTACTTGGTTCACTAGGTTGGTGCTTAGAATGAAGAATCGGTAAGTTAGGTTCACCTAATTCCTTGGTCCTGAAACTAGGTGAATCTCACCACATGCCTTGGTCCGGCCGCGGGTGTCTCTTTACTAACCCTTGATAACGCTCAAACTACACCTCAATTTAAGAAGCGTAAGCGATCGTTGTCAAATATATAACCCAACAAGGTTGGGGTCGAATCCCACAGAGAATATGGTGATGATTAAGACTTTAGTGAAGTATGTGACTAGTCGTCAATCGTTTCCAGTAAATAAAAGGGGGGTTTTGTAATCAAATTGTAAACAAAACAATAATAAACGTAGGAGTTTAAATCAGTATGAGAGAATGCGAACTAGGGACGTGGTCACCATGGCGTTGTAACAATGTCGATTCTAGGCTTAACTGGGTTCTTTCTATATGCGTGTCACGATGTGATTGCGTCAATTGTATCGTCTAAACGTCTCTCGACCAAATAAACAAATTTCCTTTTATCTTCTCTCGATCTCAAAAAGATGTGCTTTTTAGCTCTCAATCCTAACATCAAGTAGATTAATCCAGTTACGGCATTAATCTTTAAGACGAGAGTTGGTAGTCTCGAATCCTTGTTGTTAATCAAGTTTCCCGGTTTTAATCTCTTTCTCAAGCAAATTAAACCTAGGCATGTTCTAATGTTTGCAACCCACTAGAAAACGTGACATAATGTATGATTAACAACGTGACAATACATAAATCGAACCCAACGCTACCCGAAATCTATATTGCTACGTTTGCCATGGCTCCCACAACCCTAGTTGCGGGAGTTTTAGTTACTCATGCTATAAAGAAAAGAGAAGAGAATTGAATTCATAATAAGGAAAGAAGTTCTTACAATATGATGAAAATACTCTTCAATAATCCAAGAACAAGAACAACCAAGAACTCAAGAACACGAATTCACGAATCCGAAAACGTGTTGTTGCTCTCAAAAAACGACTAAAAAACTATTCTAAAACTATTGGGTGAATTCTAATTACATAAACCTATCATAGGGTATTTATAGGAGTCAAAGAAACCAAATCCAAAACGGGCTAGGAATCCCCAAAACGCGGGTCGCCGCCTCACGCCACTACCTAAGCGTGACGGTCAGGCTTGACGGACCGTCAAGGCAGTGACGGACCGTCGCCTGGACCATCACTGCTAGGCAGTGGTGTCGCCTCCTTTGCTGCCTCCACGCGACGGTCTATGTGACGGACCGTCACACATGTGACGGACCGTCACTCAAACCGTCACCCTTAGGCAGAACTTCGTTTTTCTCGTATTTTCTTCCGTTTTCGTGTTTGCTTCCATTTCCTACAAATACAACATAAAAACATCAAAAACAACAATGGTTTCTTGAAAACGTACGATTGTTCTTAGTAAAAAGGAGTCGAAAGTGACGTAAATTAGCGTCACATCAACACCCTCAACTTAAAACGTTCGCTTGTCCTCAAGCAACATAACATAAAACAATAATACGACTCAACTAAGAACACGAACTCATGTCTATAGCACTTCATGGTCATTCAAAACTTCTTCAATTAAATCAAGCTCCCTCGTAGCACACGTATGTATGAAACACTAACTTGCAAGGATCCAAACATGTCACTCCGATATGATAGAATATTATGCATACACATATGCAGCTATCCTAACAATCAATAGACAATATAGACATCTTGGTGCCCTCACCACAAAGAAATCCCACACACAAGATTTGGGACTAGGTAAGCGCTCACCCTCACAAACGATTTCAAACAATGCACATGCGATACCATAGGCTTGCCCTTACTATTCTATTTCGGTTCTTCAGAAAGCTACTCAGGATCACTACAGGACTTGTTCGGCTTGTAATGAGGCTTCGGGTGCAGGTATGATACATTTAGGGGTTAGTGACTAAGCCCTCCTTGGAACCATTTACATCTTATCACCACATAACTTCACTTTATCCATCCTTATTCACCTTTTTATTTCCTTGATTCTAGATACAAGTGCGGCCTCTATATTTTGACAATTCTTTTTATTCCTTTTTCAATCTTTTTCATCTTTCTTTAGTTTTCTTTTCTTTTCTTAGGCGCACACCCGGATTTTCATTCTATTCAAAAACAATCATCTCCATCCTCTTTTTCTTCTCCTTTACTCCTGTAGTAGCCACCCTCAACTTAGGCTGATTGCCTACGTCAAGGTGCACAATGTCCATTGGTAGGACCAGGGCCAAAACAGGGTTTACCTCTATAGTAGCCACCCTCAACTTAGGTTGTTTTGCCTACGTTGAGGTGCACGATGTCCAAGGAAGGACCAGGGCCAAGATAGGGATTCAAAGTTAAACAGGAATGGTGACCGGTTATTGAAAGAATAAGGTCAATTACGGCTCAAACAGGGATCAAAAGGGATTATTTGTATTTGGACGGTCATATAGGCTAAGTGAACTGCATCAAAAAGGGCCTGCGATCCTTTCCTAAGCAACCAACTTCAAACTTAACAAAATAGACCGGGCAAGTTCTAGATGCATGCACAGAGTAAGAATTTATAACAATAAGCTCACACACTCTTGGCACCAAGAAACTATATCGCTATCAACTATCAAACAACCGCTTGGCTTTAAGCATACTCATTCTAATCATAATCACACAATGACATCTACAGATCCAGACAGTCAATCGTTTCAACATAAGCTCAAAAACCAGAATTTTTTTAAAAGGGCCTCATTTTTAGATAAGAACAACGCATGCTTGCTATAGACACTAAAAAAAATTTAAACTAACAACCTAAACATGCCGGTTCTACTAGATAGCACACCGGAGGGAAAAGAGATCGGCAACAAAAACCCTCGGTGGTGACTCACAGGTTTCCCAACACCCTCAACTTAGACTCATGCATTGTCCCCAATGCATACATATGAAAACTAAAAGCTGTGAGAATAAAGGAATACCTGTGAAGTCGATATGACTCAGATTCTGGAATGATGTTGGAGACCGCCCGGGTCTCCAAAACAAGAGAACTCGATGGAGTACTTGTGTGCGCCAACCTCATGTTGCGCTCCAACTTCCTCTTTTATTGGCTCCGCAGCTAGTCGTAACCGCTTCTTCGCTCTTTCTTTGTAGATTCTCTTGCGGTGTTTTCGTTTTCTTGAGCTATTTACACCGCTTTCCGCAACATGCTTTTCTTTTCGCGGCATTCTTCTCACAACAGCTAGAGTCTCAACCAAACTCTTCTCCTCAAGGTGCACATTCGCCGGAGGTTCCTCAATGGCATTGATGACCGCGACCACCCTCATGTCACTTGGTTGCTTCATCAATTTGGACACATCGAACTTGACCAATTCATTGTTCAATCGGAAGGTCAGCTCGTTTTTCTCCATATCAACCAAAACTCTCGCCGTAGCTAACAATGGTCGTCCCAAGATTATGGGAACTTCGAAGTCCACTTCGCAATCCAAAATTACAAAGTCAGCTGGGAAGATAAGCTTACCGATCTTTATTAGCACATCAGACAAGATCCCTACGGGTCGCTTTACCGAACGGTCAGCCATCCTCACTCTCATGGACGTTGGTTTAGGAGCTCCCAAACCCAATTTGTTCTACACTGCTAGCGGCATCAAATTGATACTAGCACCAAGATCACACATAGCTCTTCCGAAGTTGAGCTTTCCGATAGTACATGGAACAGTGAACGCACCTAGATCTCCTTTCTTTTCCACTAATGATCTAGAGGAAATAGCGCTGCAGTGATGGAGGTTGTCTTCCGGCTCAAAACTTACCGTCCTCTTCTTTGTGATCAAGTCCTTCATGAACTTGGCATAACCGGGCATTTGTTCCAGAGCTTCCACCAATGGTATGTTTATTGAAATCTGTTTTAACATGGTCATGAAGTTCAGGAACTTACTATCGTCCGCTTTCTTCTTCAACCTCTGGGGGAAAGGGGGTGGGTGTCGAAACATCATAGTTGGAAGCTTTTCAGCTTCCTTGCGTTTCTCTGCGGGCTTTGGCGTTTCCTCCTCTACCGCCTCTTTATCATCCGCACTATCATCTTGAGCATGAATTACCGGATGTGATTCCGGTAATACTTTTCCGCTTCTTGTGGTGATCGCCATACAGCTTGCATCATTCTGCGGATGAGTGGTGTCGCTCGGCAAAGTACCTATTTTCCTTGGGGTTAGAGATGCCGAGATGTGACCCACTTGCTGCTCTAGTTGCTTGATCGCGGTTGAGTGTGACTCCACTACCAGACTCAATGTTGATAACTCATTCCGTATTGCCTTTACCCCAGAGTCCGTTGATTCCACCTTAAGCAGCATCTTCGCCATCATGTTCTCAAGTTTGGCCGTCTCAGTTTCGCTGCCAGTTTTGTCCCGATTGCCAGGTGGTATATACAACCCACCTCTATCGGAGTTGTTCCTCCAGCTTCCTTGGTCGCGATTTTTGTAGCCACCATTCTCATAGTGGTTTGGATAGTTCCGACCTTGGTTTCCTTGGCCATTGGCTTGGAAACCCCCCACGTAATTCGCGTCCTCAGTCTCCATACCTTGGGAACCCACAGCTTGTACCTTCTCTATATTTCCTGACGTCAAGTGCCTTGTCAGGAGATCCAACTGTGTTTTAAGATGCGCCATGTCTTGGTCGCGCTCCTCCTCTTTCCTTCTCTGCTCTGCTGACATGCCAACTGTATAGGCGCTAGCTGCAACCTCTGAATCTCGTGTGTGCCAGGCCCTGTTGGTCTTGGTGAGCCTGTCCAAAATAGCTGTGGCGTCGGCAAAAGTGCGACCCATAAACGCTCCACCTGCTGCGTTATCCAATGTGGCTTGGTAGCCGAATTTAGTGCCCTAGAATGTCTGCATCAAGAATTCGTTGTTCAGCTTGATGGTTGGGGCACTGTGTCAGCTTCTTCTTAAATCGCAACCAGGTCTCGTGCAGTGCTTCGTGCGGTTGCTGCCTGAAGTTGCTGATTTCGTCCCTCAACTGTATCATCCGAGAGGGAGGAAAGAACCTTTCTAGGAAAGCTCCTCTCAACTCTTCCCACGTTGCGATAGAGTCGGGGGTCAATTCTGTCAACCACAACGCTGCCTCATCAGACAGAGACAACGGAAACAACCTAAGCCTGATCGCAGTCTGACTCACTCCTGGCAGTTCGAACGACTTGCAGATGCCCACGAAATTCATTAAGTGCTGGTTTGGATCATCCCTAGCGACACCTCGGAACACTCCTCTCAAGTTCAGCAACTGAATCATCGTGCTAGTGATGTTGAACTTGGCTCCGGGCGGTAGCGATGGAACAATGATGGCGCCAGTAGCGCCAGCTCCATCTAATTCGAAATCCTCATCCTGCAGACCACCAGCATTCAGATTTTGTTGGGCCTGCAGTTCGGCAGCGAGCCTTGCTGCCTCTAGTTCTGTGGCCATATTCCGCCTCAAAGTTCTAGCAAGCTCGGGATCGTAAGGTAGTATTGGTTCACCCGAGCTTCAGGTACTATGCATGCACAATTTTGTACCCTGTCAAAACAAAAACAACAAACAAACGTAAAGCAGAAAATTATAACAAAAAGTCAAATAGACACACCAGACTTAATCAAAAACCGTATTCCCCGGCAACAGCGCAATTTTTGATAACGCTCAAACTACACCTCAATTTAAGAAGCGTACGCGATTGTTGTCAAATATATAACCCAACAAGGTTGGGGTCGAATCCCACAGAGAATATGGTGATGATTAAGACTTTAGTGAAGTATGTGATTAGTCGTCAATCGTTCCCAGTAAATAAAGGGGGGGGGGTTTTGTAATCAAATTGTAAACAAAACAATAATAAACGTAGGAGTTTAAATCAGTATGAGAGGATGAACTAGGGATGTGTTCACCATGGCATTGTAACAATGTCGATTCTAGGCTTAACCGGGTTCTTTCTATATGAATGTCACGATGTGATTGCGTCAATTGTATCGTCTAAACGTCTCTCGACCAAATAAACAAATTTCCTTTTATCTTCTCTCTATCTCAAAAAGATGTGCTTTTTAGCTCTCAATCCTAACATCAAGTAGATTAATCCAGTTACGGCATTAATCTTTAAGACGAGAGTTGGTAGTCTCGAATCCTTGTTGTTAATCACGTTTCCCGGTTTTAATCTCTTTCTCAAGCAAATTAAACCTAGGCATGTTCTAATGTTTGCAACCCACTAGAAAACGTGACATAATGTATGATTAACAACGTGACAATACATAAATCGAACCCAACGCTACCCGGAATCATTGCTACGTTTGCCATGGCTCCCACAACCCTAGTTGCGGGAGTTTTAGTTACTCATGCTCGAAGAAGAAAAGAAGTAATTCATTATAAAGGAAAGAAGATTCTTACAATATGATGAAAATACTCTTCAATAATCCAAGAACAAGAACAACCAAGAACTCAAGAACACGAATTCACGAATCCGAAAACGTGTTGTTGCTCTCAAAAAACGACTAAAAAACTATTCTAAAACTATTGGGTGAATTCTAATTACATAAACCTATCATAGGGTATTTATAGGAGTCAAAGAAACCAAATCCAAAACGGGCTAGGAATCCCCAAAACGCGGGTCGCCGCCTCACGCCACTGCCTAAGCTTGACGGTCAGGCTGACGGACCGTCAAGGCAGTGACGGACCGTCGCCTGGACCGTCACTGCTAGGCAGTGGTGTCGCCTCCTTTGCTGCCTCCACGCGACGGTCTATGTGACGGACCGTCACACATGTGACGGACCGTCACTCAAACCGTCACCCTTAGGCAGAACTTCGTTTTTCTCGTATTTTCTTCTGTTTTCGTGTTTGCTTCCATTTCCTACAAATACAACATAAAAACATCAAAAACAACAATGGTTGCTTGAAAACGTACGATTGTTCTTAGTAAAAAGGAGTCGAAAGTGACGTAAATTAGCGTCACATCAACCCTTACCCTTGATCCCATATTAGATATTCCCGGACAAGGTCAAGCTATTAGACGAGGGTTGATAGCCTCAAACCATTAAAAAAGAATCAAAGCGAAGGGAGGAACAATACATGCATGAACACCTCCCTAGATTACCTAAGTACTTAGCCTACATCGTTAATCCTTCATGGTTTCCACAACCCTTGTTGTGGATTTATCTATTCATGTTCATAAGCATGCAATCAATGTTTGTTTGATCAATCATCAGAAGATACTTACAAAGAAGAATAAGAAAAACCGGAATCTTGAAGAATAATCTCAAGAACACTTCAAATTATCAAGAACTAGTCTTCGAATTCAACACCAAAATCAAAGTAAAAAAATATCCGAAAGTAACTTGAAATAATTCGTGAACCCCCGAAAATAAAACCTAGGGCAAAGTATTTATAGACAAAAGAGCAAAATCCTAATTAAACAGGGAAATCTGGACGTGGTCAGCTCCGACGGGTCACCACACGGGCCGTCGCTGAGGCGATGGGTGTCGTGGCTGCCCGTTGGACTTAATTGGATCTTCAGGAAAGTCCTCTGGAACATTCTTACAGGCGGAGGTTGATATGCCTTTGCAGTTGCGACACCCGTCACAGACTCATATCACCTGGCTTTATCTCTTAGTTGTTCCCCTGCCTGGTTTCCATGGGCAGCTTGTGATAGGACGTTGGGCTGGCGACGGGATGCCCTGGAGCTCGTCTCCTTCCTTGTATCTTTGCACTATCCGCTGGGCCACCTTGATGGGTGATGCCATGGGCCGTCGTGACTGCCACAGGCAGTTTACCAGCCCGTCAGGGTTTCCCAGTCTTAACATTCTTGCTGCCTCTCTTTGACGGTCATCCCCATGGGCCGTCGTGGATGTGACGCCCGTGGTGGCTTCACTTTAGCCCAGAAATTGCAACTTTTTGGCTTTCTTTCCTACTTCATACTTTGTCCCTGAACACTTAAAAAACGACATTAAATATAACTAAAACCTCTCAAGAACTCCTAAAAATCCTATGATTTAAGCGTCAAAAGTGCCGTAAAATCCCGGCACATCAACACCCTCAACTTAGAATCTTTGCTTGTCCTCAAGCAACAGACACAACAAAACAAAACAAGATAATTCTTAAGCAAAAAGAAAACCAGGAACTACGGCTGTCATATGTCTTAGCAATTCAATTCATAACGAGTACCCCCTTTCTTTCAAGACAAAACCGGTGCATAGGTTCTATTCATCAAGATAACACAGCGGGATCCAAGGATGACATTACACTATCAACAGACGATATGACATACACATGTGAGATTCATACTAGTAATTTAGCAGTCAAAGTCGCTCTAGTGCCCTTACGACAAAGAAGTCCCATTCTCACAGGAGTACAGATATATAAGGGACTGAACTAAGCACTCACACTCAGAAAGATGTTCAAACAATGCATGCACAATACCATAGACTTGCCCTTATTTTCTATGTCTCAGCTTTCAAACAGTTGGATTAGGATCACTATAGGACTTTCTCGGCTTGTAACTTAGGCTCGGGGACTGGTATGGTAGATATAGGCAATAGTAAATAATGCCCTCCTTGACGCTACGCTAACTTGGCTCCACCCAACAAACCAATTATCCTCTTTTCCGCCCTTTTTTCTCCCCTTTTTTTTGTTTATTTTTCAATAAGTGACGGGCGTGGCTTGTGTTTCAATCATCTTATTCTCTTCTCTTTTTCTTATTTTTTTTCAACATAGCCACCGCACCCGTTATTTCCCTTTTTTCATTACTAGCCTTTTTCTTTCATACACCTACTCCTTACTCACCTCTATAGTAGCCACCCTCAACTTAGGCAATTTGCCTGAGTTGAGGTACACGATGTCCAAGGAGGGACCAAGGCCAAACTAAAGGTTTTGCAAAAAGACGGGATAGGTGATTAGGCTAAACAACAAAACGGGTCTATTTAGGCTCAAAATTAGGGATCAAAGGGTATTACATCATTTGGTTGGTCTTTTGGGATAAAGTGGACTAATTCAAAAATGGCCTATGATCCTTTCCTAACCAACTATTCTACGACCTTGGCAAGACTAACCGGGAAAGTTCTAGCTTGGCACACAAAGCAAGAACCAGACAAATTCAGCTCACACACACCTGGCACAGAGTCGACAGTCACACACTACCTACTTGGTTCATGCTCTGCTTAAGCCCATTATCAGATCAATATATATAATGTCACACGAGGATCCACAACGGTTAATATATCAAATCCAGATACAAATAAACACAAAATTGGAGGGGTCTCCATTTTTCATATCAAAATTAGTTCGAAAATCACACATATAGACTGCACTAAATTCCTTTTATTCTTTTACTATATACAACCTATTATCCTAAACATGGCGGTTCAATAGAAATTAAACTCTTTAGGCAAAGAACACAAGCAAGAAAACCCTAAAGAGTCGGGTACCTTGTGAGTACCCTCATGGTTTACCTCCCATGCAGAGCCTGATTTACCATCGCGGCGCGACCCAGGTCTCTTGGCTACTCAGACTTCGCCAAGAACCCATCAAAAACAACTCACCCCGTACATGCCCCACCCCACCAAAATGAAGAGGGCATTGCCCTCAGTGAAGAAAAATATATATAAATGGGCGTGAGAACATACCTATGGCGCCTAAGCGCCCGTACCGGGTGTCGCATCCTTCGGGCCCTCAAGACAGTCGCCGGTAGTTATTTCCTCAATAGTGGCTGCCCTTGCAAACCTCTCCTCAACATCGACAGTTGCCCTTACAACTTCATCAGTAACCGTTCCCATAATGGGGTTTGTAGGGTAATCCTTAAGCCGAGTGAGAGCGGAGTTTCTTTGGCTTTTCGCCCCCCCCCCTGCCATAGCGTTGGTTTTGGAGCCATTTAGTACCTGGCGACGCCCATTCCTATGCCCATCAGAGCCACGATGGCCCGTCATATGGGACGTGGAAATATGGCAGATGGCTCTTCTTTCTACACTTAGCAAATTTGGATTTCTTTAAAAAGAGCTTCACGACCAACCTGACGCCCGTTGGGGCCTCGATGGCCCGTCATGTGGGACGTCGGAACTGGGCACACCCCTAATTTGAATACCTAGCCTAATTTCCAAAGGGGGTGTTCTGCATTCCCACGGGCATGGCATCTGCAACGTCCCATCACTCTGCCCGTGGAGACCCCTTTTGCCCGCAATTGCAGCATTTTTACGTCAACTCTCATCCTCCTGCAAAACGAACCCACATAACAACCCATGGGTTGCATCCCATACATCGCTTGATTTAACATCACAGCACGACACAAGTATCTTTGCTACTCAGACTTTGCCAAAACACTCTACAGTCTTTACACTACAACCAATAAAAAGTAAATTACAACATCATGGGTTGCCTCCCATGTAGCGCTTGATTTAATGTCGCGGCACGACGCAGGCTACTTGACTACTCAGACTTCATCAAGCTCCTTGGTTGGGACGAGCTCATCTATGCTACATGCTTCAATAGTCTTGATCTCCTCTGTTGTGCCGAAATACGCTTTGATCCTCTGCCCATTCGCCTTGAACCGTTTTCCCTCATGGTTTTCAAGTTCAATTGCACTATAAGGGAAAACTTGCACCACCTTGAAAGGTCCAATCCACTTGGACTTCAACTTGCCAGGAAACAAGCGAAGTCTAGAGTTGAAAAGCAGGACTAAGTCACCTGGCTAAAAGTCTCTCTACTCTATCTTTAGGTCATGATATAGCTTCATCCTCTCCTTGTACAGACCTTAACTTTCATATGCATTTAGTCAGAATTAATCCAACTCATTCAGTTGCCCTAACCTTTGGAGTGATGCTGCACCCCAATCCAAGTATAGTTTCTTCAAAGCCCACATGGCCTAGTGCTCTAGCTCAACCAAAAAATGACAAGCCTTACCAAATATAAACTGATACGGAGACATGCCTATTGGAGTTTTGTACGTAATCTGGTATGCCCATAATGCATCCTCAAGCTTTCGCGACCAATCCTTTCTATTTACATTAAAAATTTTGGACAGGATTGACTTGATTTCTCTATTAGAGATCTCCACTTGCCCACTCGTCTGCGGATGATAGGGGGTTTCAACTCTGTGTTTCACTCCATATTTTTAAAGCAAAGCACAAAACAACTTAATACAGAAGTGAGAGCCTCCATCGCTAATAATGGCCCTTGGCGTAGCGAATCTGGAGAAGATGTTCTTTTTCAAGAATGCTGTGACACATTTACCTTTATTACTTGGAAGCGCAACCGCCTCCACCCATTTAAACACATAGTCAACAGCGACCAATATATACCGGTTCCCATCAGATAGCACAAACGGCCCATGAAGTCAATTCCCCACACATTAAATAGCTCAATCACAAGGATTGGATTCATAGGAAGCTCATGCATCATTGAAATGCCTCCTCCCTTCTGACACCTGCTACAAGCCTTTTCAAACTCATGGACAACTTTATGAATAGTCGGCCAATAATAGCCGTATTGTATAATCTTATGGGCCGTCTGGATACCACTATGGTGACCTCCAACAGGGGACGAATGAAATGATTCCAATATCTCCATCATCTTAGCTTCTGGCATAAGTCTCCGTATTATAGTATTAGCACAGACACGAAATAAGAACGACTCTTCCCAAAAGTATTTCTTCACGTCACATATGAACTTTCTCCTTTGGTGAACAAACATATCATCAGGCACTAGGTCACTTGCAGAATAGTTGGCAATGTCCGCAAACCATGGGATCAAGTCCTGAGAAGCAGCCAATACCTTTTCGTTAGGAAACCAATCATAAATATCGAGCTCATCATTTAGTTTCAGCATAGCTTCCTTTTCCAACCTAGACAGATGATCTGCCACCTAATTTTCTTTACCCTTGCGGTCTTTAACCTCGAATTCGAATTCTTGTAGCAGCAACACCCATCTAATCAACCTTGGTTTTACGTCCTTTTTCTCCATGAGATAGCGAAGAGCTGGATGGTCAGTATGCACCAACACCTTGATGCCAAGCAAATACGATCTGAATTTCTCGAAGGCAAAGACCACAGGAAGGAGTTCATGTTCAGTCACTATATAGTTCTTTTGAGTCGGGTTAAGTTCCTTGCTAGCGTAGTAGATAGTATGAAGAATCTTCTCACACCTTTGGCCTAGGACTACTCCTAACGCCACTCCACTAGCATCACACATAACCTCAAATGGTTGCGACCAATCAGGAATAATAATAATAGGAGATGTAACCAACTTCTCTTTGAGGCACTCAAATGCGTTGAGACAAGCATTATCAAATACAAATCTTACTTCTTTCTCCAACAACTTGCACAACGGATTTGCAATTTTTGAGAAGTCCTTGATAAATCACCGATAAAACCACGCATGACCCAAGAAACACCGGATACCCTTCATAAAAATTGGTGGAGGAAATTTTTCAATCACCTCAATCTTTCCTCTATCAACTTCTATGCCCTTCTTTGAAATTCGGTGACTAAGTACGATGCCTTCTTTGACCATGAAGTGATACTTGTCCCAATTCAGCACTAGGTTGCACTCTTCACACCGTTTCAACACACAGCCCAGATGATCTAGACAATCTTTGAAAGAGTCACCCACCACAGAAAATTCATCCATAAATACCTCTATCATGTCCTCCACCATATCAGAAAAGATAGACATCATACATCGCTGAAAAGTTGCTGGCGCATTGCAAAGACCCAACGACATCCTTTTGAAGGTGAATATCCCCTATGGGCATGTGAATGTGGTTTTCTCTTGGTATTCATGTGCAATAGAGATCTGATTATACACAGAATAACCATTAAGAAAGCAGTACCAACCTCAACCTGCAAGACAGTCTAGCATCTGATCCATGAATGAAATTGGAAAATGGCCCTTCTTGGTCAATGCATTTAACTTTCTATAATCCATGCATATATGCCAGCCTATCACTGTCCTCATCAGTATCAACTTATTTTTAGCATTAGGGACCACAATGATCCCTCATTTCTTTGGCATGCAATGAACTAGGCTAACCCACTTGCTTTTAGAAATCGGGTAAACCACACCTGCATCCAGCCACTTTATGATCTCCTTCTTAATGACTTCTTCCATAGGTTGGTTCAACCTACGCTGATGCTCAATAGAAGGAACACAATCAGGTTCAAGTTGGATTTTGTGAGTGCAGATTCCAGGCAGAATCCCAATAATGTATGTGATGGTCCACCCAATAGCTCTCTTAAACTTACTCAATACTGCAACCAGAGCCTCAACCTGCGCTTCCCCAAATCTGCATCAATGATTACTGACAAGGTCTCATTATCTCCAAAAAATACATACCTAAGATGAGCTGGTAGTGCTTTGAGCTCCAAGACATGTGGCTCCTCAATAGATAGACGAGCCGGTGGTGTCATCTTATTCTTGAGGTCCAAATCCAGCTTCTTAGGTGCATAAGTGAAAGTCCCTAAACCTATAAGGGATGCAGCCATCTCAGCATATTCATCAATGTCGTCACCCTCAAAATTCAAGATAATTGTTGCAAGGGCTTCTACACCAAGTCGTTCCTCAATAGGTACCACTATCTGTCTTCATCAACTACATCAATCACTGACACCACTTTCATATCATCATGTTGCTTCATCGACTTGCACACATTGAAGGTCACCTCTTCATCATATAGCCTGAATTTCATCTGACCAATTTCCAAGTCAACCAAAGAAGACCTAGTAGCTAAAAATGGTCGCCCCAAGATAATGGGCACCTCAAAGTCGACCTCGCAATCTAGGATAAAAAAATCTGCAGGAAAGATTAAAGTGTCAACCTTTACCAATACGTCGTACAAAATTCCCACAGGCCTCTTCACCGTCCGGTCAGCAATAAGTAGACACATTGTAGTCGGAGAGGGGGCTCCAAAGCCCAAATGATTATAAATGACCAACAGCATCAGATTTATACTGGCCCCTAGATCGAACAAAGCCTTTGCGAAGTAGAACGCTCCAATAGTGCATAGAATGGTGAAAGCTTAAGGATCTTCCTTCTTCTGTACCATAGAATGGGATGCTATTTCACTACAATGGTGAAAGTTATTCACTGGCTCAAAACTGACCGTTCTTTTCCTCGTCACCAAGTCCTTCATAAACATAGCATAACCAGGCATTTGATCCAATGCTTAGACCAACGGAATATTCACTGATAGCTGCTTCAGCATGGAGATGAACTTATGAAATTTTTCGTCCTCTACCTTCTTCTTCAACCTCTGGGATAAGGTGGAAGAGGCAATGGTATAGGATTTAGGAACGGTGTAACCTCCTTCTTCTTATCTTTCTGCTCAGACGACTTCCTCTCAAGCAGCCCTTCACTACTATCTTTTTGTGCGGATTTGGCAACAACCTCGGCACCATCCTTCTCAATCTCAACTGGCTCATCAACAAAAATAGTCATGGGAGGATCAACCATCTTCTTACCGCTCTGAGTAGTCACCGCCATAACATGTCTATCATTCTTTGGATTCTGAACTGTGTCACTTGGGAGAGAACCCTTTTGGCACGGATTCATGCTAGTTGAAAACTAGTGGAACTATGTCTCAAGCTGCTTTATGGAACCGGCGTGAGACTCCACTTTCTGTCTAAGACCTAAAATTTCAGCTTTGATCTCCTTCATGCTCGCATTCGTGGAGTCAACCTTTTGGAACACTTTGTGGATCAATTACCTTATGGAAGGTTGCCCTGCCCGCTCTTCACGATTTGCAGGTGGCATGTAAAGCCCAGTCTTGTCATTTTTGTACACATCCTTTTTATGCCAGTCACCGTCTGCTCTATCTTTGTAACCGGACTGATTGTAGTAGTCATCCCTATCTCTATTCTGACCTTGATTGCCTTTTCCATAGGTTTAGAAACCCGCCCCTTGATCATTCAGATAACTAATTTCTTCATCAGATAAGTACTCGTTTGACCTTGGTGCATTGCCTTGGGATCCTACCGCTTTAACTTTTTGTACTCCCTCATCCAGAATTTTCTTTGCCAGCAACCCAAGTGTCATCTTCATCTCCACCTGTATATTCTTAATGTCTTCTATCTCATTACGATCCAAAGACTTGCCAACTGCATAAGTACCTACTGGCATTTCTGCATCTCTCGTATGCCATGCCCGGTTAGTCTTTGCGACCCTATCCAAACTCTCTGCAGCTTCAGGGTATATGTTTTCCATGAATGCACCTCTAGTCACAGTATCAGCTACAAATTTAGTATTTGCATTCAAAGCCTTAAAAATATCTCCATCAGATGCCTGGGAGGGATTCTGTGTCTCGAAACTTGCTTCATCTTCTTTTGAACCTCAGCCAAGCCTCATATAGAGCTTCTGAGGGTAGCTGCCTGAAATTATATATCTCTTGCTTCAGCTGCAACATCCTTGAAAAAGGAAAGAACCGCTCCAGAAACTGAGTCATCAGCTCATACCATGAGTATATGGAACCAACTGGCAGTTCTGAGAGCCATGCAGATACCTCATCAGTCAATGAAAATGGGAACAGTCTCTGTCTGATCGCCTCTTGACCCACTACTGGCATGTTATACGATTTTTTGACTCTCACAAAGTTATTCACATGTAGAATTGCATCTTTGGTGAGTTTTCCTGAATAAAGTCCTTTCATGGTTAGTAGTTGAATCATGGCACTCATGATGTAAAACTTTTTCCTGTCATCTAACAGTGGTAGCACTATAGGCCCAGTGGAGCCATACTCTTCCTTATCAAAATCATCTATATCATAATAGTGATGATCCTGCCTTTGCTGCTGCATTTGTCTACCCAAATATGGGGCATGACCAGGTACTGCCTCATCCCAGACCGCTTGCTGCCTTCCACATCTTGCTTGCTCAGCTCCAGCGTTTCGAGCTAAAAGATCTTGTGCAATTTTCTCATCTTTGGCAGTAAGGGCATGTTCATCTTTCTTCTGGCGTGCTGCTTCATCCTTCTTCTGTTTCTCGGTTTCAGCAATTAACTGAGCGGTAATCTGTTCCGGAGTTTCGTGCTCTCTGTCCTTATCCATGTTTCTCAGTGTTTTGGAAAGCTCCAGATCATATGGGATCAAGGGATTGCCTTAAATCCTTGTGCTTTGCATGCACAAGTGTGCAACCTGTGATCAAAACTAAACTACAGAAAAAGTAAAATCAGGAAATAAGGACTATAAGTGAAATAAACACAATCTCTCTTAGTCCTAAGCCGTATTCCCTGGCAACGGCGTCAAAATTTGATGTGCCCAAATTACACCTCTAAAAGGAACGCAAGGGGTCGCTGTTTAAATATAGAACCCAACTAAAGGTTGAGGTTGATCCCATAGGGAATATGGAAGGACTATGGTCGACTAGTGTTTTCTTCAAGCTTTTAATCAGTTATTTCCCGTAAAAGGGGGTTTTTTGTAGCAACAAGTAATTATTGTAACAATAACGTATCAGGTAACCAATGTTAATTTCAAGAATATTTATCAATAAGAGAAATGACTAGGGCAATGGTCCCCATGAGATCATAACTTAGTAATGCTTTTGTACTTGGTTCACTAGGTTGGTGCTTAGCATGAAGAATCGGTAAGTTAGGTTCACCTAATTCCTTGGTCCTGCAACTAGGTGAATGTCACCACACGCTTTGGTTCAGCCGCGGGTGTTGCTTAACTAACCCTTACCCTTGATCCCAGATTAGCTATTCCCGGATAAGGTCAAGCTATTAGACGAGGGTTGATAGCCTCGAATATCATTCTTTACAACCCTTTTCCCATCTATTACCTCCTTGGTACGGTAAGTAATGATAAGGTGAGTTCTAATATTTTCAACCATTAAAAAGCAATCAAAGCAAAGGGAGGAACAATACATGCATGAACACCTCTCTAGATTACCTAAGTACTTAACCTACGTCATTGATCCTTCATGGTTTCCACAACCCAAGTTGTGGATTTAGCTATTCATGTTCATAAGCATGCAATAAATGTTTGTTTGATCAATCAATAGAATATACTTACAAAGAATAATAAGAAAAATTGGAATCTTGAAGAATAATATCAAGAACACTTCAAATTATCAAGAACTAGTCTTCGAATTCAACACCAAAATCAAAGTAACAAAATATCCGAAAGTAACTTGAAATAATTTGTGAACCCCCGAAAATAAAACCTTGGGTAAAGTATTTATAGACAAAAGAGCCAAATCCTAATTAAACTGGGAAATCTAGATGCGGTCAGCTCAGATGGGTCACCACACGAAACGTCGCTAAGGCGATGGGCGTTGTGGCTGCCCGTCGGCCTTCATTGGGTTTTTAGGAAAGTTTTTTAGAACATTCTTATGGGAGAAGGTCGACGGTCCATCGCAGTTGTGATGCCCGTCGCAGACTCACATCGCCTGGCTTGGTTTTTTAGTAGTTTCCCTACCTAGTTTCCACGGGAAACTTGTGATGGGATGTCAGGCTGGCAACGGGACGTCATGGAGCCCATCGTCCTTCCTTGTCTCTTTCCACTATCCGCTGGGTCACCTTTATGGGCGATGCCACGGGCCGTCGCGACTGCCACAGGCAGTTTTTGTCAGCCTGTCGGGGTTGCCCAGTTTTAACATTCTTCCTGCCTCTCTTTGACGATCAGCCCCATGGGCCGTCATGGATATGACGCCCGTGGTGGCTTCATTTTAGCCCAGAAATTACAACTTTTTGGCTTTCTTTCCTACTTCATACTTTGTCCTTACACACTTAACAAACGATATTAAATCTAACTAAAAATGCTGAAGAACTTCTAAAAATCCTATGTTTTAAGCGTCGAAAGTGTCGTCAAATCCCAACACATCACCTGGGCAGATTCCCTAGCCTCACCAGCTCTATTGGTACCTGAGACAACTAGGGACACAAGATCTCCAGCACCTGTTGTTCCCTTACCTGATACTATGGAGAAAGGGATCAGGGAGGCAGTGTAATGACTCTCCCAGTCATTTACATGTGTTTGCCTTTATTGTATTATTAGAGCTTGCCTGTAGTGGTCCTAAGTCATTTACGGCTTGCTGGGACCGATAGTTTAGAGTCTGGGTTGTTTGTTGGGTATTTTTTACCGTTCCTTGTTTTAGAGCTTTAGGCTTTTGAAATTGTTGACTTTAGTCAACATTCTTGGTGAATATGCTCAAAATCAAATTCGGACAGTTCCATTAGCTCCAGAGCATGGACTTTGGTCTAGTGGTACCTTTGGTCGGGATCCAAGAGCTTTTTAGCTTAAATTCTCTCTCCTTTCATGTTATAAGGCCAGTTGGGCTTGTTTGGTTGACTTTTGTTAACATTTGAACCAGACAGCATCAGATGAAAAATTCTGTCAGCACTGTTAACTCTGAAACGTCTAGTTTAGGCTAGGGGGACCATTAGTTCAGGTCCCGGGTGAGCCAGAATTATTTTGGATGCTCGGTTGGCTTTAGCTACTGTTGACTTGGGTAAACAATCATCTGAAATGACCTTTTGTGGGAGTTACATTAATTTTGTTGAGTCTGAAACATCGTTTTCTCTCTAATAGCATATTTGGTTTTTGAGTATCAGGTTGTGATTGTGCCCAAAACACCCCGTAGAAGTTTCGGTTGTTGCTGGTTTTCTGCAACTAAACTTGTTCAAGGCCAACGACGCTGACCTGTGATTTCCTTCAGCGCTAATGATGCCTAGGCAGCGGCAACGATGCTGACCTGTGATTTTTACCGTCAGCGTGATCGCGCTAAAACATCGTGATTGCGTTGGTATGTGGTCCTTCCTTCAGCGCGATTGCACTCTTTTAGCGTCAATAGTGCTTACCTGCGTCCAGACCCTATAAATCTCCCCTCCTTCGAGTTTTCAGCTCTAATTATTGTTTCCTCCAAACTCTAAATTGAAAATTCTCTCTACCAAATTGTTCTATTTTGTCCTAAAGTTGGAGAATTCATAGTATTGTGGGGAAAATCTTGCTCCCTTGTTAGTTGGTAAGCTCTTCTTCCCCAAAGTTACTTTCCTCCTCCATTGATATAAACCTCCATTGTTGCTATTTCTCAAAGTTGGAACTTTCTTGTAGAAACTTTCCTCTTAAGCTTTGCATGATCGTGGGTTCAGAGTTTTTACCTCATTAGCTTGTCTTCTCGTTGTGGTAAGTATGTTTTGATTAAATTTTGAATTTATTTCTTGAATTTTCCATCGTTAAATCCTTACTGGGTGGGCTGTTTTTATGCCCCAATTTCTTTCCATTTTTGCTCAAATTTTAAGCATGTGCTCCCAGGATAGTAAGGAACACATGTGTGTTTTTCGTTTCAAGTTTTGGGTCGCAGGGCCCATGGACCTGTTTGTGACCCAAATTTTGACCCGACTATTATTTTAGCAATATGGGTATCATTAGTCTTTTTTTGATGTATAGATTATTGTATTGATAGTGGTTTCATAATTTGAATCTTCTCAAAGCAGTTCAAGCTTGGACGATGTCGTCCCTGCTGCTATTCGTCGGACGACCGGTAGGTTATGGCTTTCTTTACCACGACTCTACGTATATAGGCTATAACTTCATTAATTAGTATCCTTGGGTGGGTTGTTTTAGGTTGCTACCCCAGACCTGGTTTGTCTTTTTGTCCATTTAATTCATACGTTGATTGTAGTATTCGTGTAGTATTGTATATTACCCTTGTGGTCCTGTGTGGCCTTGTATTAACTCTGGAACATAGATGGTGGGTTATTTGGGAATGTACGCGAGTCTCGGACATAGAGATATCGTTTTAGGTTGGTTAATTTCTATTGTAGAGCTGTTGAGCCTGTGCAGGGCCGGTAGGAATATTTGTGAGCCATTTTGGGCTAAACTTGTTATTTGTGAGCATATCATTCACGAAAAAAGACGTTTTTGCTTGTTTTACTACTATCTTGGCTTAGGGCTGACTATCACCGGTTTTCTAAAATGTGCATGGCCCGAGGGGCCCAATTTTGATTTAAATGATGATAAAATTGATATTTGGAATTTATTCGTGGATTTTCTCGAGATAAAAGTGATACTATGATTTTTCTCCCTCATTTTCTTACTAATACTAGACTCGGCGAGGCTAGAGTGCTAGATATTATTTTCTATGGATTTAGCCACGAAAATGTGTCGAGAACCCTGATTAGCGATTTTGAGACTTGATTACTGATTTAGACCCAGAAATACTTTGGGCTCCCTTTTGTAACAACTATTGAGATTTGACTATTGTTTTGGACATGGTTCAATCCTGGACATATACTTCGAGATTCTGATTCATTGACATTTCGCATTTGTTACTGTATGTGGTCGTGCACCTCTATGGGCCCTCCATTATAGGACTCGGCTATAAGCCGAGCATGCCAGAGCAGGGGTATATGGTGTAGGATAAGGTATAGTAGGCATGGCCCACCATGGTCCTCCTGTCAGAGTACCGGGGGAGGTGCATACAGAGTTGCTATTACCAGTTCTATCATATTATTATCATGCATTTGGCACTCCAATTCCACCATTGTTTGATGTGTGTTCAGTGTACGCTCCGGTTGTATGGGCGGTCGGAGGGTTTGTTTTCACTTGATTGTGTTCCTCGATTGTATGGGCAGCCATTGGGACTTTAGGTAGATTACATTACTTTTGTGGTCTTGTAAAGTTATCTTGGACTTTTGGTATCGATTGGATGAGTGGTTTAGCCTGTGGAGGCACCATTCTTGGGGCTAAGATTATTGAGGGGCTAGTGGGTCCCATATTACTGAGGTTCTGATTGTGTATCTTTCTGAAAGATTGTGGAGTTTGATTCCTGTTTTATCCTGCTCTTATTTAGCGTATCTGGATACTTGTGGTTTAGTTATTCCATCTTAGGCTTGACTTAGAAGTGGATTACGTTTATCTTTATTTGGATATTTGATGTCTTAGGCATGTTTTCTGTTTGTATGTGGTTTCTAGTTCAATTGTTCGCTTGCTTTTCTTCCTTCTCGTCATTTTGAGGTTACCGGTATACTGCCCATCTCTTTGAATTTTTGTTATATATACTGCTGTTGCAAGTATCCCAGGTGCGTCCTTTTTCATTCTTTCACATGTGTTCTATGTGTATATATATCTTCTGTGCTAACATTGTTTGCTTATAACTCTTGGTTGTCTATTCTCTGTGGTAGTTCCTTGTGCTTTATCTATTTCTTTAATGACTGCTTTCTTGCTATCTGCTATTTACTATTTTTATATCTGATATGCGCTCAGTCAGCCAATGATGCCTACTTGGTACCCTTTTCTTAGCAATTGGTGCTCGTACTACACTTCTACACTTTTTGGTGTATATATTAGTTGAGCTTTTGCCGTTGATCGCATTGGAGACTCATGCAACTTTTGGGTGATTCGAGACCAGGGTGAGCTCTTGACGGTCGGGGCTTGTCTATATCTCATCCATTGTATTGTTACTCTTGTATATATTCGGAGACAGTTGTACTTATCTTTTGTTACTTCTAGCACTTGTATTCTATTAAAATCTTATGTACTATCGATAGCAAGTCTTGGGGTTGGTGTAGTTTCATTACGTATATATTCAGGTTGTTGCTTCAGATTTGTCCTTACCTTTATATTTTGGTTCCACTTATTTCTGCTTATTGTGTGTACTGGTTAGGTAGTAGCCCATTATTAACCATTCACGAAAATTGGTTTGCCTACTGGGGGTTGTAGGTCCATCATGACCAGAGAAAATCTGGTCGTGACATCTTGGTATCAGAGCTTTAGGTTCATCGATGTCATGGTATAGAAGTAAGTGTCTAAGTAGAGTCTCGCGGATCAGTACGATAATGTCCATATCTTATCTGCAGGAGGCTACAGGGCATTTTAAGGAAGAGTTCCATATTCTGTGATCATTATCGTGTGTTCCTGGATCTATTTACTTCTAAACTTTGGTTGTTTCATTCCTTCTTAGATGCCTAAGACGAGTTCAATAGAGGTTGGTATTGAGGCTTCTATTTTGTTGCTTCAGTGCTTTCATCAGTACCAGGGCTTCAGAGTGAGAGTTTACCGCATCATATAAGGGTTGTGGGGCCAGCCTATCCTTCTATTGGATTTATAGCGACCGCAATTCTTTCGGACATCGTGGATAGTACTCTGAGTCCTTCAGTGGGTATTTCAATACCCGGTTCTACGAGTGGTGCTTCATTTAGGGTTGAGCTTCCAGTTCTTCAGTAGGGTTATATGTCAATTCTGGACTATGAGGCGGGATATCACGAGATGGTTAGGTGTACTGCTAGGACTATGCCATCACAGTTTGATAGGTTTCAGAGCTTTGTTGGAGGTTTCATTTCATCATTCTGTTTGGCAATCGAGCATTTGGTTATAGTTGGGACAACCTTCCTTCAGGTAGTGGATCATGATTTGGCTATTGAGGGTTTAAGCCATGAGGCTTACGGAGGTAGTGCTAAGAAACGTCATTGCCAGGATAGCTCTCGAGGTTCTCAGATTCGAGGTAGGGTATTCTCCACCAGAGATAGGTTCCACTACTTCTTATCTACCAAGCTAATTTCAGTTGCTCAACGGGTTAGAGAGAGTGGTTGTGTAGGGCATGTTGAGTAGAGTAGACAAGGTAAAGATCATATTCTTTGAGATTTGCCTTCAGAGTGTGCAAGCCGTGGTGGTCGGTCTAGCCCAGTGGGATCATCCTATCAGGCACCACTTGGTAAAGTTTGTTATCGGTGGAGGGAGCATGGGCACTTTGTTAGGGATTTCCCCCCACACCCACATTACAGTCAGCAACTTCAGGATAGCCAGCAGGGCTATGGTGGTTCAAGCATATGTCCAAAGTCGATAGGCATTGTGCATCAGAGTAGGACTTTATTGGGTTGCTATAGTTGTGGGGTGATTAGGCATTATTCTAGAGACTGTCGCTATTGAGGGATGACAGAGCCTTCAGCTTTGACTAATCCGGCCATTGTGAGACACCGTCAGTCCGATGCCCCTCTTGATGGGTCCGAGGTAGAAGTTCCTTATATCATTGCTCCAGGTAAGGATCTTGTTACCTTCAGCTTCTTATAGTAATTCTCGCATTGTGATTCCTTCCCTTCTATTATTTATTTGTTTATACGCCTACCTGCTACTTGTTTAGTTGTTTGGCTACCTGAGTTTTAGTGTTTATGCATTATTTTCTTGGTAGTTTATTCCTTAGTAGTGGATGGGGGTGAGTTATCCTTGTGAGGGGTTTTACTCGGAGTTGTAGCTCGTGGGTAGTCTTGTTAGTCTTTTTCTGGTTTGGTTTGTTTTCTATTTTGCGGTGGCTCTAAACTTGTGTTAAGTTTTTCCTTTTTGAGCGGTCCTAGATGGTTGTTGCCTAGGCTGCTTCCTAGCATTTGCTAGAAGTTCTTGTGTTGGTTTGGTGTTAACGGTGGTTGTGCTGAAGTTTGAGCTTTGTCTTAAGTTGAGAGGTATCGGTTATGCTAGCATGCGTAGATTGGTTTTGTCCTTCGGGTGATTAGAATTGACCGCTTTTATTTGGTTAGTTTAAAAGGTTGGCCGGTATGTGGGTTGTTCCCATAGTCTCCCTCAGTTTCTTGTTCGGTTGGGTTGTCTTGTAATTTTCCCCAGTTTCAGTTGGAATAAATTTCGATCGTAGCCCTCTGGTTGAGCTTTTAAATCAGCATTGTGATTGAGTTTGTCTTTAGTATTTTTTACTAAGTATTAACCATAGCCTCATGGTTGAGTTATATTCATAGCATGTTTGGTGAGTCGGGCATCCGGCCCATTTTTCTCCTACCTTGTTAAGTTTTGTCAATGTTAGTATGGGAGATAAGGGAATGGCCCCAGATTCTTATTTGAGAAAGCATTTGTAAGGTTCGGTATATACCAAGGAAGGGTTTTTTTTAGTTGAAAAAGGAGGGAGATAACTCTTTGTTCGTGCTTGTGTGTTCTACTAGCTGACTGGGGTGACCACTGAGAGATTGTTTTGGGTTTTGGGTTGGTGACTTGATTCGACCATCTACAAATTGCAGTGGCTTTTCCTTCGATTGGGTTAAGCTTTAGTAGCATCTACGGATTTAGCAAATTGTGTGTTCATAGCCTAGTTGGCTTTATTTCCTAAAGGTTCATTGGTAGCATATGGGTTCGACAGAGGCTCTGATTGGCAATTTCAAGGTTGGGTTTCAGAAGCATGGGCTAGCAAACTATTCTAGATTGTTCGTGGTTAGTTCTTTTTGTTGCAGCTTCTTGGGTTGGAAAGAATTGAGTTCGGATAACTTAGCTTACCTATTTTCAGTTGTGGAGCGACAGTTGGCCTTGGACACCTAGTCTTTGGCTAACCTTTGAGTTAGGCTGGACATTCTAGTATTTTGTAGTGTTCAATATAGTATGAGGTTCCTTCTACCATAGTTAGACAGACTCAGCGGTGTGAGTTCGAGATTCAGCAGTGGTGTATATTATGTATGATAAGATTGTGTGGGTTGAGACTCGCGAGACCATTGTAGGTTCTAATGATACTATGAGGTTAGTGGTCACCCTTGTATTTTGAGGGTTGTAAGCTTGAATAGTTGTTTATTCAAGGGTTTTCTTTTATATAAGGTCCCAGTGTTGGTTAGACTAGGCTAGTGTGGGCTAGAAGTTTGGTATGTTGTATACTTCAAAGTTGATGGTTTTGTGTGCTGGTGCAATATAACGGTTGATTTGAGCCAAGGAGGTGAGCTGATGGGTTATGCAACATTTCTATAGCTAGATGGAGACCTTAGAGCTCAAACACCCTTCCTTTGTCTTAGGGGTGCTTTGGTTTGATATTCATGGAATGGTGGGCTTCTTCCCAAGGTTAGATTAGTAAGGCAATTTCAAATCCGAACGGTGTTTGAGTATTCGGAGCAGCACCAATACTTCTCAATGTTTGGAGCTTAGGGATGACTACGGGCTTCATGGTAGGCTTACCATACTTCTTGCAGGATCTTAGATTTGGTTTGGGTCTGTTGGGATGGTTTCCCTGATGCATTCATTTTTAGTTGATCCAGACTTGGTACGGTTCAACAAGTTTGGGTTTGTTCAACATCTTAGGAGTCTCTCCATCAACACAGGGTGTTCATTCATGCTTTTCCTAGCCTGGTGTGCAAATGTTTTGTCGGGTTTAGATGAGTTATTCTATTGGGTTCAGTAATCGAGTTCAGTGTTAACAAAGGTATTTATCCACTGGTTGTTGGTCAGTTGGGGTGAAAATACTACAGTTTTGAGTACGTGCTTTGGGTTAGTGTTTTCGATGGAAAGGGCTAGTAGACTATAAAAATGGCTTGGAAAGAGTTTGGGCAAAAAGGGTAGATTCGTTCATAGTAGAGTATAAATAGGAACTATGGATCCACGGTGTGTGAGTTTATGCTTTGAGGATGGTTTGAGTGTTCGACTTGTATGTGACTTCCTGTTTGCGGTACAAAGGGATTCAGTTTTGAATGAAAGGGTTTTGCGGATCAGTAGGTTCATGAGTTAGAGTTCTGGGTTGAAGACTTTTCTGGTAAATTTGGTTGTCGTTTCAAATATTCGAGTTTTGGGTATCGATCGCCTTGCTTCTATGGTTTTGGTGTTGTGTAGGTGCATACCAGTTGAGATTCTCGGGGTTTAGTTTGGGTTGGCAGATCTTTGGAGTTTTGGAGTTTGAGTTCTAGCTTGGCTAGTAAGAAGTTTAGGCTGGGTAGCTTTTTGTGGTTTCGTCTTGTTTAGTGCTGTCCGGTCGAGGAGGCTACCATGATTGTCTGAGAGAGTAGTGCGATCTTCATATCCGTTGTTCTTAAATCTCTAGTCTTTCCTTCTTTCCTGACTTTCAGGGATGAAAGTCTTTTTAGTAGTGGATGATGTAATGACCCTCTCGGTTATTTACACATGTTCGCCTTTCTTTTACCGTTAGAACTTGCATGTAGCGCCCCAAGTCATTTATGGCCTGCTGGGAATGGTAGTTTGTTGCCTGGGCCATTTATCTAGTATTTTTGGCCGTTACTTTTTTTAGAGCATTAGGCTTTTGAAATTATTGACTTTAGTCAACATTCTTGGTGAACGTACTCGGAATTGAATTCTGACAGTTCTGCTAGCTACGAAGCGTGGACTTTGGTCTAGTGGGACCTTTGGTCGAGATCCGAGAGATTTACAACTTGGAATTCTCTCTCATTCTGTGTTTTCAAGCCAGTTGGGCTTGTTTGGTTGACTTTGGTCAACGTTCGAAGAAGACGGCCTCGGATGCAAATTCCATCAGCATTGTTAACTCCGAAACATCGAGTTTAGGCTAGGGCGACCATAAGTTCGGATCCTTGGTGAGCCGGACTCATTTTGCATGCTCGGTTGGCTTTAGCTAGAGTTGAATTGGGTAAACAATCATCTGAAATGACCTCGTATGGGAGTTTCATTGATTCAGTTGAGTTTAGAACGTCATTTCCACTCTAATAGAATATTTGGTTTTTGAGTATCGGGTTCCAATTGTGCCCGAAACACCCCGTGGAAGTTTTGGCTATTGCTGCATTTCTGCAGCAAAAATTGTTCAGCGCCAATGGTGCCCGGGCAGCGCCAACAGTGTTGTCCTGTGATTTCCTTTAGTGCAACCGCGCTGACCTGTGATTATTCCCTTCACCGCGATCACGCTAAAATAGCACAATTGTGTTGGTTTGTGGTCCTTCCTTCGGCGCGATTGCGCTCCTTTAGCGCCAATGGCGCTGACCTCCGTCCAGCCCCAATAAATCTTTCCTCCTTCGAGTTTTCATCTCTAATTCTTGTTTCCTCCCAACTCCAAACTTAAAATCCTCTCTACCAAAGTGTTCTATTTTGTCCTAAGCTTTGGGAACTCATAGAGTTGTGGGAAAAATCTTTCTCCCTTGTTAGTTGGTAAGCTCTTCTTCCCCAAAGTTACTTTCTTTCTAAATTGTTATAAACCTCCATTGTTGCTATTTCTGAAAGCTTGGAACTTTCTTGTAGAAACTGACCTCTTAAGCTTTGCATGATCATGGGTTTGGAGGTTTTAGCTCATTAGGTTGTCTTCACTTTGTGGTAAGTATCTTTTGATTAAATTCCGGATTTATTTCTTGAATTTTCCATCCTTAAATCCTTACTTGGTGGGCTGTTTTGATGCCTCAATTACTGTCCGTTGCCGCTCAAATTTTCAGCATGTGCTCTTGGGATGGTAAGGAACATATGTGTGTTTTTTGTTTTGGGTTTCAGGTTGTGGGGCCCACGGTCCCATTTGTGACCTAAATTTCGACCCGACTATTATTATAGCAATATAGGCATCGTTAGTCTTGTTTTGGCATATAGATTATTGTATTGATAGTGATTTCATGATTTGGAGCTTCTCGAAGCAAATCGAGCCTGGACGATGTTGTCCCTATTGCTATTCGTCAGACGACAAGTAGGTTATGGCTTTCCCTACCTAGACTCTGCATATATAGGCTATAACTGCATTAATTAGTATCATTGGGTTGGTTATTTTAGGTTGGTACCCCAGACCTTGCCCGTCTTTCTGTCCATTTATTTCATGCATTGATTGTAGTATTCATGTAGTATTATATATTACCCTTGTGGTCCTATGTGGCCTTGTATCGACTCTGGAACATAGATAGTGGGTTATTTAGGATTGTTCTCGAGTCCCGGACATAGAGATATCCTTTTAGGCTGGTTATTATCTACTGTAGAGATGTTGAGGCTGTGCAGGGCTGGTAGGAATGTTTGTGAGCCATTTTGGGCTAAACTTGTTATCTGCGAGCATATCATTCATGAAAAAGGATTTTTCTACATGTTTTATTACTGTTTTGGCTTTGGGCCGACTATCACCAGTTTTCTGAACGTTGCAAGGCCCAAGGTGCCCATTTTCAGTTTAAATAATGATAAAATTGAGATTTGGAATTGACTGGTGAATTTTCTCAAGATAAAAGTGGTACTATTATTTTTCTCCCCAGTTTTCCTACTGATACTAGACTCGGCGAGGCTAGAGTGCTCGACCTTATTTTCTATGAATTTAGACTCGTATACGTGCTGAGCACCCTGTTTAGGGATTTTTAGACTTGATTACTGATTTAGACCTGGAAATACTCCGGGCACCCTTTTATAAGGGTTATTGAGATTTGACTATTGTTTTAGACCCGGTTCAATCCTACATATGTACATTGAGGTTCTGATTCTCTGAGATTTTGCGTTTGTTATTGTATGTGATCGTGGACCTCCGTGGACCCTACATTCAAGGACTTGGCTGCGAGCCGAGCTTGTCGGAGGAGGGGTATATGTCATAGGATGAGTTATAATAGGCCGGCCCACCATGGGTCCTCCTTTCAGAGTAACGGTGGAGGTGCATATAGAGTTACTATTATCGATCCAATCATATCATTATCATGCATTTGTCACTCTGATTCCACCCTTGTTTGTTGTGTGTTCAGTGTACGCTCCACTTGTATGGGTGGACGGATGGTTTGTTTTAAGTTGATTGTGTTCCTCGGTTGTATGGGCAGCCGTTGGGACTGTAGGTAGATTATATTACTTCTGTCATCTTGTATAGTTAGCTTTGACTTTTGGTATTGATTGGATGAGTTGTTTAGCCTATGGAGGCACCGTTCTTGGGACTGAGATTATTGAGGGGCTAGTGGGTCCCATATTTCTGAGGTTCTGATTGTGTAGCTTTTTGAAAGATTGTGGAGTTTGATTCCTGTTTTATCCTGGTGTTGTTTAGCAAATATGAATAATTTTGGGTTAGTTATTCTATCTTAGGCTTGACTTATAAGTGGATTATGTTTATCTTTATTTTGGTATTTGATGTCTTATGCATGTTTTCGATTAGTATCTGATTTCTAGTTCAATTGTTGGCTTGCTTTCCTTCCTGCTCGTTATTTTGAGGTTACTGGTATACCGTCCATCTCGTTGAATTTTGTTATATGCACTTTTGTTGCAAGTATCCCAGGTGCGTCCTTTTTCTTTCTTTCACTTGCGTTCTATGTGTATATATCGTCTGTGCTAGCATTGTTTGCTTATAACTCTTGGTTGTCTATTCTCCATGCTAGTTCCTTGTGCTTTATCTATTTCTTTCGTGACTGCTTTCTTGTTATCTGCTATTTACTATTTTTATATCTTATATGCGCTCAGTCAGCCGATGATGCCTATTGGTTACTCGTTCCTTAGTAATTGGTGCTCATTCTACACTTCCGCACTTCTTGGTGCAGATATTAGTTGAGCTTTCTCCGTTGATCGCATTATAGACTCGTGCAGCTTTTGGGAGATTCGAGACCAGGGTGAGAGCCTGATGTTCGGGGCTTGTCTACATCGCATATGTTGTACTATTACTTTTGTATATATTCGGAGACAATTGTACCTATCTTTTGTTACTTCTAGAACTTGTATTCTATTAAAAGCTTTTGTACTCTCGATACCAAGTATTGGGGTTGGTGTAGTTATATTATGTATATATTTAGGTTGTTGCTTCCACTTTGTCCTTACCTTTATATTCTGCTTCCACTTATTTCTGCTTATTGTGCGTATTGGTTAAGTAGTAGCCCATTACTAACCATTTCGGGCTACGAAAATTGTTTCGCCTACTGGAGGGTTGTAGATACCATCATGACCTAAGCAAATTGGGTCATGACAGGCAGATCAGTTGCTCCCTAGGATGGTTGTTATTCATGAGAGACAGCTAGATTTTGTAGCTGAGGCTAGGAGTGATCGGGCAAAAAGCTCGAAGGTATGAGAGTTCCTTCACCTTGCTCCTCCATTATTTATCGGACCCAGTTCCACCGAGGACCCCCAGGACTTTATAGACCAGGTGTATAGAGTATTGAGGGTGATGCATGTCTTTGTCATCGAGGTTGTAGTGTAGGCTTATTTTTAGCTATGTGATGTAGCCATCCTATTATATGAGCCATGAGAGAGATCTAGAGGCCTGATGCTCCACCAACAGAGTGGAAAGACTTCTCAGAGGCCTTTCTGGCCCATTACTCGCCACGGAAGGTTTGAGAGGCCTATCTTGACCAGTTTATCTATCTGAGGCAGGGGTATATGAATGTGAAGGATTATAGCCATAAGTTTAATTCCTTGGGGAGACATGCATCAGATATCATATGCACCATGAGGGCCAGAATTGATTATTATGTGGTTGGTTAAGGGTATTATCTGACTAGAGATTGTATGGTAATGTCCTTACAGGATTATGTAGATATTTCTCACATATAGGCTTTTTCTCAAACTAGAGCTGACCTTTCTCACTGGATTCCCAACACTCGCAAGGACAAGGAGAAGAGTAAAATGGCCTGTACTATCAGTCTTATCGGAAGCCACAGGGTGATTTTAGGTACGCACTCCCTTGATATCCACCCCGCCCAGCATGTAGTGCTCTGCCACAGGTTCAGGGCCAGTGGTTTAATTTTTATAGTCAGTTAGGACCGGTGCAAAGCAAAAGTCAGTCTCGGACCATCGGCATAAACATTCAGGGCAGATGAGACAACCTACTCCTCCATGTACATAGTGCAGTAAGCCATAGGCCGAGCAATGTAGATTGGGTTCAAGTGCATGTCATCACTGCGGGCAGATAAGTTATCTATTAGCCAGTGCCCAAGGTTGTCTAGAGGTGAACCCTCTCAACCTTCAGGATCCACAACAGCCTCTTCACCCTTAGTCCCCCCAACTAGTCCCACATTTTACTTAGGATTTTAGTAGGGGAGAAGTAGAGGAGAGACCTTAGGTTCTAATGGTGGATGAAACCACTTTTATGCACTTATAGCTGACAGGATTCAGATGCATCCCCAAATGTTGTCATATGTATATTGACAATACTTTCTCAAGTTGTTTATGCATTGATAGATATAGGCTCTACATTTTAATATATTACCCTGTTTTATTCTTGGGAAGCTTGACATAAGATTTGAGTTGTTATCGCAGGTGTTTGTGTTGATTGGCGACTCTATTGTAGCTAGTTGTGTCTATCGAGGTTATTCAGTGTCAATTAATAATCATCCCACCTCCATTGATTTATTGTAATTGACTATGCTAGACTTTGATGTCATTATGGGTATGGATTGGTTGACAACTTGTTATGCTAATATTCATTATCGTGCGAAGCTGGTCAAATTTCATTTTCCAGGTGATCTAGTCTTACAATGGAAAGATAATGCAACCACGCCCTGGGGTAAATTTATTTCATACCTTAAGGCTAGGAAGTGGATTGCTAAAGGCAATATATACCATCATGTTCATGTCAGGGATACATATAAGTAACTAGCAACTTTTTAGTCAATTCCTATTGTGAATGAATTTTCGACGGTATTTCTTGACGATCTTCTAGGAATTCTCCCATAAAGGGAAATTGATTTCATTATAGACTTCATTCCTGATATGCAGCCTATATCCATTCATCCATACAGAATGGCTCCTGCGGAGCTAATGGAATTGAAGTAACAGTTGAAGGCTTGCTCAATAATCGCTTTATTAGGCCAAGTATATCCTAGTGGGGTGCTCTGGTGCAATTTGTTCAAAATAAAGATGGATCCTTGTAGATGTGTATTGACTACAAACATCTAAATAAAGTCACAATCAAGAATAAATATCATCTTCCATGAATTAATGACTTTTTTGACCAGTTATAGGGTGCCAAATGCTTTTCAAGGATCGACCTGTGATTCGGTTACCATCAATTGAGAGTTAGGGTGTTGATATCTCAAAGACAACTTTCAGGATGAGGTACGACCATTTTGAATTCCTTGACATGTCTTTCGTGCATACAAATTCCCCAACAGCCTTTATGGATCTTATGAACTGGGTTTTCAAACAATTCTTTGACGTATTTATGATTGTGTTTATTGATGGCATCCTGATATATTCACAATCCGATGTCGAGCATGCGGACCACTTGCGAGCTATATTGCAGACTCTCCAGGAGTACAAGTTATATGCTAAATTCTCTAAATGTAAATTTTGGCTAACTTCTATAGCTTTTCTTTGTCATGTCATCACCGGCGATGATATCAAGGTTGATGGAATAAAGATTGAAGTAGTGATAAACTGGATAAGCCCCTTGAATCTGACAGGGCTCTGTAGCTTTTTGAGCTTGGTAGGATATTACCACAGGTTTGTGGGTGGGTTCTCCTCTATCTCCGCACCACCGATGAAGCTGACACATAAGGCAACTAAGTTTTAGTGGACTGAGGCATGCGAACTGAGTTTCCAGAAGCTAAAGAAAAGGCTTACCACAACGCGTGTCTTGAATCTTCCGGTTAGCATCGAGGGTTATGATTTGCATTGTGAAGCCTCGAGAATTGGCCTAGGTTTTTTTTAATGAAGCATGGCAACGTTATCGCATAAGCCTCTAGATAGCTGCGGAAACATGAACGAAACTATCCTACTCATGATCTTGAGTTGGTTGTAGTTGTCTTTCCCATGATGATTTGGCAGCATTACCTAGATGGGTTCATATTGATGTTTTCATCTATCACCAGAGCCTTCAGTGTTTATTTAAGAGGAGGAAGATGAACTTATGATTGAGGAGATGGCTAGAACTACAAAAGTTCTATGATGTTGACAATTTATATCATCCTGGCAAAGCTAATATGAGAGTTCCTTCACCTTGCTCCTCCATTATTCATGGGACCCAGTTCCACCGAGGACCCCCAGGACTTTATAGACCAGGTGTATAGAGTATTGAGGGTGATGCATGTCTTTGTCATCGAGGTTGTAGTGTTGGCTTATTTTTATCTATGTGATATAGCCATCCTATTATATGAGGCTCTACCAACAGAGTGGAAAGATTTCTCAGAGGCCTTTCTGGCCCATTACTTGCCACAGAAGGTTTGGGGGGCCTATGTTGACCAGTTTATCTGTGTGAGGCAGGGGGATATGAATGTTAGGGATTATAGCCATAAGTTTAATTCCTTGGGGAGACATGCATCAGATATCATATGCACCATGAGGGCCAGAATTGATTATTATGTGGCTGGTTTAGGGTATTATCTGACTAGAGATTGTACGGTAATGTCCTTACAGGATGATGTAGATATTTCTCACATATAGGCTTTTTCTCAAACTATAGCTGACCTTTCTCACTGGATTCCCAACACTCGCAAGGACAGGGAGAAGAGTAAAAGGGCCTGTACTATCAGTCTTATAGGAAGCCACATGGTGATTTAGGCACGCCCTCCCTTGATATCCACTCTACCCAGCATGTAGTGCTCTGCCACAGGTTCAGGGCCAGTGGTTTAATTTTTATAGTAAGTTAGGACTGGTTCAAAGCAAAAGCCAGTATGGGGCCATCGGCAAAAACATTCAGGGCAGATGAGACAACCTACTCCTCCATGTACATAGTGCAGTAAGCCACAGGCCGAGCCATATAGATTGGGTTCAAGTGCATGTAATCACTGTGGGAAGATAAGTTATCTATTATCCAGTGCCCAAGGTTGTCTAGAGGTGATCCCTCTCAGCCTTCAGGATCCGCAGCAACCTCTTCACCCTTAGTCCCCCACACTAGTCCAACATTTTACTTAGGGTTTTAGTAGGGGAGAGGTAGTGGAGAGACCTCAGGTTCTAATGGTGGATGAAACCACTTTTATGCACTTATAGCTGACAGGATTCAGATGCATCCCCAAATGTTGTCACATGTATATTGAAAATACTTTCTCAAGTTGTTTATTCATTGATAGACATAGGCTCTACATTTTAATATATTACCCTATTTTATTCTTGGGAAGCTTGACATGAGATTTGAGTTGTTGCCGCAGATGTTTTCTGCTGATTGGCGACTCTATTGTAGCTAGTTGTGTCTATCGAGGTTATTCAGTGTTAATTAATGATCGTCCCACCTCCATTGATTTATTGTAATTGACTATGCTAGACTTTGATGTCATTATGGGTATGGATTGGTTGGCAGCTTGTTATGCTAATATTCATTATCGTGCGAAGCTGGTCAAATTTCATTTTCCAGGTGAGCTAGTCTTAGAATGGAAAGATAATGCAGCCACGCCCTGGGGTAAGTTTATTTCATACCTTAGGGCTAGGAAGTGGATTGCTAAAGGCAATATATACCATCCTGTTCATGTCAGGGATACATATAAGTAACCAACGACTTTTTAGTCAATTCGTATTGTGAATGAATTTTCGACGGTATTTCTTGACGATCTACTGGGAATTCTCCCATAAAGGGAAATTGATTTCATTATAGACTTCATTCCTGATATGCAGCCTATATCAATTCCTCCCTATAGAATGGCTCCTGTGGAGCTAAAGGAATTGAAGGAACAGTTGAAGGACTTGCTCAATAATCGCTTTATTAGGCCAAGTATATCCTAGTGGGGTGCTCTGGTGCAATTTGTTCAAAATAAAGATGGATCCTTGTAGATGTGTATTGACTACAGACAGCTAAATAAAGTCATACTCAAGAATAAATATCATCTTCCACGAATGAATGACTTTTTTGACCAGTTATAGGGTGCCAAATGCTTTTCAAGGATCGATCTGTGATTCGGTTACCATCAATTGAGAGTTAAGGTGTTGATATCTCAAAGACAACTTTCAGGATGAGGTACAACCAATTTGAATTCCTTGTTATGTCTTTCGTGCATACAAATTCCCCAGCAGCCTTTATGGATCTTATGAACTGGTTTTTCAAACCATTCTTTGACGTATTTATGATTGTGTTTATTGATGGCATCCTGATATATTCACAATCCGATGTCGAGCATGCGGACCACTTGCGAGCTATATTGCAGATTCTCCAGGACTACAAGTTATATGCTAAATTCTCTAAATGTGAATTTTGGCTAACTTCTATAGCTTTTCTTTGTCATGTCATCACCGGCGATGATATCAAGGTTGATGGACAAAAGATTTAAGTAGTGATAAACTGGATAAGTCCCTTGAATCTGACAGGGCTCTGTAGCTTTTTGGGCTTGGTAGGATATTACCACAGGTTTGTGGGGGGGTCTCCTCTATCTCCGCACCACTGATGAAGTTGACACATAAGGTAGCTAAGTTTTAGTGGACTGAGGCATGCGAACTGAGTTTGCAGAAGCTAAAGAAAAGGCTTACCACAACGCGTGTCTTGAATCTTCCGGTTAGCATCGAGAGTTATGATTTGCATTGTGAAGCCTCGAGAATTGGCCTAGGTTTTTTTTATGAAGCATGGAAAGGTTATCGCATAAGCCTCTAGATAGATGCGAAAACATGAACAAAACTATCCTACTCATGATCTTGAGTTGGTTGTAGTTGTCTTTCCCATGAAGATTTGGCAGCATTATCTATATGGGTTCATATTGATGTTTTCATCTATCACCAGAGCCTTCAGTATTTATTTAAGAGGAGGAAGATGAACTTATGATTGAGGAGATGGCTAGAATTGCTAAAGTTCTATGATGTTGACAATTTATATCATCCTGGCAAAGCTAATATAGTTGCTGATGTGCTTATCTTGAAGTCCATGGGCACTCTAGGCCACTTTGAAGCTGATAAGGTCAAAATGAACAAAGATCTATACTAGCTAGCTAGTTTACAAGTGTGGTTATTGTACGTAGAGGATGAAGTTATTATCATTCCTCATATGAAAGATTCTTCCTTTGTTATAAAGTGAAAGAGTTATTGCACGAGGATCCTGAGTTTATGAAACTGAGCGAAAGGATTCCACAATAGCAACAACCTTTAGTTGAGCTGACTAGAGATTGAGTCCTTAGATACAAGGGCCGCTTATGTATACCGATAGTAGGAGAGCTTCCTATAAAGATTCACTTAGACACCCATCATTCTAGAAATGCAGCTCAATTTACAACACATTTCTGCAGAGGCAAATCTTAGCACCACTTTTTATCCACAGACTAATAGATAGATTGAGTGTACAATTCAGACCATTGAGGATATGCTATGTGCATGCATACTGGATTAAAAAGGAAGTTGAAACGATCATTGACCCCTTATTGAGTTTACTTATAATAATAGCTTCCAAGCTAGTATTCATATGGTTCCTTAGGAAACACTATATGTACGAAAGTGCAGGTCGCTGATTGGTTGGTTCATGGTTGGGAAAGCAGAGTTGCTAGGTCCTAATCTAGTTCAGAAAGTGATAGAGAAGGTAAAGCTTATTATAGATCGATGGCAGACAACACAGAGTCAACATAACTCTTATGTAGATTTTCAATGGTGGGACTTAGAGTTAGATGTAGAAAATTGGGTTTTCCTGAAAGTATTACCTACGAATGGCATCATGCAATTTGGAAAGAAAGGGAAGATTACTTGCATGTATGTCAGGTGGTATAAGATTATTTGGAGGACTGGCAGGGTGGCATATGAGCTTGATTTGCATTCAAAATTAAGAGTGGTCCATCTTGTGTTTCATGTATCTATGTTGCTGAAGTGCTTTTGAGATCCTTCACTTATTACGCCCGTTGAGGATATTCCTATCTCTGAAGACTTGCCTTTTGTTGAGGTACCAATGGCTATCTTAGATCGGTAGGTAATAAAGTTTTGTACTAAAGAAGTAGCTTCCGTGAAAGTTTTATGGCGGAATAAAAACATCAAGAAAATGACTTTGGAAGCCAAGGAGGAAATGAGGAAGAAGTACCTCCAATTATTTATAACTTAAGGTGAACTGCATTTCGATAATTGACAATTATTCCTTTACATCAACTTAATTGAATATTATATAACTTGAAAGTGCAATTTATATTTCTTGTCGTGAGGTAGCTATATGAAGCCTTGTAATTGAAATTTTTAGAATTGGATTTAAGATTTGTGAACATAACAGATATAGCCTCACAAATAACATGTTAGTTGAAAAGAAATGCAACCAAGGAATTTTTTTGATCCATTCACAGAAGAATGTTCTTAAGGAGGGAGAATATGAGACCCTGTGTTTTTTCTGCATAAAATACGTAGTGTGACATGAGTGTATGAGGTGTATATGACTTGGTATAGCACGTCAAAAGAATAGGGTTTTAAATGGGTGGTAATATCCAAGAATTAAACTAAATTTTTAGGTCAAAGGAAGCCCTTAAACAAAAGTTCAAGTTAAAGAAATGTCTCGTACCTTTGAGATAAGACTAAGAGTTTCTAATATGCTAAGAAGGATGTGTTATGTGGTATTATAATCATGCAAAGGTCATATGTTATGTTTTGAAGTCAAGAAAGTTGGGAAATGAAAGTCGGCAAAAGTTATCATTTCTTTAATAAATTTTCTGAAATTTGGATCAAATATCTCAGAGCTTTTCTCCCAGTCTATAATGACTTAGAGATCTCCCGACCTACCAAATGGAAGGTCTACGAGTCTAGTTTCCAATGCATAAAACCTCTCATCAAACTGATATTTGAGTAAAGAGTTATGACTATTTTACCATGAACTATCTAGACTGGAACTAGATCGCGAATCGAGTCGGGTCAAAAATAGTATAAAGATGCATATTGACGTTTCAAGTTATTAAAAACATTTCCAAGAAGTTCTAAAATAGAGGGAAAATATAATATACGGTTCCAAGAGGGTTATTAAGTTATCAAGGTGCAATTTTAGTGATTCATATCGTTAAAGTTTGCCCATGTGCCTAGAAACGCGATCTCTACACGTGGCAATCATTTTTCCATTTGATTAGCCACCTATGGAGCTAGTTTTGGAAGATAGAACTTGGTAGTTCGTGATGGTTCATCAATCTTTACCCTAGGTTGACTAATTTAACCATCTTTGGGCTCTTTTATGATCATTTTTACGAAGTTCTATGGACGTTTTGTAAAGTTATGATCCTATGGAAAATCTGCCAATTTAAGCTTAATTATAATCTATTTATAGGTGCGTATAAGCTACACATATACAGTGTTTGTGAGTCATAGGATGTAAAGAACAACTTTCGTGAAGGAACTACGAGCGTTTGGATGTTCGTTGGAAAAGTATGTTAAGGCTAAGCTTCGTCCTTCCTTTGAGCACGAATTTTAGAAAATTCCTAAATCGTCAAATGTGATATTTTACTATGTTATTGCTAGAAAGACCTTCTGTGAAAGGCATTGGTATTGTAGCTGAAGTATTTTCGTGATTCTATTATGTTGATATTCCACTCATTCGGTTATATAGGGTGTTCGACATCTATATGTCATTTTGTCGACTTCCTTGACTTTGTATCCATATGTATGAATTCTTATTATTCTTTGGGTATTTTTACTTAAAAAGATTATGAAGGAACATTAAGAATTTGCAAAAGTCCTCCTTCCTCAATAAAGTGTATTTTTGAAAAACTTTAAAATTAATATGTTGATTTCCAAAACTCTCAAATGTAAATCGTATGTTTAAACTAAAAAATGACTTGGTTTTTGAAATACTTTCTTTTACAAACTATTAAGGTAACATATATAGAAACTAAGTATAGCACCTTAAGATCTTTATGAACATCCACAGGTTTAAGTTACCTTTCTAAAGTTGAGTTAAGTGTTCAAGTTTTTTCTTGTCATGCCCCGAGTCTTCCCCATGGACGTAATATGGTGCTTAGAGTCACAAGTTACACCAAGATAACCCATGGCCTGGCATTCTACTAAGATACAGACTGAAAGATAATGCGGAAGCTAAAACATGTGTTGAACTCTAGAAGAATATTATAATAAAATGAACTTTCATAAAACTGAAATATAATGTCATTTGAAAACTTATATGACTAACTTACTGACTGAAAGACCGTCTATGAAGCCTCTACTAACTGATGAGTTGTTGGGACAGAACTCCAGCTAACTCTAAATGACTGCAAACTAAATTAAAGAAAGAATCTAAATAACTCTAAGCCCCGAATGATGAAGACTAACCAAGCTGCTGGATGTGCTGCTAATCTACTAGCTATGAGTATGGGAGTGATCTACTAAATCTAAATCATGATAAGATGCAGCACAAAGAAGTATGCGGTTAGTACTATGGAATGTACTGAGTATGTGAGATATGCATAAACAATGATAAAATATGCTTAAAACATACTTAAAGCTGAAATCATATAATAATAGTAAAATTTGTAATGTAATGACTCAATGCAATATCATAAGCTGAAAAAATATTTAGAATCGTAAATCATAGTTGTAAGTTTGAAATCAGAAGGCAAAGAGCCAAATACATTTAAAAGCTTAAAACCATTTTGTAGGAGATGCTCTTAATTAACATAGACCATGTGAGCTATATGGAATTCAGTGTGCTACCCTACACCAAAAAAAGTTGTCCTAACTGGAAAAGGTTAGAACCTTATTTATAAGGATCCTGAAGCTAGACACAGAGGGCAACCTACAGTGGCAACGTAGTTCTGGGACTTAAGGTGTAACATCCTAAAATTCGATTTAGCTTTTAAACTTGAAATTTTTGAAAACTGTGAAATTCCCAGAGATCACAGATCAGATCACGGGTCATAGTCCTAGACCACGATGCATAGTCGGACCTATGGTTTGCTTATTGGCAGTGTTCTTTCCTCAGTCTATGAGTCATTCGACAGTTCATGGTTTGGAACCACAGCCCATCCTGTGGACTCATAGTTCATAGTTCTAGAGGACCCCCATAAAAGGTCTTGGATATGATGAGATGCTTGACAACCCGTCATCTTGAAGCATGGGTCGTCCTTCCATTTGTAGTTCCTGAGGATCAAAAAATCCATAGTTCCCTAATTCAAACCACGAGTCAACAACATGATCCATCATTTTGAATCACGGACCATAGTGTGACACATGGAATGAATTTCCAGTAGACCTCTAAAGGTTTCTTTTGGAACCACGAATTAGTTGACGGGTCGTAATTTAGGACGACAGCCCATAGACTGAGTCATGGTCCTTGAAGCTAAGCCTTTTATCATTTTTCTTAATTGAGTCCTAGGGGTATTTCAGTCATTACCTACTCTTTTAACTCCTAAGTGAGGTCATTTTGGCCATTCTTAGCATGATTTCTAAACCTATTAGCCTAAGTCCCTTCTCATTTCCTCATTCATCTACCAAAAGAAGAAAGTAACTCTCTCAAGCTCCAAGTCTCTAGCTCAAAGTTCAAGCCTCCTTTTCTTTTCAATTTCAGTTGGGTTAGCTTCAATCAAGGTATGTGGGTATTCAATAAGGGAATCCCTTCACCCTTATGCCCCAAACCCTAATGTTCTAAATTGAATTTATGGATTTCTAAATTAGGATTCTTACCCAAAATGGGGGAAATGATGGGCTTTGTTTTAAAGTATTAATTCATGACTTCTTATTCATTATCCATGTTTTAATTGAGGTTCCTTAAGAGTTTTATAAAATCCCATATGATTGATGATGAATTCTAGCATGATTTCATTGAATTGTATGTCTTCAAGTAAAATTGGTATGTTTAGATAACATGACCTCTATTTTTATGAAATTTCATGCCTAATTCTTCAAACTATAATTTTAGAAAGGAAAGTATATTTTGAATTATGGTTATGCAAGGTTTAAGACTCATGATTTGTGAATTGCGTGGCATCAGATATGTCCTTATGTTTTTCCAACAATTTTGGATATTAGATATGTCCCTATGTTTTATAAAAGGTTTGGCATCCAGATATGTCTACCTAAGTTATGAACAATTTTCACATCATATATGTCACAAGTATTATGAGCTATATGTATATATTTTGGGAGTATTATTTACCACTGAGTGATGAGGGTTCGATTACCAAAGTTCAAAAATTACATTGCCAGTGTTGGTTATGTATCACCCGATGGGCTTAAGAAAGTGGTTCCACTCTTTATTATCATGGTGCCCTTCCCTTAGCGGGTCATAGGGTAGCTTTGCCAACTTGGGTTATATAGTTGGATTATGGTGTTCTTTACCTTGGCAGGGTTCGAAACAACTTTGCTAACTAGGGTTATATAGTTAGATTCCATGTAGCTCACATGGTCTATTGTCGGTTATAAGAAACTCCCGTATGAACGCTTTTCAGTTTAAGTTATATGATACTCTATTTTTTTAAAGTTGATCATCTATTTTCATGTCTTTTGTTTACCTATGATTTTACACATGAATTCTCTTGTTATGCATAGTTTCAGTCTTTCAAGCATGATTCAAGCACGTTCATATTGATTGTTGCATACACTCATATATTAAGTACATCCTATAGTACTGACGCATTTTGCCCTGCATCCTTTTATGATGTAGATTCAGGCACCTGCCCTCAGACTTGTGGCTAGACTATGCCAGACATTCAGCTGATTATTGGTGAGTCCTCATTATTCGAGGACTAGAGTTATAGTGTCTATCTTTATGCTTTAATTTCAGATTCCAAGTTAGTAGAGGGCTTGTCCCAGCAACTCTTTATGTCAGTTAGAGGCTTTTCATACATAGACAGTATGTGAGTCTCCTTTTTGATTTGTATTTCTATTTGACTTGATTATCTATACATTTGATTTCGGATCTTCCTATTATGTTTCCGCTTGTCTACTTGAATTATCTGAGTTATGCTATGACCTAGGGTTAGCTTGGGGCACTTGTGCTCCCAGCTCTCATGTTACATCAAAGGGGTAGCCTCGGGGCATGACAAACTTGGTATAAGAGCCTCAGGTTCAAGAGTCCTAGGATGTCTGAAAGCCACATCAAGTAGTCTCTTACATGTGTGTGAAGCGTGCTACACTTATGAGAGGGAAGCTATGAGATATCTTAGACAAACTTCACTTCTTTCATGATTATATCATGCTATAGAGTTTAACTCTAATCTCCCTCTAATCCTTTCCTTATACATTTTTTATTTTTCCTCGACGTGCTATACCTCATCGAGCTGCTTGAAATGCTACTCCTCCAGTTCCAGGCCTCGAGGTCATGAATGAGGAGATCAGGAATTCCATCCATATACTAGCCCAGACTATGGCAACTCAGGCCAACTAATCTGCTCCTATCCCCATCCACTTTCAAGGTGGGGTAGCGGCTCGAGTTTGTGATTTTATCCATATGAACCCACTTGAGTTTTGGAGTTCTAAAATGAGTCAGGATCCACTAAATTTAGTTGATGAAGTGAAGAAAATATTTGATATGATGCAGGTGGCTGGTGTTGATAGTTTTGAGTTAGCATCCTATCAGCTCAAGGATGTAGCTCATATCTAGTTCAAGCAAAGGACGGAAGCTAGGGCTAGGGACGTGGTCCCTATGACTTGGGAGTGTTTTGAGAGGGCATTCCTTGACCGATTCTTCCCAAGAGAGTTAAGACAAGAGAAGGCCGAGGAGTTTGTGAACTTGAGACAGGGATCCATGACTGTTCAGGAGTATGGGTTAAGGTTCACTCAACTTTCTAGATATGCTCCGGCTATGGTGGCTGGCCACAGGATCAGATGAGCATGTATATCTATGGAGTCTCAAATTTGGTAAAGAAGGAGTGTAGATCTGCTATGCTATTGAGTGACATGAGTATCTACAGACTTATGACTCATGCTCACCAGATTGAAGGAGATAAACTTAGGGATATAGCTAAGGAGAACAAAAGAGTCAGATATGAGGGTTCAGGATTTAGCAATCAGATGTTCGAAGGCGTACATCTATCTTCCTTTTAGAAAAGGTCATCAGGACCTATGCATTCTACTGCTAGTGTTTCTTCTCAGGCCTCCAGGCCTTGTAATGATCAGTCTGGTAGAGGTGCGTGCTCTTATTCTCCGGGGAGTGGTGCAAAGGGGCCTTTCTATCCCATTTGGACCAAATGTGGAAAGAATCATCATGGCAAGTGTCTAGCTAGTTCAGGTGGTTGTTTTGGATGTTGCCAGGTTGGTCATAGCATTATAGATTTCCCTTCAGCTAAGAAGGGACAAGGTGGTGGCAGGACTCAGTCTACCCCTGCAGCTCCAGGATGTCAACCAGCCAAGTAGGGCACTACTTCTAGTTTGGGTGGTCAGCGCCAGAACTGCCTTTATGTCATGTCCTCTGGATAGGACTAGCAAAGTTCACCGGACGTCGTTACTAGTATGTTAAAAGTCTTTTCTATGGATGTGTATGCTCTATTAGACCCCAGTGCCTCCCTATCTTTTGTGACCCCTTATGTAGCATGAAAATTTAAGATATGTCCAGATCATATTTTAGAACCCTTTTGCATTTCTACTTATGTTGGTTAGTCAGTCCTAGCTAAAAAAATCTACAAAAATTGCCCTATTCCATTCCTTCATAGAGTCACTTCAGCGGATCTAGTAGAGTTGGAGATGACTGATTTTGATGTTATTCTTGGTATGGATTCATTGTATTCTTGTTATGCCTCAGTTGATTGACGTACTCCAGTTCAGTTTCAAGTTTCCAAATGAACTTGTCTTAGAGTGGCAAGGTAGTCCTCCATCCTCGAAAGGTCGTTTCATATCTTATCTTAAGGCTAGGAAGATGATATCTAAGGGTTATGTTTATCATATAGTTTGGGTTATGGACACGGAGTCCGAAGCCCCTTCCCTTCAGTATGTTTCTATTGTGAATGAGTTCCTAGAAGTGTTTCCCAAAGATTTACCCAGAGTCCCTCCTGAGCGGGAGATCAACTTAAGAATAGATCTTTTTCCAAATATGAATCCTATCTATATTCCTCCCTATAGAATGGCTCCCCTATAACTTAAGGAATTGAAGGAGCAGTTGAAATATCTCCTTGATAAGGGTTTTATCCAGCCTAGCATCTCTCCATGGGGTGCTCCAGTCTTGTTCGTTCAAAAGAAAGATTGTTCCCTAAGAATGTGTATCAACTACTGTCAGTTGAACAAGGTCACAATTAAGAATAAGTATCCCATTCCTAGGATTAATGACTTGTTCGATCAGCTTCAGGGTGCTAGTTTCTTCTCCGAGATCGACCTTATATCTGATTATCTTCAGCTTCGTGTTACATAGTGTGATATTCTGAAGACAACTTTCAGAACTCGGTATGGTCATTATGAATTTGGGGTTATGTATTTTGTCTTAACGAATGCTCCTGCAGCCTTTATGGATTTGATGAACCGTGTGTTCAAACAATATCTACATATGTTTGTGATTGTTTTCCCTGATGATATTCTTATCTATTCCCGGAGTTAGGAGGACAATGCGGGCTATTTGAGAGTTGTGTTGCAAACTATCAAGGATCGGCAGTTAGTTGCTAAGTTTTGAAACTGTGAGTTCTGGATGCAATCTGTTGCTTTTTTGGGTCACATTATTACTAGAGATCGTATTCGAGTTGATTCTCAAAAGATTGAGGCAATAAAGAACTGGCCTAAACCCTCTTCCCCTTCCGATATTAGGAGCTTTTTCGATTTGGCTTGTTATTACAGAAGATTTGTGGAAGGGTTTTCTTACATTGCTTCCCCTTTGAATTGATTGACTCAGAAAAAGGTGAAATTTTAGTGGTCAGATATTTGTGAGAAGAACTTTCAGGAATTAAAGACTAGGTTGACCACAACGTCAGTGTTGACCCTACCCGAGGGATTGGATGTCTTTGTTGTGTATTGTGATGCTTCTAGAATTGGCTTGTGTTGTGTTTTTATGCAGCGTGGTAAGGGGATTGCTTATGCTTCTAGACAGCTTAATATCCATGAGAAAAACTAGCCTACTCATGATCTTGATCTAGCACTTGTGGTCTTTGCTTTGAAGATTTGGAGACATTAATCGTATGGTGTGCATGTGGATGTCTTCACCGATCATAAGAGTCTTCAGTATGTATTCTATCAAAAGGAATTGAATCTTCATTAGAGGAGATAGCTTGAGCTTCTCAAGGATTATTATATGAGTATTCTTTACCATCCGGGTAAGGCCAATGTTCTGGCGGAAGCACTTAGTAGGTTGTCCATGGGTAGTGTGTCTTCAGTTGAGGAAGAAAAGAAGGAATTGGCCAAGGATGTTCAAGCCTCCTTTTCTTTTCAACTTCTGTTGGGCTAGCTTCAATCAAGGTATATTGGTATTTAATAATGGAATCCCTTCACCCTTATGCCCAAAAACGCAATCTTCTAAATTGAATTTATGTATTTCTAAATTAGGGTTCTTACCCAAATTGGGGGAAATTGATATGCTTTGTTTCAAAGTATTAATTCATGACTTTCTTATTCATTATCCATGTTTTAATTGAGGTTCCTTAATTATTTATAAAATCCCATATGATTGATGATGAATTCTAGCATGATTTCATTGAATTGCATGTCTTCAAGTAAAATTGGTATGTTTAGATAGCATGACCTCTATTTTCAAGAAATTGCATGCCTAATTCTTCAAACTATGATCTTAGAAAGGAAAGTATATTTTTAATTATGGTTATGTAAAGATTTAATAATTATGATTTGTGAATTGCATGGCATCAGATATGTCCTTATGCTTTTCCAACAATTTTGGATATTAGATATGTCCCTATGATTTATGAAAGGTTTGACATCCAGATATGTCTACCTAAGTTATGAGTAGTTTTGACATCATATATGTCACAAGTATTATGAGCTATATGTATATGTTTTGGGAGTAGTATTTAGCACAGAACAATGAGGTTTCGATTACCCAAGTCCAAAAACTACATTGCCAGCGTAGGTTATGTATCGCCCGATGGGCTTGATGTGCCGTGAGTTTGCGGCACTTTCGATGCTTAAAACTTGGAATTAGAGTATGTTCTTTAGCAATTTTTAGTAGTTTTGATGTGTTTTTGAGTTTTTTGCGGTAAAACATAGTTCGGAGACTTAAGTGCAGAGAAAGACTGATATTTGAGCTAAAACTGACTACTATGACTCAAGACTATGAGTCGTGGAAGTCAATCGTGGAAAGAATACTGCAAATATAGATGGGGCCTGAGTTCCACAGAAGGTTTCCATGAGTCGAAGACCTGTTCACAAGTCATGATCCCTTCTCGTGGAACCTAATAAGAGAAGGAGAAAAATGTATGTGTTTCACGGAAGGTTTCCACAAGTCGTGGACCTGTTCACGAGTCGTGATTCCTGCTCGTGGAACCTGATCAGAAAAGGAGAAAACTTTCTAAGGTATACGACTCAATTCCACGAGCCGTGATTCAAGTCACAAGTCGTAGACTGCTCTCGTGGAAAAGAACCTGCAGGATGACAAAGACACTGAGTTTCACGAGTGCTGACGATGACCCATAGAAACTTCCACGGACCGTAGACAGTGTTTGTGGAAACTGCCGATGCCAGTTTCCTTGTTTAATTAGGATAGGATTTTTACTGTCTATAAATACCTTTCCTAGGTTTTATTTTACATCTTATCCGCGATATTTTGTAGGAAACACATTCGTAATTTTGTGATATTAGTTTGTTCTTGGTTTTAGAGAGTTATACATATTCATAGTTCATTGTTCTTACTTCCATCCTCATCCATTATAGATTCTGGATTTCTTTAACTCTTATTGTAAGTATATGATCATGACCACACCAATAACTATTGATTGTTTACTTATGAACATGAGTAGCTAAATCCACAACTAGGGTTGTGGTAACCATGAAGAATTAACAAAGTAGGCAAAGTACTTGGGTACTCTAGGTTGTTGTGTATGCATGTATTGTTCTTCCCTTCGTTTTAATTGCTTTTTAATGGTGCGCAACGTTAGAACTCGCCTTATCCATAGTTTCCAGACCAATGAGGTAACGGATGGGAAAAGGGTCATTTAACAATGGAGATTTGAGGCTAACAACTCTCATCTAATAGCTTGACTTTGTTCGGGAATAGCTAATCTGGGATCCAGGGTAAGGGTTAGTAAAGCATACACCCACGGCCGGAGCTGGACCAAGGCGTGTGGTGAAATTCATCTATCTGCCGGACGAAGGATTTAGGTGAACCTAACTTACCAATTTTGCATGCTAAGCACCAAACTAGTTTACTAAGTACAAAGCCTTACTAAGTTATTATCTTATGGGGAACACTACCCTAGTCATCTCACCCATTGATTACAACTTTTAAAAATTGTCACGTGTTAATTGTTTACATTCTAGTCACTACTATTACTTGTTACTTTAAACTCCCCCTTTTGAGGGATATAAATGACTAAGAGCACGAGTAAACATTAATTGACCATAGTCCTACCATATTCCTTGTGGGATTAACCCCAACCTTTGTTCGGTTCTATATTTGATCAGCGACCGCTTACGCTTCTAAAAGGAGGTGTAATTTGGGCATATCAAATTTTGGCGCCGTGGACGAGCTCAAAGCAATTGAAGCCTGGAGCTGGGATGAACTCATCCCACCTAAGGAGCTTGATAAATTCTGATTAATCAAGCAACCTCCGTCGTGCCGCGACGTTAAATCAGGCACTGCATGGAAGCAACCCATAGACATTTTCTTTTCATCTTGCTATTTTTGCTTTTGTAGAAGTGTTTTAGTGAAGTATGAGTAGCCAAAACAGTCGCGTCGTTCCGCGATGTTAAATCAGGCGGTACTTGGGAGGCAACCAATGGAGGGAGAATTTTGGAAAAGATAAAAGTCCAAAAATGGGTAAGTCAGGTTCCACGGGAAAAGGTCACGAACCGTGGTGCATTCCACGGGTCGTAGACCCAACTCATGGAACGCGGGTAAAAATTGCCAAATGCAAAACAGAATCTACCATCAAGTTCTACGAGTCATGATCATAATCATTAGTCGTGGTTTCAAGTCATAGAAATCAGAAAATCATGACCATCTACAGAACTTAATCCATGAACCGGTTCCACGAGCCGTGATCACAATCACGAATCATGGTTTCTGTTTATGGAAATAAAAAATAAATAGAAGTGGCAGGACTTGTTCCACGTGTTTATTATACGAGCCGTGGTTACTTCCATGACTCGTGAACATGACTCGTGGAACTCAGGTAAGTTTTCTTTAAAAATAACTGTTTACCCATTTCACCCGACCTGACCCGCGACTCCTAGTGTTTAAATTACCCCAAAATCAAACCTTTCCCCCATTTTTTACTTCTAAACCGACCACCACCATTTCCTGCTTCTATTAAAACACTCCAAATCCCTTCAAATCCGCCATTAAATCAGTTCATATCCTAAAATCACCCCTCATAACTCCCAAATCGATCGTGTCACAGTTTTCTTCACCGTACATGTCAAAAACCAGCATAACAGTTCCCTCAAGTCGTGGGTCGAGGCTGTTTCTCCTAATCACCATCAATTACTATCGTTCTTCCCCAAATTTCAAAGGTATGAAGCTACTCTAAAACCTTGCTTGAAAAATTGGGGAACATGTTGGTTGATTTCCACCCACACGCAAGTGTACGTGGTCGTCCAAGTAATATGAACTAGTTAGTCTGAATATCGTACCCAAGAGACTTGTGACTTAACAAATATTCTACCTTATTCGTACATAGCTTAAATACGCGAGTATGAAAGTAACTCACAGATGATTTTTTGTATTAATTAACGAATTAAAATAAATTGACAGAATGAATTGCGAATAAGTAATGATTGTTGATTCCAAGTTTGGAGAGAATTCCAGGGTTACAACTTTATTACACAATCCTAAATAGAAATCACGTGAATTAACTTGTTCATTCACCTAGTTTTTGATTCTGGGGTTGATATTACAACTATGGTCTCTCGAGCCTCTAGTTGTCTATTCAAAATAGCATCACCACTATATCATTGAGCGGGGATGTGACATCTTATTTTAAAGGCATTTATATTTCTTCCCATATGAACCAAGCAAGCCGTTATAGGTATATCTCTATCCTAGTCACTAACCTACCCCTTCCATTACAAAAGAGAGGTCTTGCTCCTTATATTCCTCGGTCTACCTTGTTGATTCCTCTCTCGAGTTCACAACAAGGTTATAAGTTTATTTTAATGGCGGCCAAGCATCAAAATACTAAAATAGGAATATAAAAACAACTAATAGTGGTAAAAGAACAATCAATTCACAGTCAATACTAAATAGTCATGCATTTGTAACCATAACCCCAGAACAAGGGTTTTTAGCCACTCATACTACAACTAAGAACAAAGAAAATATTGTTTTCATCAAAAGTATGACTAACAAAAAGGAAGAAGAAAAGAAACCTAATGGTGAACTCTATGTTTGCCTCTTGCTCTCAAAAATAATGACAGAACCCTTCAAAAAACGTACAATGTTCTATTTATAGGGTTTGGTAAATAACCCCTTTTCCTTCTTGAAATCGGAATAGAAAAAGCTGAAAAAATCTGTCAGGATGGCTGCTGGCGCACCGCGCCTGAAAGGCGCCAAGATCACCCTGCAGTAGTTTGGGCTCTGGCGCGCTACGCCTGAAAGGCACCCGGATCGGGCTTCAGTAGTTTGGGGTCGGGCGCATTGCGCCATGGACGCACCTGCCTGGGTTTGCCTTTGGAGCACCATGCCTGGAAGGCGCCAAGTCCTGGTTGCAGTAGTTGTAGGCCTGGGGCACCGTGCCTGGAAGGCGCCAGGCTTCTACCAGCCAATTTTTCTTCCTTGGTTGCTCCCGACCATTCCGCTACATCACTTCTATGCTCTACTCTTCCGTTTAGTCTTTTCATGGTCATTTCCCGCGTCATTTTGCCTGCAAGTATATAATCCTGTGTCTTAGTGCAACATATAGCAATTCTGATCAAAACACACAATATATAGTAGGTAACTTTCTCAAAACATAAGGTAAACATGCATAAAATATGATAAACGGGCATATAATCATTCCCAACATTACTACTCCACACTTAAACCTTTGTTCGTCCTCGAACAACTCACTATCATCAATCCTAAGGTTCACCATAAACACCTAGAGAACTTTCCATCCACACTTGTGAGCAACTAAACACTTTTAATCATGCTATTGTAGTTCATTAAGCAAGCCACATTCAAAACCCATTTTAGCTCTTAAGACCTTTCACTTGAAACAACACACCCTCTATAACCGACTCTTTATCACAATATCGGGCCAACATATCTATGTGTGAGCAATGCAAGTAACAACACTAATAAATACAAGTCATGTGTGCCCTCACAATTTAATGTTGCCCCCGTTCACAATCACACACTTTTCCTTTCAAAGGAGGGCACTTGCATCATTTAAACTCTCACTCTCTCAAAAAATGTTTCCTACATATCACAACATGCCATAGGCTTTCCCTTAGTGTATGATAAATACAACAAAGCAATCACATTCATGGAATCAAAAAGACATTCATTTGGTTGTAATGTCAGCTTTGGGACGGGTAGGATACTTTTCGGTACAAAGTGGCTCTTTTCCCTATTTCACATGACACTACATTTCTATTCCTTTCTTCACCCCTCTTTTTATGCTTCTTCTACGTTCACACTCTCATGACTTACCACTCTTTCTATTTATTCTTCACCCTTGATATGACACGTACTTCTTGCTAGCATGACCCTCATTAATATTTTATTTTATTTTTTATTTTAATTTTGGAATTCTTTGGGAATCTAACAACAAGAACGTTACACAATTTGATCGGGCTCTATCTCTTTGATAGTTACTACACTCACCTTCACTTTTTTATCTACCCTCCTCCTTTTTGTTCTTCACGTTTAGAAATCATTGTGCACTAGGGAGTTTCATTAGGATCAAATTCATGGGGTATCAACAAAGTAGATAGGCTCATTATGGGGCTTAATCAAAGAAATAGGTTTCTAGGCTCAAGGGAACTTCACTAGTGATAATGTCAAGGTAGGCACAAACAAACATCAAAGAAACAAACAAATGGGTGTTTTCAAGAATATGCCTTAATCATGTTCCATAAAATTCATGCTCGTACAATTCACACACACACGGGGCAAGTTCTAGATGCTATTCTATGCAAGAACCAAACAAAAGCTCACACACACATGGCACCATGATACATGTATAGGAATATCTCACTTGCATGCTCAAACACAAACATCTTGAGTGCACTAACCCAATTAAGCCCGTTTACACTTTTTGAGTCTAGTTAAAGAGCCTATGTGTCCCTTGTGAAGTTCTTACTTACTTGCTTGAATTATTTTGAACTACCCATGACGTCTAGTTAAAACTTGTTGCGTCCTAACGCACACACAAGTGTACGCGGTCATAAAAGTAATATAGGATTGTAAGTCCAGATATCGTACCCACAGGGACTTGTCCATTAACTATTTTACTAAATTAAACTAGTTCTAATTATTTATTCAAGCTTAAAATTCCAAAGGTGATGATTAACTAATCTAAAAATAAAAAAAGAAGAAGTTAACTGATGAACAATTAACCAACAAAGAACAAATTTTCACGTAATCAATGTGATAAAATTTATCTAGGATTATGGATCTGCTAACGATCATGTTTAATAAGCAATTTCATCGACTTGTTTGTTTATCTAATTGTTGATTCCAGGGTTGAAATTACAACTATGGTCTCTCGAGCCTCTAGTTGCCTATTCAAAATAGCATCACAACTACATCGTTGAGCGGGGATGTGACATCTTATTTTAAAAGCATTTATATTTCTTCCCGTATGAACCAAGCAAGGCATTCTAGGTATATCTCTATCCTAGTCGCTAACCTACTCTTTACGTTACAAAAGAGAGGTCTTGCTCCCTATATTCTTCGTTCTATCTCAATGATTCTTCTCTCGAGTTCACAAAGAGATTATAGATTTATTTTAATGGTTGTGAAGCATTAAAATAGTAAGGACGAGAATATAAGAATAATTAATATGATAAATTAATAATTGAATCACTTGTTTACTAAACAATCATGTAGTTAGCAACCGTAATCCTAGAACGGGAAGTTTAACTCCACATAGACATGTAGAAATTACAACAAATCATCCAAAGAAAAACGTAAGATAAATAATAAAGCAGAAGAAAATATGAAACCAATATTGTTTGGCCTCACGGCGGCTCCTAACTCTTCGTAGGTCAAACGTTGTGCAAAAATCATGATTTGAGATGTATTTATAGAGTAGGAGGAAAATAAACCCATTTCCTACTTAGATTTGGAGTAGAAAAAAGCTGGAAAATTTCCAGGTATGCCTCTGGCGCGGTGCGCCACCATAGCGCCAGCCAAGGCTGGGGCGATGCGCCACTAATGCACCATCCCCATCCCTCAGTAGTTTGGGGGCTGAGGCGATGTGCCACCGATGTGCCACAACCCACATTTTCTTCTTTTGCTCTCTTTTTCTCCCGAAACGTTGCTAACTCCTTTCCAATAATTTTATGCCTCCGTTTTAGCTCTCTTGGGTTATTTTTCTCCATTTTTCCCTACAAAGCATCTAATAACATATATTAGCTCACTACCATGAAAATTCAAGTAATCATAAGGATATGCATCACTTTTGCCCTCGAAACAAGGCTAAAATTTGGGTAAATGAGGCAATTAGGCGTATAAATATGCCCAAGATCAAAGCTCCAAGTGGAATTTCTACGTTCCAAAGGACAGCATTCTTCTCCTACAATCCTATGACTAATTTTCCCTTAAGACGGTTGTCATCCATCCATCATCAGGACAAATCATTACTACTACGACGCGTCCTAAGAAAAAAATTATCCTAAAAAAAAAATCTACCCAGTTCAAAGGGAATATCCTCAGAAAAAGAACCCAAAAAAAATGCCGAGGAACCCAACCTAAGAAAATAAAACTAACACACTAAAACTAACTATCAACTCAACTATCAACTATCATCTAAAACCAGTCACACGACACCTCATCACCCTCAAGATATAGCAATGAAAAACTAAAGGAAGTACTTCTTTGCCGACTCTCCACCCCACACTTAAAACATGGCACTTCCCTCAGTGCTTCAAAAACAAAGTATAAAGGTAAAGAGTGAGAGAAGGAACTCCCTAGGCCTCTAAGCGTCGTCCTCATCATTATCAAGAATGAATTCCTGATCGTGGTCAGCTGTCTGATCATCTACCGCCACCACTGTGGTACCCGCATCATCCTTCTCATCGTCCTCATCATCATGAGTGTTGTGTACTTTAGGCTCATCATCATTTAGGGGCTCATAAAAAGCTGGTCCTATCCTACACATGTACATCGCACTCTCTGTCATAGGGTATCTATCATGCAGCACCGACATCTCCTCCTCGGTCGCAGGCTGACCACCAATCCTCAACTGCAAATCTACCATGCCATACATCCTCCCCATCCAACTCTCATCACGAGCATATCAGTCAGCATTTGGAAGTATCGACCCGTGTATAGCATCTTGGGGCTTTATGCTAGTCACATCTACCAGTTTGCTCATAAGGTATGGGACTTGCGGAGGAACCGTATCATGTACTTCTTTCTCAACCTTCCATTGCCTAAGGAACCGGGTCACCAATCCCCCATAGAAGTAGCGCCACCTTTTGTTCTCATGAAACTTGAACATATTATGCCTTAGTACTGACGCTGCATTGACCGACATCCCCTTCATTAGCATATATACCAATACCACCCTATCTTTAGTTACCTTGGTGATGTGTGAGCATGGGAGAAGGGTACTACACATAATTTTTAGCCAAACTCTCGCCTCCTGATTGAAGTATGCATAGTGAAGGGTAGAATGTCTCTGTGTATCTTTTGTTCTTTCCTACTGAGCTATGGAGTCTACCCCACAAAGTGTGTGGCGTATGTCTATGTATGGTGGGTCCTCCTTCAATGTCAAGTATGGTGCTGCATCCACGTGCGGTGTGCCCAAGAACTCATTTAGCAATTGCGTGGAGAACTGGATAACCTTCCTGCAGACCCTCACCTTTTGACTTTAGCCTTCCCATGTCTTCCAGTTAGCATAGAATTCCCTGACCATAGTGAGGTTACAATCCCCTTGGTCCTGAAATATGTACTGAAGGCCCAATATGTTGACCATCTCATGGATTTGTGGGAATTTTGCATGCAGCCGAGCTTCATTAACATGCTCATCTGGGTGGTATTTAGCTTCATTTTCTCTCAAACCAGTCGAGCCCCCACACATTCACTGTTCTCTTTGAAAATTTTCGCGGGGGTGCCCGTGTGTTTATAGGGGATGCCGTACCTGATGATTCTCCCTTTCGGGGCCTTTTTCCCCCAGTGCCTTCAGTGACCTATTTCTTCCCTCGTGGCAGCATTGTACCTACAACACACAGATTAAACAATTCAGCCCAGTACAATGAGAGCTAGAAAAATTAGTGTCTTTCATAGGATCATGATAACCCCACACTTATTTTGCTAGCAATGGTGTGTATAGGTTGCTAATCATGAGGTACTCAGACTTCCCTCTTTCAACACAATTTGTATTTTGTCAACCTAAGACACCACATCCACCAAAAAATTTACACAAGTTCATTCCACATAATTCTAAAGGATTCTCCACCTTTTTTCAACAGTAAACATCATCCAAGGTCACCCCTCCATATATGTTCTACACGTTCATGTGATTTTTCATGAAGTTTTTTTTAGGGTGATCCATCTCTTTCTACTAACCATTTTGCCTTCCATAAATCAAGACCCAACACAAAATAAGAGACAAAATTTGAACTCCACCATGTTAGTGAAACTACTAACAATAATCTTCTTTTGTGGGTGTATTTTTAAGCTTTGAAGCTTTTATCAATGGTGAAAATAATATTAGACCAAGATAACAATGATTACGCCAACCAATCTTTCATGTGAAAAGCATACAGAGGAAGTAAAAAGCATTAGAAAGTAAATAGAGAAATTACCTTGAGAAGTTATGGATTTTGTTGGAGCTTTGGGGAAGACAACAATGGAGGAAAAGAGGAATTTTTTGGGAGAAAAGAGGAGTAGGGCGGCACTCCTTGTAAATAATGAAGAGAGATTTAGGCAAAGGTTATCTTTTAAAAGACCTTTTTGGTCAAGATTTTGGGTCTTGGGTCGGTTGACCCTTGAACCTTGACCGAGTCCGCTGCCCAAAGCACTATAGGGCGCCGCACCCTGATCGCGCCAGAAGAGGCCCACAGTAGTTCTGGCCGAGGCACATTGCACCAATGTAGAGCCTACCTGGGAACTCGCATGGTGCGGTGCGCCAGGAAGGCGCCAATAGTAGCTCACAGTAGTTTGGCTCCTAGCGCGGTGCACATATGTCGCGCAAAACTACGCATGCGGTAGTTTGGTCCCTGGGTGGCGTGCCAGAGCTCCACCAGACCCCTGGAACTCAAATTTTATGGTACTTACCTCTTTTCATGGGTCTGCGGCTGGCACCTTTCTTTTTCTCCCTGCAAAAACAATAAACAATAAGAAAAATGGTGGGTTGCCTCCCTAGCGCCTTAGTTTTGGTCGTGGCACAACTCATTTTTTGCATTTTTTCATTTTTGTCCTAAACTATTACAATACAATTGTGGGTTGCCTCCCACGCAATGCCTGATTTAACGTCACGGCACGACACAACCTCTAATATCACTTATCTGACAGGGTGATTGAGGTTTTCTCCCTGTCCACATCTTCAGACCAAAAGTTCTTCACCCTTTGATCGTTCACCAACAATGTAACCATTTCGCTGATCTTTTAGAGTTCAAATGCGCCATGCGGAGTCATCCGCACTACCTCAAATGGTCCAGACCACTTAGACGTAAGTTTTTCGGGGAAAAGAATCATCCTTGGGTTGAATAAGAGGACTTGTTGGCCAGGTTCAAACGAGCGCGGAAGGATATGCTTGTCATGCCACCTCTTTGTCTTCTCCTTGTAAAGATTAGCATTCTCATAAGCTTGCAACCTAAACTCATCAAGTTCGTTAAGCTGCATTTGCCACTTCTGCCCCACCAGTTCATCATCCAGATTAAGCTTCTTTATAGCCCAATAGGCTTGGTGTTCACACTCGACTGGCAGATGACAAGCCTTACCATAAACAAGCCGATACGCAGAAGCTCCAATAGGTGTTTTAAAGTAAGTTCTGAACGCCCACATTGCATCGTCCAACTTCTCAGCCCAATCCTTTCTCTGTGCAATAATGGTCTTCTCTAGAATCTGTTTCACTTCCCAATTAGACACCTCAAACTGCCCGCTCGTTTGGGGGTGATATGTTGTACTCACCTTGTGACGTATCCCATACTTAGCTAACAACTTACTGAACCAATTGTTGATGAAATGCATCCCACTATCACTAATAATAGCTCATGGAGTGTCGAATCTTGTAAATATGTTCTTCTTAACAAACTTCAGCACTACCTTTACATCATTCGTGGGAAGTCGACTGCTTCTACCCACTTTGACACATAATCCACCGCAACAAGTATATACTTATTTCCGAATGAAGGTGGGAAGGTCCCCATGAATTCAATTCCCCATACATGAAAAATCTCTACCTCAAGGATATTATGCAGAGGCATCTCATGCCTTCTTGATATAGTTCTGGTCCTCTGACATTGATCACAACTCTTGAAGAAAGCTTCCACATCTTTGAATATAGTGGTCCAATAGAAGCCCGACTATAATACTTTATGTGCAGTGTGCTCTCCTCCATGATGTCCCCTATAAGGAGAAGAATGACAACTCTCTAAGATCTCCCTCACTTGACTCTCTGAAATACATCTTCTAATTATCTGATCTGGACCCTGCTTGAACAAATAAGGCCCAGGTCTAGCGAAAGATTTGTCTGCAAGCTTCAAAACAATTTTAGTGGGGCGAGGACTACCCAACCCTATCTTCTTGAAGACTGAAGATGGCATAAGGTAAATACTTGCCCCAAGATCGCATAGTGCTCAAGCTATAACCTTTTGGCCAATAGTGATCTCAATAGTAAAACTTCCCAGATCCTTCAACTTGATAGGCAACCTATTCTGAATCTGAGAAGTGCATACCTCCGTAAGAGAAACTATGGCATATTCAGTCAGCCTGTTCTTGTTTGACACAATGTCCTTGATATATTTAGCATACTTTGGGACTCCCTGAAGAACATCTATGAGTGGGAGATTAAGGTGTACCTGCCTCAAGAGCCCAAGAAATTTCTTGAATTCGGCCTCCTCTCTCTGTTTTATCAACTTCTGTGGAAAAGGTAGAGGAGGCTTTACAATAACTTCATCTTATTTCACCTCAGTCTTAGTCCCAGCTTTAGCCTTTTCGTATGTAACTTCAACTGCCTTAGGATCTGCTTGCTTTAGTGCAAACTCTCTCAGCTCCAACCCAATTCTAGTAGTGACTGCATACAACTGCTTTGGATTTGGGTTAATATCGCCTGGAAGACTACTCTGATGTCTCGCATTTTGTGCTCCAGCTAGCTGCCCCATTTGCTTCTCTAAATTTTGGATGGCAGTTGCATGATCCTTAGTAGTTGCCTCAAAATTTGCTTCACTTTTAGCTTGGCTCTCCATGATAAATTTTAGCATGTCTTCAATGTTTCTAGGTATGACCGCATGTTTAATGTTTCCAACAAACTATTGATTCTATCCTTGTGGCCTGAATTGATTCTGGCCTTTGTTGTTCACATATGACAAATTATTTCACAGATTTGCATTGTATGCATTCCTATAAGTTTGATTTCCACCTCTCTGAGCATACTCAAAAAAGTTCAAAGAGTCTGGATTTTCTGCACAATCTTCTGATAGATGGTCACCACCACATGTGTCACAAAACTGAGCAGTTGTTGGTTGAACTACATTAACTTGTGCCTGATTATTTCCCAGAGCCAATTTGTTGAGAACAATAGCTATGTTGCTCATCTGATTAGCCATAGACTCCACCTTGGCAAATAAAACCATGTTGGAATCTACCTCAAGCATTCCGACAACTATTTTAGGTGTAGCTCTACTAACATTACCATTCCATTCTGAATTGCTCTACGCCATCCTTTGCAGAAGAGTATACAGCTCATCATATGTCTTCTACAGTGCTTTCCCGTCTGCTGCACAATCTAGTAAGATCTTCGAATGAGGCTCATGCCCCTCAATGAATGTATGTACCAGCACTTCATTATTCTGCTGATGATGAGTGCATGCCATAAGGAGGGCCTTAAATCACTCCCAAGCTATGTAGAGATTTTCACCATCCTTCTACCTGAAACTCAGAATCTCACTCCTCAGCCTGGCTGTCTTCTCGGAGGGAAAGAAAGGCATCAAGAATTTTCGGGCCAACTCATCCGATAAAGTGATGGAATTAGGCAGTTTCGCTTTCAACCATCTCCTCGCTTCCTCAAGTAGAGAAAATGGAAGCAATGTCATCCTCACATACTCCACTGCGACTCTTGTTGGAACAAATGTGTCACAGATTTCCAAAAAAATCTGAATGTGTATTTGCGGGTCCTCGTGTGATAAGCCCGTGAACTGGCCATTGGTGTGCAAAAGTTGCATCATACTATGTTTTAGCTCAAACCTACTACACGGTGCAGGTTTCAGCATGTTGTTGGTGACATTTGTCAAGAGTGGGATTGCCACATCGCTCACTGGCCTTGGTCCTGCCATTTCTTCGATAACAACTTTGGGTTGTTCAACTAATGGGATTGTCTCCTCAGCCACTGCCTAAAACTTAATAGGATAAAGAGTTGTTGCCCTTCTCCGCTTATGAAATAGTCTTTCAGGCTTAGGGTGTGGCTTACCAAATCTGTATTCCTTTACAGTTTGTTGACAGATCAAAGTTTGTACCTGCAGATTTTACCAAAAGCTAAGATCAAGTAGTCAATACCTGAATAATAAAGCCGTATAATAAAAGTTAGAAATTTGCTAATTTCTAAGTGCTCCTCGGCAATGGCGCCAAAAACTTGTTGCTTGATTTCCACCCACACGCAAGTGTATGTGGTCGTCTAAGTAATAGGAACTAGTTAGTCCAAATATCGTACCCAAGAGACTTGTGACTTAACAAATATTCTACCTTATTCGTACACAGCTTAAATACGCAAGTATGAAAGTAACTCACATATGATTTTTTGTAATAATTAACAAATTAAAATAAATTGACAAAATAAATTGCGAATAAGTAATGATTGTTGATTCCAAGTTTGGAGAGAATTCCAGGGTTACAACTTTATTACACAATCCTAAATAGCAATCAAGTGAATTAACGTGTTCATTCACCTTGTTGTTGATTCCAGGGTCTATATTACAACTATGGTCTGTCGAGCCTCTAGTTGCCTATTAAAAATATCATCACAACTACATCGTTGAGCAAGGATGTGACATCTTATTTTAAAAGCATTTATATTTCTTCCCGTAAGAACCAAGCAAGGCGTTCAAGGTATATCTCTATCCTAGTCACCAACCTACCCCTTACATTACAAAAGAGAGGTATTGCTCCTTATATTCTTCGGTCTACCTTGTTGATTCCTCTCTCGAGTTCACAACAAGGTTATATGTTTAATTTAATGGCAGCCAAGCATCAAAATACTAAAATAGGAATATAAGAACAACTAATAGTGGTAAACGGACAATCAATTCACATTTAATACGAAATAGTCATGCGTTTGTAGCCATAACCCCAGAACAAGGGTTCTTAGTCACTCATACTACAACAAAAAACAAAGATAATAATGTTTTCATCCAAAGTATGACTAAGAAAAAGGAATAAGAGAAGAAACCTAATGGTGAACTCTATTATTGCCTCTTTCTCTCCAAAATAATGACGGAACCCTTCAAAAAATGTACAAGGTTCTATTTATAGGGTTTAGGAAATAACCCCTTTTCCTTCTTGAAATCGAAAAAGAAAAAGCTAAACAAATCTGTCGGGATGGTTGCTGGCACGCCGTACCTAAAAGGCACCAAGATCACCCTGTAGCAGTTTGGACTCTGGCGCGCTGCACTTAAAAGGCACCCGGATTGGGATTCAGTAGTTTGGGGTCGGGTGCGCTGCGCCATGGACGCGCCTGCCTGGGTTTTCCTTTGGAGCGCCACGCTTGGATGGCGCCAAGTCCTGGTTGCAGTAGTTGTAGGCCTGGGGCACTGCGCCTGGAAGGCTCCAGGCTGCTCCCAGCCTATTTTTCTTCCTTGTTTGCTCCCGACCATTCCACTACATCACTTCCATGCTCTACTCTTCCATTTTATCTTTTCATGGTTATTTCCCACGTCATTTTGCCTGAAAGTATCTAATCATGTGTCTTAGTGCAACATATAGCAATTCTGACCAAAAAACACAATATATAGTAGGTAACATTCTCAAAACATAAGTTAAACATAGGTAAATTACGATAAACAGGCATATAATTATGCCCAACATCATAACACAACTTGACCTAGGGTATATAATTTTGTGATTTAATTGATAAACACTCTAGGGATGATGGTTGTGAAGTGGGTGAGTCAAATATGTATGCAATTGTGTGTAGGAATATGTTAAGGATGGAAAAAATTTAAAAACATTGGTTTTTTTCTATTACAGTGATCACGAGTAAACTCTACGGGTCGTAGTTCATTCCATGTGTCGTGGAGTGCACTTGTCAAAGTTAGAACTGCAACCTATTCTCAAGTCTAATTTTCATGAGGGTCATCCACGAGTCTAGGTTCATTCCATGAGTCATGTATGGCACTCGTGAATCTCAGACCTGCAGACTGTCAAAGTGGTTTGATTTCCATGAGAGGCATCTACGAGTCGTGGTTCCAATCACAAATCGTAGATACAACTCTTGGAACTCAGACCTGCAATCACATTTTGCTAACCAGAAATCATGAGGGTCTTCCACGAGTCGTGGCTCATTCCACGAGTCGTGGAACCCTCTTGTAGACCCAAAGTTCAGAGAAAATTTAAAAACAAATTGGGTTCTCCATGGTTTGGTCGTACTGATGTTTCCCTCCACAAGTGACATGAGGTCCAAGAATGCAAATTTAGCTAATGAGGAAGCACGTCAATTCATATCTAGACTCAATGATGAACCTAACGAGCCTGCCGCACATGAATCTGAATCAAGTGGGTCAGAGGAAATTTATGAGGTACAACCCAACTCATAGGTTGAGCTTCGGACCATGAGACGTGGGGCCCAGACAAAGGAAGCTGAGCAAGCTGCACTTCAGCTAGCCATTACCACTGTACCACCAATAGCGACCACTTCTCCCCTGTCTGAAGAGGGAGAGGGGTCGTCCAAAGAGGGTGATGGTAGATGAGAGATGGCAGCAAGGGTTGATTCTTTTGAGCACCGAGTGAGTACTCGGTTACAGTCCATACAGAGCCCAGACTTGGGATATATTCAGGATGAGCTGGCATGGATCTGTTGACACCTTCCAGACCCCGCTCATGCCTCCATTGATATTGAGGTCCCAACGCCCACGCGCCGAGTTGTTGACTTATTTGCTGGGATAGAGATGGCACCCATGAGTGATAGAGAAAAGCGAGTGCGTCCTGAGATCACCCCTAGGGTTGTGGAGGACCCTAATATATTTAAGGGAGACATTTCCATGGACACACAACACTCCTTGGATGATATGCATCTCTGTGAGAAGGCAGAGCGGCAGATGCATCGAGGTGAATCGTCTAGTTCGGCTTCAGGAGGTGGAGGAGCCGCATCTTCTGTTCTTCGAAGTCCAAATTTGGTTGCTACTGCGAGGGTGTCTACTTATATACCTCCTATTATTGAGACACTCAGTGTAATGACCACCACCGTCGCTACTGACATTGCAATGGATGCCACATCACCGGCCCCGCACACTTTATCAAACACTGGCGCCTAGGCGCCACAGGCATGTTCCTGCCTCCCTATGTTTCTACTTTTCTTGATGAATTGAGGAAAATGCACATTTCCTTTTGGTTGGGTGGGGGCATCAGGTGTCCGTATTTTGGTGGGTCTTTTAGCAAAGTCTGAGTAGCCAAAAGACCCACGTCGTGCCGCGATGTTAAATCAGGCGCTGCATGGGAGGCAACCCATGAGGGTACTCAAAAGGTACTTGAGTCCTTGGGGTTTTCTTGCCTGTGTTCTTTCCCTAAGGATTTTTATTTTTTGTTAAACCGGCATGTTTAGTATATGCTGTGTATAGTAAAAGAGGAAAAGGAACTTAGTACAGATCTATGGTATGATTTTGAACTGAAATTTTGATTGAAAAATGGAGACCCCTCCAAATTTTTGTGTGACATATTAGTATCTATTTTTGATAGACTAACCATTATGCATCTGTGCATGACATTAGGTTAATCGATCTGATGAACAACTTAAGCTAGAGTATGAACCTGATAGTTAGCATGTGACTGTTATACTCTGTGCCATGTGTGTGGGAGCTGCATTCGTATTGTTCTTGCATTGTGTGTCAATCTAGAACTTGCCCGGTTAGTCTTGCCTAAGTTGTAGGATGGTTGGTTGGGAAAGGATCATAGGCCATTTTTGAAATAGTCCACTTAAGCCTAAATAACCATCCAAATGATGTGAATATCCTTTGATACCTGATTTTAAGCCTAAATTGACCCTTCTTATTGTATTAGCCTAATCGCCTTCCCTGTTTTCTATGAACTTTCAGTTTGTCCCTAGTCCCTCCTTGGACATTGTGCACCTCAACTCAGGCAAATCTCCTAAGTTGAGGGTGGCTACTGTGAAGGTAAGTGTGAAATATGGGGTATGAAATGATAAGGTTAGTGATAAAGAGGGAAATAACGGGTGTGGCGGATATGCTAAAAAGAGAAAAAGAAAAGAACTAAAAAAGAGAAAAAGAAAAAGAAAAAGAAAAAGAAAAAGAAAATAGATAGATATGTGATGAAAAGCTTAGTCTGAAATAAAAGCCGCACCCGTCACTTGATGAAAAAGAAGGAATAAAAAGGGATAAGAAAGGAAAGAAGGAATGGGGTTATTCTTGATAGGCAGAAGAAACATAGCGTAGTGTCAAGTAGGGCTTAGTCACTATTTCCCATATCTACCATACCCATCCCCGAGCCTACGTTATAAGCCGAGTAAAGTCCTATAGTGATCCTAACCCAACCATTTGAAAACTGAGGCATAGAAAATTAGGCCAAGCCTATGGTATTGTGCATGCATTGTTTGAACACCTTTGAGAGTGTTAGTTGTTCTAGTTCAGTCCCAGATATGAAATTTATTATTGAGTGAGTGAGACTTCTTTGTGGTGAGGGCACTAGAGTAACTTTGACTGCTGATGGTTAGGGTAAGTTTCATATGTGTATGTTGTGTCGTCTATTGATAGCATGATGTCATCCATGGATCCTCTTGTGTTGTCTTGATAGGCAAAATATGTGCACTTGTTTGTATTGAAAAGGGGGGGGGGTACTGTAAGCTGACTTGCTAAATCATATGACTGCTATAGTTCCTAGTTTTCTTTTGGTCAAGCATCGTTTTAGAATAGTTTTGTTTTGTCTCTTGAGGACAAGCAATAATTTTAAGTTGAGGGTGTTGATGTGTCGTGAGTTTGCGACAATATCGACGCTTAAAACTTGGAATTGGAGTATGTTCTTTATAATTTTTTAGTAGTTTTGATGTGTTTTTGAGTCTTGTGCAGGAAAACATGGTTGGAGACTTAAGTGCAGAGAAAGACTGATATTTGAGCTGAAATTGACTTCTACGACTCAATACCACGAGTCGTTGATTATTCCACGAGTCGTGGAAGTTAATCGTGGAAAGAATAATGCAGATGTAGCTGGGGACTGAGTTCAACAGAAGGTTTCCATGAGTCGTACACCTGTTCAAGAGTCGTGATCCCTACTCATGGAACCTAATCAGAGAAGGATAAAAATACCTGAGTTCCATGGAAGGTTTCCACGAGTCGTGGACCTATTCACGAGTCGTGATTCCTGCTCGTGGAACCTGATCAGAAAAGGAGAAAACTTTCTGAGGTCTACGACTCAATTCCACGAGCCATGATTCAAGTCACGAGTCTTAGACTGCTCTCATGGAAAGGAACCTGCATGATGACAAAGACACTGAGTTTCACGAGTGTTGACGATGACCCATAGAAACTTCCACGGACCGTAGACTGTGTCTGTGGAAGCTGCCGATGCCAATTTCCTTGTTTAATTAGGATAGGATTTTTACTATCTATAAATACCTTTCCTAGGTTTTATTTTACATCTTATGCACGATATTTTGTAGGAAACACATTCGTAACTTTGTGATATTAGTTTGTTCTTGGTTTTTGAGAGTTATACATATTCATAGTTCATTGTTCTTACTTCTATCCTCATCCATTCAAGATTCCATATTTATTTAACTCTTATTGTAAGTATATGATCATGACAACACCAATAACTTTTGATTGTTTACTCATGAACATGAGTAGCTAAATCCACAACTAGGGTTGTGGGAACCATGAAGAATTAACGAAGTAGGATAAGTACTTGGGTACTCTAGGGCAGTGTTTATGAATGTATTGTTCTTCCCTTCATTTTGATTATTTTTTAACGGTGCGCAACGTTAGAACTCGCCTTATCCTTACTTGCCGGACCAAGGAGGTAACGAATAGGAAAAGGGTCATTTAACAACAGATATTTGAGGCTACCAACACTTATCTAATTGCTTGACCTCATCCGGGAATAGCTAGTCTGGGATCCAGGGTAAGGGTTAGTAAAGCATACACCCACGGCCGGACCAAGGCTTGTGGTGAAATTAATCTATCTGTCGGACGAAGGATTTAGGTGAACCTAACTGACCAATTTTGCATGCTAAGCACCAAACTAGTTTACTAAGTACAAAGCCTTACTAAGTTATAATCTCATGGGGAAACTACCCTAGTAATCTCACCCATTTATCACAACTCTTAAAAATTGTCACGTGTTACTTGTTTACGTTCTAGTCACTACTAATACTTGTTACTTTAAAACCCCCCCTTTCGAGGAAAATAAATGACTAAGAGTATGAGTAAACATTAATCGACAATAGTCCTACTATATTCCTTGTGGGATCGACACCAACCTTCGTTGGGTTCTATATTTGATCAGCGACCACTTACGCTTATAAAGGGAGGTGTAATTTAGGCGTATCAGGGCTTATGAAAGTGGTTCTACTCTTTATTATCATGGTTCCCTTGCCTTACTGGGTCATAGGGCAACTTTTCCAATTAGGGTGATATAGTTAGATTATGGTGTTCTTTACCTTGGCAGGGTTCGGAACAACTTTGCTAACGAGGGTTATATAGTTAGATTCTATGTAGCTCACATGGTCTATTATCAGTTGTAAGAAACTCTCATATGAAAGCTTTTCAGTTTAAGTTATAGGATACTCTATTTTATTTAATGTTGATCTTCTATTTTCATATCATATATTTGACTATGATTTTACTCATGAATTCTCTTGTTATGCATGGTTTCAGGCTTTCAAGCATGATTCAAGCACGTTCACATTTATTGTTGCATAGACTCATATATTTAGTACATCCTATAGTACTATTGCATTTTGCGCTACATCCTTTTACGATGCATAGTCAGGCACCTCCCCTCAGACTCGTGTCTAGACAACACCATTCAGCTGATTATTGGTAAGTCCTCATTATTCTAGGACTAGAGTTAGAGCGTCCATCTTTATGCTTTCATTTCAGATTCTGAGTTAGCTGGGGGCTTGTCCCAGCAACTCTTTATGACAGTTAGAGGCTTTTCAGACATAGACAGTATGCAAGTCTCCTTTTGGATTTGTATTCCTATTTGACTTGATTATCTATACATTTGATTTTGGATCTAACTATTATGCTTCTGCTTTTCTACTTGAATTATTGGAGTTATGCTATGACCAAGAGTTAGCTTGGGGCACTTGTGGTCCCAGGTCCCGTGTTATGTCAAGGGGGTAGCCTCGGGGCGTGACATAAGGGTACACTAAACCTAGTCCAACTCGGTGCAAAGAACTACTCCCAAAAACATACTATAACTCATATATATACTATGGAATATCTAGATGCCAAAACTGTTCATAAAGCATATGGATATATCTGATGTCAAATATGTTCGTAAAGCTTATAGACATATTTGATGTCAAATCTATTCGTAAAGCATATGGGCATATCTGATGTCAAACTATTCATAAATCATGTGGCCATATCTGGATGCCAAAAACTTATCCATGATCATGGATGGCATACCTAAATGTCATACTACTCACGAACTTTGCTTTTAAGGAAACTGTTCATAATAATTGATGGCATCCTCGGATGTTATACTAATCATGGTACTTATTTTATAAGAAAACTCTTCGTGAGCACTGATGGAATATCAGGATATTATACAAATCATAAAAACATAATTCTTGAAACTTGAGATCATGTTATTTGAACATGCAAATTTTGCTTGAAAACTTGTAATAATGTTGAATCATGCTAAATTCCTTCTCAAATCATGGGCTTAAGAAATACTTATAGGGGAGTTGAAAAGCAGCCTAGATCCGGAGATTCTCAAATAGGTAAACCTACATGCTAAATCATATATTTAGGATTAGAAATCATGTATTGATGCTAATAAACTGGGTTCACAAGAATTTCATAATTTGGGTAAGAACCCTAGTTTCATAAATTCATGAATTTAAACTAAAACTTGAGGTTTTGGGCATAAGAGTGAAAAGAATCATTTATTGAATACCCACATACGTGACACATGAATAGATTCTAGCTAGAACTTTGGGGATGAAAACATTGAGAAGAATGCCTAAGGTTGGAGGTGGATACTAGGATAAGATATCTGAAGGAAAAAACCCTTGAGAGACTTTCTTGCTTGAGCTTCTATGCTCTTGCTTGCCTGAAACCGTAGGTGTTTTTCCATAGTCTTGAGAGAATTACTTAGATATTGATTGATGTTTTTTCTGATAAATAACCCCTTTTGGGTGTTTAAAATATTTAGCAAAAGACTTGAGATAAGAAAAGGAACAAACTACCCCCTACTTAAATGTTGAAAAAGTGCAGAAAAGTCATCGGATGGTCCATCCCATGGGCCATGGCATTCACCATCGGCTTTACAGGGGCTTTTGGAGCCTACTGGTTGGTTCCCATGTTGGTCCCCACAGGCCGTGATCCATCCCACAGGCCATAAAAAATGGCCGTCGGAACTCCCACGCCCGTCAACCCTTCACATGCTCGTCGGATTTTTGACAACCTGACAGTGCTTTATTCAAATGCCCATAAGTTTTTACTCCGGACTTGGATTAATGAGCGGTCAGTGGCATTGGAATGAATACTCAAAGACCTTTAATTTGGTTAGTACTAGAACATATAACTCCATAAATTCTAGGAGAAATTATTGTTTGAAGTTTACCCTAGTAAGAACTTTTATGAAAACTAAATTGGTAGAAAGACTTTCAACTTAACTTTGAGCTAGAGGTTCTTTATGACTTTCATTCATATCTAATACACCTCCAAAACATAAGAATTGATCTTAATACTATGATACAAAGACAATTCATCGGGTTTGGGTCTTACAACATATGAAGAATGATTTAGATCTTAGCTTAGAATTTCTAGGGTGTTATAATTCTAAAAGAATATGAGGTTCTACGAGGCATTTACATGTTATCCGAAAGTGATTACGAAATTATAAGAATAATGAGTACCAACGGGACAAGATTGTCAACATAATTATGATGACATACATGCATTACAAATTCATGACATGACATGCTATACATTTCAGTCCCAAGCTATAATCGGGAGGTATGAGGCCTATTGCCTATATTTATACGTATGAGACATACATGGCCATAAGTTGGAAAATATATTGATAGTTAGCTACCGGGAGACACCACTATTTCTAGCTTTTAGTTGGGTATGAAATTTATTTGCATATATATATATATATACATATATATATATATATATATATATATATATATATATAAATATATTCACAACATATAATTACATGAGCATACCATGAATATTTAATTACTATGAGGTCAGATGTTGGTCATGTAGGCTATCAGAGTTTCAGTTTCAGGTGGTATCTCTATTATCCTTTTTACAGTAGCTATTTATGATTCTACTTTCTGCCTTACATACCAGTATATTGTTAATCGTACTGATGTACCATTGCTTGGGGTCACTGCATTTTTGTTTCATTCATGCAAGTCCAGATATGGATTCTGATCGACCCCTCTACTAGGATTTGAGGTTCATCTGTGAGTTGGTAAGCTCCACTTTTTCTTGGAGCTATCATAGGATGTTTACTTTTGTTGTACAGTTTGGATTAAGTGATGGCCTTGTCCCGACCAGTGCTTATGACACCTTTTGAGGCTATTATGGACATAGTATTCTGAGTTATTTCTCGTAGCTTCTATCCCCCGCCTCATAGGCTTGGCATGTATATATATGTATGTATGTATATCTTCAGTTGCAGCCTCATCGGTCACTCAGTACTTCATTATTTTTGGCTTGTCTACCTTTGTCTATATGAGTTATTGTTATTCAGGCTATGACCCTGATGATCTAGGCTTAGTATGTTAGATGTAGTGTTGTCCGATCTTCTTGGCCCATAGTTTAGTCAACTAGTATGTTTCAGTGGCTAGCTCGGTCGAATAAGGTATCGACTGACAATCGTGCCTCCTCTACTTTGGGGCATGACAACAATGTTATTAAATTGATCAGAATTGGTTGTAAGAGAAGAAGTACAAGCTATTTAATTCTTACATGTGGTTGAGGAGCAAACAAACTAGAAAATTCTTCAGAAACCCCTCCTTCATTTGATAACATGTAGTTCTTCAGTGCAATCAAGACTTTTTCTAATTGGGACTCCAAATGCGCAACCTTTTGATGTAAATAGTTAAAAGTTGCTGATGATTGACACGAACCAATTGTCCATGAGTGGAAGCCACACAAATATGCTTGCGGGAGAACCAACAAACCCAAAGCTTAACCTTACACTTAGTTAATTTTAACAGAATTAGATAAACCAATTTCAATTGACTCATACGAAAATCAACTAATATAAATGAAAATATGTGGAAATTCACTAACTATAACATCCCCAAGAACTTTAGTCCAAAAAATGTCTAAGATATCCAAAATGACTAAAAACAGTAAAAATAACAAAAGTTCCATTATCCAAAAGATGAGAACAACTCACAGAGGATCCACAGTAGCCTGAGAAGTAGTGCTCATCCTTGGAACTGTAGTCAACCATCCATTCTAGATGAGGTCGTATCTCAGTCACTAGAACATGGTGTGCACTCAACAAAAGAAAAGGACGGGGTAGTATCAGTACAAAACACTATGTATTGGTATGTATCATAGGCTGACTCAGGTTAAAACAAGTATATGACCAAATCAAATAACAAATAAAAGGCACATCAATAATTAGCATGTAATTCAGTCAACACATAATCATTTTAAGTCAAGTCAACAACAGTAATCTCAATTTCATATAAGTCACCAAATATGACCACAAAACGAAAGAGTAATCACTTCCAATAGTCATCTCACATGGAATCTATGTCCATTTAACTTTCACTAATCTCACTAATGCCTCCTAGTCTCATATCAGTTGACAAAGTGAACTCACCATAAATGACAGTACAATAATGCAATGCAAAATATAAGAGTGTACACACATTCTAAGGGTCTTATTTTTACCCACTAGCCATGACCTACAGGGGGCCCTAGGTGTCCATGAACCATATTGGCGTGGTATCTGCTCCACAATTATCATATCAATATCCATATCAATGAAAGTAGGTTCTCAAACCTATCTCTCATGGTATATCTACACACTCATCACTTCCTATACATCTAGCTTATTTATTCAAGCATAACAGGAACACATATATAATTCAAACATGTCTGAAGACCAATTACAAGTTATGTTATTCAACCTCATATCATGCAATAAAATTAGTCTCAACTCCAGTGAAAACCATAACCTACCTCGAGTGAAGAATTACCACCTGCAAGTTACTACGTAATTACCTTGTCCTTCCTTAACTCATCGGAATACCCAAGGTCTATAAACAATAATTATACAAAAGTAATTAATCATTTACTCTTCATTTTAAGACTTGGAGACTTAACCCATCAATTCTACTGTTAAACAAGGTTTCTAGTGTTCCCCAAGGGTTAATAAATCAATAAATAATCTTCTAGCATTAATAAAATAAATACCCAAAGGGTTGCTAGTCAAGTTCAACCCTTTTAGCCATTTTTATGCCTAAAGTTTCACCTTTATAGAACCCATGGTTTCCCACTAGCCTTAAAAAAGTTAAGAACTAATAAATTCATGTTAGGAATCATAAAAATTTAACATAGGATAAATTGCAGGTGCAATTTCACCTACCCATAGGGTTTTTCTCCAATTCATGCTTTTAGGGCTCAAATTCAAGAATTCCACCATTAGTCCTCAACCTAAAGGTCTTACTAAGATTAATAATCAATATACGAATATATTTTAGGGAGTACTTACCTTAAACGAATAAGAATAACCCAGTTTCTTGAGAGAACCACTTCTTAGAGCTCTAGAACAAAATAGAAGTTGTGGAGAAAATAACTCAGAAAAACTAAAAAGTGCCGGTAAACTGTCTATTTCCTCGTTACGATGGCCCGATCCTCATCGTGACAAGTCATCATAACAAGGATGACTCACCATGATGGCCAATCACTATGAGAGTATCCTTTGTCGTGACAGACATCAATTTCTAAAACATCACATTCTCACCCAAAACTCATTATTTCACAACACACATTATTTTCTAGACATCACAAAATAATCCCAATACGGCAACGACCATAACCAGAGTTCTATGAATTTGATTTCTATCCCAAAACTTACTACGGTATCAAACAATAGTCAATTATCCAAATATGGACTCTACACTACCATTTCATAAACCAAGAGACCCCAACCATCTTTAAGGCACAGAACACTATATTTTTGTCAAAGCTCACCCTAGCCTGAGATTTTATCAACTCTCACCTTAGGGACTTTTATAGTTGGGTACTTACACCCTTGCTTTACTATAATGATGGAAAATGTCATTAGATAAAGTACCAATTAAATAATCACTCATCCCCAAAAGAGAATAAGAAGAAAAATAAGGATTACCTGCATCAGTGAACAAGTGAGGATACTTGATTCGCATGTCTGCTTCAGTCTCCCAAATGGAATCCTCTACAAGATGGTTCTTTCACTGGACTTTCATAGAATTAATATCCTTAGTCCTCCATTTCTAGACATCTCTATCAAGAATAACAACACCCTTCTCTTTGTAAGAGAGGTTTTCATCCAACAAGACTCACTTCCAGCGAATAATTTAGTCACCATCTACGTGGTACTTCTTAAGCATGGATACATGAAATACGGGATAAACTCCCAACAAACTCAGAGGCAATGCACACATGTAAACCACTGGCCCCACACTTTGAAGAATCTAAAATGGCCCAATATACCTCGGGCTCACCTTTCCAGGCTTCCCAAACTGCATAACACCCTTTATGGGTAAAACCTTGAGCAAAACTTGCTCACTTTCCACGAAGTGCATGTCTCTTACTTTCTTGTCCCATACTCTTTTTCCTGGCTTTGAGCTTCAAAAAAGCTTTCTTTGGATGAACTTCACCCTTTTTGTAGAGTCTCACAGAAGGTCTGTACCCCATGGCCTTACCTCAAATTAATTGAACCAGCAGATGGGAGATCAACACCTTCTCCCATATAATGCTTCAAATAGAGCCATGTCTATACTTGAGTAATAATTGTTATTATAAGCAAACTCAGCCAATGCAAGATATTGGTCCTAATGACCCCCAAAACCCATCACATATGTGTGGAGCATGCCTTCCAATACCTTAATCGTACGCTCAGACGGCCCGTAAGTTCGAGGATGAAAAGTTGTACTCATGTCCAACTTTGTACCCAACTCCTCATGCAACTCCAGCCAGAAATTATAAGTGAATTGAGTGCTCCTATCAGAAATAATAGAGATAGTCACCCCATGCAGTTGAACAACCTCCTTAAGGTTGACCTTGGCTAACTTAGCCATATTATAAGTGACCTTAATAGGAATAAAGTGCGCAGACTTTGTCAATCTGTCAACAGTAACCCATATCGAGTCATATTTTCCTAAAGTCTTGAGAAGGCCAACCATGATATCCATGGCTATTCTCTCCCATATCTATACAGGAATTGGAATCCTCTAAACAGTGCCACCAGGCTTCTAGTGCTCATATTTCACTTGCTGATAGTTTTGACACTTAACCAAAAAGTTAACTATATCTCTCTTCATTCCACCCCACCAGTAGTGTTGCTTCAAATCTCGGTACATCTTGGTCACACCAGGATGTATAGAATACTTATAATATTGAGCCTCTGTTAGGATGGTAGGAATTAAGTCATCAACACGGGGCACACAAACTCGCCCTTTAATTCAAAGGACACCTTTATCGTTAATCATGGCCTTCTAATATGCCCAAATTACACCTTTAAAAGAAAGTATAAAGCGATTGTTGGTCCAATATAGAACCTAAGGAAGGTTAGGGTCGATCCTGTAGGAAATATGGTAGGACCTCCATCAACTATGTGTATTTGCATTCTTAGCCGTCTTATTTCCCTGATGGGGGGTTTTAAGTAAAAGTAATGTTTGTAAAATATCAAGTAACAAGTAACAGCAAGTATTGATATTATTGTAATTCACAGAGAGAATGGACTAGGATTATGTTCCCCATGAGTTCATAATGCAGTAGGCATTGTACTAGCAATCTATTCTGGTGCTTAGCATGCAAGATCGGTAAGTTAATTTCAACTAAATGGTTGGCCCCCGAGATAGAATAATTTCACCATGCAACTTGGTCCGTCTCCAGGTGTATACTTTACTAACCTTACCTTGATACCAGATTAGTTATTCACGGATAAGTGATAATGCTCAAATAACACTCTCGATTATGGAGGTGAAGGCGATCATTAAGCAAAAAAAAATTTATAAACTAGGCGGGAGTCTGGTCTGATCCCATGGGGAATGGAAGAGTTGCCTTAAGGATTTTCATATATCATTCACCAATAGAGTCAATGTTCAAACAATAAGAAAAGTAAAAAGGGGGGAAATCAGAGAATTGGGAATCTATCACAATTTAATTCCAAACAAAACAATAAAGTAAATTGTGGGTTTGTATCAAGAGAGAGGATGACTAGGGGTATGCTTCCGATGGGACTCAAACACGGGTCAAGGTACTTGCTCAATTACGTAAATTCTTGCCAAATAACATGGGTAGCATTGGTTTTAGGCATGAATGTTAATCTTTCTATCTCAAAAATATATATCCAATGGTCATTGTTCAAGCACCTTGGTTTTATCATAAACCAACAAACATAGACTTGGGAAAGTAATACTATCTCTAGCTTTGACTCTTAAAAGGGTGTTTCCGGCTAATTGAGCTATTTTTAATCTTAATCTAAATGGAATCCGAGAACCCACTACTAAATTCTCATCCGATATTATGAACCTCTTTCTCAAGCAAGAACACAATTAAGTAATTTCAATTAATATTTGCAACAATTAATTTTAGATTTAAAACATGGAGAATTCACTAGACCCATATCAATTTAGCAATTATAAACACAAATAAGCAAGACCCATACCCATTAATCAAGAACCCATCATTCACATACCCCTAGACAAGGAGACTTAGCCACTCAACTAAAGGACTAAAAAGAAATACCAAGTGGGTAATTCAAATTTCTTTTCATTAATGGAAGAAGTTTCAAATATCCAAGCTCAATTTACAAGACTATGGTGAATCCAAGGTTGAAGATGGAGAGAATTGAGTGAAACTCTCTATCTTTCCTTGGGAGAGTAAACTTGTTCAACAATATTTGAAAAACTGAAAAAACTATTCAAAATTACGAAAAACTATGCATAAATTGGGTTTTAGAATGTTCCCAATTCATCACATAAAAGTGGACAAAAATGCCTCTCGGGAGCTGTGCGTTGTGACGTGCATTTTGCATGTCTCATTGTGTGTATCGCATAGCTCCACTTCAACAGACCAGTGACTTGGCTTGAACTTCAGGTGTTGTGTGAAGTGAGGTGTGAACCGCACTAGGCATTGTGCATGTCCCATGGTGGTCGCACCCCTTAACAGATTTTTCTTCTTATGAGCTTCATGCAAAGGGAGGTGCAGACCGCACAAAAGGTTGCCGCACCTCTAGGCAAAATCTGCATCTCTCGTGATCAACTTCACAGTTCAACTCTTTTTTGAGCTCCTTTGGTTCTAATTCCTTGTTTTCTTCTTTTGACCAAGAGTACATGCATTCATATCAATAAAGGCCATAAGAACCTCTAAATCTTATCAAAACATAGCAATAACTCATGATTTAAGGCTCAATAAGTTGGTAGATTACCAAATTATCAAACCCCAAAACTTAAACTATTTCTTGTCCTCAAGCAAGATACTCACAAGGTAAGGAACGAACTTTTCTCTAAAACTCAATTAAGGCACAAAATATTAATCTATTCTAAAAACTAAGAAAAATAATAAATAAAAGACTCAAACAAAAGACTCAACTACCAAGCTTATCTCAATTTGGACAACCACATTATCAAGGCAAATGATCATTTCAAAACTTTCATCAAAAGGACTTCATTTCACTTGCAAATCAAAGGAATTCTTCATTCAAAACAAGATATTAAGTTTCTCAAGTCATTGGCATAGACCATCAATGTTTGCCTCGAGATTCGCTACGCAACTTGTCTCATTCATTCCTCTCAATGGAAATAAAGACTTTATATTTCAATTTGAGTGCATGATGCCACTCACCACAAGAGAGAATCCCACTGACAATAAGGCAATTCACAATACAAAGGATTATAGGAGAACCACGAAAACTCTCACTCTATCAAGAAAGTTCAAGTGCACACATGTCGAACCATAGGCTTGCCCTTTATGTAAATCGCCACTAATGTAGAGTGACCAAGATTAGAATCACAAAGGACTTACGGGTTATGATGTTGGCTAGGGCTAAGGTGAGGATTGAATTTGGCTCAAGTGACTAAACCACCCTAACGGTCTTTGTTATTATTTTCAACACCGCTCAAATTTTTGAATTTTGATTTCACCTTATTTCTCCCTCACACAACCCAAGCTTTCCCATTTAACTTGATCATTCAACCTCCATGTATCACCTTCACTTGGTAGCACCAATTCTTTTCTTTTCATTTTGCTCATTGCATGGAATTTTGGAGCAATTTTCAATTTAAACATACGGTGCTACCTTGCACTTGAAGTGCATTCCATTTCTTCTCCACATTAAGTACATACACCCACAAACTTAGGCTTTTGCCTATGTTATCATTTCAATTTCCCCTCAAAACATAGGCTTTTAGCCTATGTTTCACTTTTGAGTCAGTAGAGAGGATAGGTGCAAGAGTAGAGGTTCAAGAAAGGTCAAGGTGTCAACAAGGTGACAAAGAAAGGTCACAAGCTCAATGGGGTTCACTAGGATCAATGTCAATGGAAGGCATTTAGGTGAAGTGGGTATTCAAAAAGGGCCTAAGATCATCTTCCAAGCTCGGTCACATCTAGGATTTTGCCTTGAATCACATTCAGGGAAAGTTCTAGATGACACACATGCACAAAAATCAAAGGATAGCCTCACCATACAAGGCGTCCCATCACAAGGATTTTCAACATTAGTCTCAAAATCAATTTGGACAAATGACTTTTGACAAGCTAATACACACTCGTTTGTGAATCGATGAAGCTAAACTGCGAATGTGCAAGTCATGAAAAGAGAATGCTTTCCTAAAAAATAATTTTCCCTCTTTCCTTAAATTTTCCAAAAACCTCTTACCAAGAAAAAATTTTGGTGGGCCCATTTCGAGACAAGCATAGCACAAGCTCAATTTAAAACTAAAACTTGGAATTTTCCCTTAAGAAAGTGGCCTCTCAATCTATCATAGGGAAACACCAACCCGGTTTCACACAAAAAAGAAACAAAAGAAAAATAAAGAAAACATTTTCTCCTTTGGAAAGAACAGTGGTATTAAGAAAACCCTTGGAGTTTATTGCTAATCTACTATTAACAAGGCGACTCTAAGCAATTTAAGCTCTTATGATTCATTTGAACACAAGCCTTGGCGTTGGCACTAGCGCATTTGCAAGACACGGGTAGTAAAACAATGGGATCGTGTAGGACTAACCTGGAAACACAATAATATGAAACATCAAGCCTGACCAGGGTACAATTAAGCACTAATCAACAAAACTAACATAAAGAAAAGGCCCGGCAATATCAATGTCACAATCATCCAAAACATGCCCGACAAGGGCCAAATAAATTATCTAATAGGGAAATAAAGGCCCGAAAAGGGAAATAAAATATCTCAAAGCCCAACACGGGCAACCAAAATCAATATCAAATAACGCCACCTCCCCCATGAAAAGAAGCATTGCCCTTAATGCTTTAAACTCAAAGAGTAAAAGGAAAGGGGTGCAACAACTCTCTGGGAGGACTACGCCTCATCATCATCCGATACCGCTTTACTAGGGCTAGCACCACCCTTTAGGGAGTGCAATGTGAGTGTGGATTCTTTGAGGAGCCGTTGAAACTCTGTATTTTCATAATCAGGTAGCTCGGCTTTATCATCATTGTAATCTACAAGCAAGTCATCCAAGGGACAAAGAGTGTGTTGGGGCGTAGGCATGACACTCAAATCTGCCTCTTTAACTAGAGCTTTGCCTTTTGCTTTATCCACATCCTTCTGAATCGCCTTGACAGTCCCCTCAATGATGTCCACCCTCTGGCAGAGCTTGCTCATGCTCTCCACCACTCCCTTGATGGACTTCTTAACTGCCTTGTCAATTAACCCAAGCAGCCTATTCTCCAAGTCATTCAAATGCCTCTCATGATTATAGGTCTTATAAACCATGTCCTGGAGACTTCTCTTGGTCACAGGCTCTCTAGGTACATCAACTGCTAGGGTAGGTGCTTATGAGGTTGTCCGAGATAGAGAGGAAGCATGTGCTTCAGCATCAGAGTCATCAACCTCAATCTCCTCTGAGGGCTGCATCCTGTGCCTCTTAAACTTAGGAGCATCCCTATCAGTTTTCTTGTCCAAGTCAATCACACTAACAGCATGGGTAATCTTGTCATAGCGGAAATAGGGGATATCGGCCTTAGCACAAAGCTTGCTAATGAGCACCGGGAAAGGGAATGAATCACCACCATTACATGCTTTTCTTCTTATTACCATAGCCGCAATTTCCCCAAAGTTGACATGTTCTCCCATTATAACAGTGGAAATCATAATGGCTCCATCCTGGTTTATTTTCTAATCATTCTGTGAAGGCAGTAAAAGGATGCGGACAAGATCATACAAGAGATGGGCTTCGAAGTACAAAGTCCTCCTCAGAATATCACCCCCTATAGTGTCACCGGCAAGAGTTTTAGGGGCAAGAGTACGGGCAGTCTCCTGATATGGCTTTAGGTTGGCAGTCAACATCGCTAAGAGAGAAGGTGCAGGGTCGATTGGGTTACCCTAATAAATGATATTTTTTTTAGCTGGAGTGATGTGAACTTTCTTACCCCGGACGATGACTGAATCTAAGTTATGGAACCTCTCTGCGTTCTCCTTATAGTCTTTAGAATCCTGTGTGGCTTGGTAAGCAGCAAAGAATTCCCACACTACCTCCTCAAAGTACCCCCCGAGTACATCTTAAAATGGCTGCCACCCTCGGTCAGCAAATGGTTTATGGATATTAGGTAGCTCATCCCTGACTGTAGCTAAGTTAAAGCTCTACTCCTCGTTGAAGGTTCATTTCCTATCACGGTCATAGAGGACCTTCATTCCCTCAACCCCAAGATGAAGTCTCGCCTCTTATGTGGCTGATAGTTTCTTTTGGTTGTGCCCTGTGTTTCCCCTTCTAAAATACATGGTCTGCACATAAAGATTGTGAGTACTCAAAGTAAAATCGAAATCCTTTTTGTATTTTTGACATATGTGAAAGAAGAAAATCTAAAAGAAGTAAACTAATTAAAAAAAGAGAATGTAAAGAAGAAGAAACATAAAATAGGTAACTGATGGCTCATGCGAACCACATGCGAAATGCACCAAGGGTTGTGCATGTCGCACGTGCCTTCGCATGAGCTAACAAAAACCTGTAGTGATTTATGTTCTTTAGGTGCAAAGGTTTGTGCGATTCACACCAGCCAAAGTGCACGCCACACGATGCTTCTCTCCTTAAGTCAATGAATTTGCAGCATTTTTTAGAAGTGTGCAGTGCCTTGTGCATTTCACACGTAAAGGTCTACGCTTCACATGCGAAATGCACAAGGAAACAAATGGAATTTTTCAATTCCTTGTCTTCTTGTGTGTTACGTATGTGCTCCGTAGAACAATACATATGGTATGGACTGGGCGCCAAGCAACAATACCAACAACTAATAATAGGGAAAATGTGTTATGACCAAACAAATCATCAAGGTACTCAGACTTCCCCGGAATCTATTAACACAATTCAAAGCCAAATGAAGAACTTAACGACTTCCCTTTAAAAGGTCGTTACCCCATCTATCATTAGGAACATCAAGCCTTCAATTGCAACCCAAAAGGCACATTCAATTAACAATTCCATACCCCCAACCAAGTTCATTATCCCAACAAGCATAATCAATCAAAATAGTACATGGGTACAATCGTAGTAGCAATTTCATCCCCAAACACTAATTTCTAATAGAAACCTCATGAAGATGATGATTTTCCCCTAAGAATGACGTCACCTAATCCATCATACAGCCAAATCATGCACCAACACATGTGGGTTACTCAGACTTCACACAAAACATGAATTTTCAAGGCTAAAAAATACCACAAATAACATGCATCATCATAAGTTCAAGTTTTACCAAGTTAATCCTAAGCAAAATCACCAATATAACCCAAAATTGGGGACCCAAAATTTTTGGATCTCACCCAAAATCAACATGGAAGAATAAAAGAGCAAGCTTCACAATATGAGTTCCCAATTATCATAAAAACACGCATTTAACATCGAAGAACTTGCCACAAGTGATGATTAGGATAAGGAGGGCAAAAATTGAAGCTTTTGAAGGCCAACAATAGAGACCCCAGATTTTCACCTGGAGAGAGACGGCAGCGACAGGTGGTGTTATAGTGGCAGAGGGATTTTAGGTGTAAGAGGAGAAGATTTGGGAGAGTTTGAGGTATTTTTGGGGAGTTTTTGGAGAGGTTTGTGGAAGTTTTAGGAGAATATGGAAGAAAAAAAATGGGTGGCAGTTTTAAAAGAGAAAAAAAAAAGAAGAAACGTAACTAGATCGGTTACCAGGTCAGGTCGGTCAAACAAAAATTTAAAACATACCTTGGGGCACCAAGATGAGTGATTCGCACAAGCCCATGCGTGCATCGCACATCGCTTTGCACCAGCCAATTTGTTGCAAAAACTTGGTCTAGCTGTTTACTTTGGTGTGCGTTGGAGGTGCGACGCGTACAAGGGCTCGTGTGGAATTCATATCCCAGCGCACATTGCCTCCATCTTAACATTTTTCCTCCTGTTCACTAGTTTGGGGTGGGTACCCCGTGTGACATATACAATTGACTGTGCGAATCGCACGGGCTTCCGCATGTCCCCTTTTTGCCCTATTTTCCAACTTGGTCATTTTTCTTCATCATGCATTGTTAAAAACACACCAAAAACAATAAAAGGTAACAAAAATAAAGTAAAAACACTTGGGTTGCCTCCTAAGAGGTGCTTGATTTTACGTCGTGGCTCAATGATATTACCTTAATCCTTAATATTTACCACTCACTCCTCCACTCCTAGTGACAATAGCCATGACATGGCCATCATTCTTCGAATTTGCAGTGGTGTCACTAGGGAGTGTCTCCTTCATTCGAGGATTCATTTGGGTAGACAAGTGGTTCATATGTGCCTCAAGATATTTGATAGAGGCTGAGAGTGAGCTCACCTTTTGTTGAAGTATTGACACCTCGCTCTTAATCTCATTTACACTACTATTTGTTGTCTCTACCTTTTTCAACACCAATGAAAACATATCTTCCATCTTTAATTAATTGGGGTTGCTCACGGCGGGTTGATATAAGGTATCATCCTTTATTTGGAGGTATATAGGGATTAGAACTCCGCTGATTGTACCTATCACAGTCTTTTTCTAGGTCCCTCCAATTTCCATCTCACTCTTTATCCTTTATCCAACCTTGATTCTTGTCCCTTGGGTGATAGTACCTGTTCCGAGAACCCGCTGACAAGTATCAATTTTTTCCATCCATAATGGTGAACACCTCATCATCACTAGCCATAAGATCGGGCGTGCTCAGGGAATTCACGCTCTTAGCATTTCCAGGCACCATTATGTGCTTAGCCAACAAATCAACCTGCATCATCATCTTAGCCAAAGTTTCATCTCTTTCCTCATCCTTGCGTATTTCATTCATCAATGTAGTCAAGGTCACTCCCATGGGCACATCAGCCTCCCTCGTGTGCCAAGCACGATTCTTATTTGTCATTCTTTCAAGAAGGGCGGAGTCTATTTCATATGGCTGATCCATAAAGGTACCACCCTCGAGGTTGTTGGCTATGGACTTGTTCATTGAATTCAAAGCCCTATAAAAGCTTTAGAGAAGTACATTATCTGGCAATCCGTGATATGGACACAATAATAGTTTCTTTTTAAACCTCAACCATGCCTCATGTAATGGTTCATCTTGGAGTTGAAAAAAGTTAGTGATTTCATCCCTCAGTTGCATCATCCTTGAGTGAGGTAAGAATCTCACTACAAATGCTTCGACAAGACCATTCCATATGGTGATTGAACCATTCGGGAGCTCTTCTAACCATTCCATTGCTTCCCTCATGAAGAAGAAGGGAAATAAGCGCAATCGGGTGCCCTCTTAAGTGATGTTGTGAAAGATGAAAGGCTAACAAATTTCTATGAAATTTTTGATGTGCCTATTGGAATCTTCATGTTCAGCACCTCCAAATAACCCCTTCATTTGTATGAGGTAGAGCATGGTACTAGTGACATGGAACACCATGTTCCCAACTGTGGGAGGCAGGCGGATTGCACCTACTCCTCCTTGAATTTTGGGCAGGCGGATTGCACCTACTCCTCCTTGAATTTTGGGCTCTAGGGTCGCGTCCATGAATCCTTCAACACTTTTGTTGTTGCTCACCTTGCTCATAGACAGCCTGCTCAACAAACAGAAACACCAAACAAGGTAACAAACAAACAAATACTCACAAAGTGATTTCAATAGTCATTCAAAAAGGCTGCTCAAAAACTATTCCCTAGCAACGACATCATTTTTTATAACACTCAAGTAACACTCTCCATTATGGAGATGAAGGAGATCGTTAAGCAAAACAAAATTTATAAACCTGATGGGAGTCGGGGTCGATCCCACATGGAATGGTAGAGTTGCCTAAAGGATTGTCGTACATCAATCACCAATAGATTCAATGTTCAAACAACAAGAAAAGTAAAAAGGGAGGATATTAGGGAATTGGGAATCTGTCACAATTCAATTCCAAATAAAATAATAAAGTAAATTGCGGGTTTGTATCAAGAGAAAGGATGACTAGGGGTATGCTTCTGATGGGACTCGAACACGGGTCAAGGTACTTTCTCAATTATGTAAATTCTTGCTAAACAACATGGGTAGCGTTGGTTTTAGGCATGAATGTTAATCTTTCGATCTCACAAACATATATCCAATGGTCTTTGAGCACCATGGTTTTATCATCAACCAACCAACATATGCTTAGGAAAGTCACACTATATCTAACTTAGACTCTTAAATGGGTGTTTCCGACAAATTGAGCTATTTCTAGCCTCAATCTGAATGAAATCCCAAGTACCCACTAGTGAATTCTCATTTGAAATTATGAACCTCTTTCTCAAGCAAGAACACAATCAGGTAATTTCATTCAATGTTTGCAACCATTAATTTTAGAGTTAAAATATGGAGAATTCACTAGACCCATATAAATTTAGAAATTATAAACACAAATAAGCAAGACCCATACAAATTAATCAAGGAGACTTAGTCACTCACGTTAAAGGAGTAAGAAGCAATACCAAGTGGGTAATTCAAATTCATTTTCATTAATGCAAGAAGTTTCCAATATCCAAGCTCAATTTACAAAACTACGGTGAATCCAAGGTTGAAGATGGAGAGAATTAAGTGAAACCCTCTATCTTGCCTTGGGAGAGAAAACTTGTTCAACAATATTCCAAAAACTAAAAAAACTATTCAAAATTATGAAAAATTATGCCTAAGTTGGGTTTTAGAATATTCCCAATTCATCACATAAAAGTAGACAAAAATGCCCCTTGGGAGCTATGCATCGCAACGTGCATTTTGCACATCTCATTATATGCATTGCATAGCTCCGTCTCAGCAGACCAGTGACTTGTCTTGAACTTCAGGTATTGTGTGAAATAGGGTGCAAATCGCACCATGAATTGTGCGTGTCGCACGGTGGTTGCACCCCTTTAGCAGATTTATTTTCTTCTTTTGAGCTTCATGCGGAGGAAGGTGCAGACCGCACCAAGGGTTGTGCACATCACACGATGGCCGCACCTCGCAGAAAAATCTTCATCTCTCTTGATCAACTCCTTTTTGAGCTCTTTTGGGTCCAATTCCTTATTTTCTTGTTTTGACAAAGAGTACCTGTATTTATATCAATAAAGGCCATAAGAACCTCTAAATCTTATCAAAACATAGCAATAATTCATTATTTAAGGCTCAATAAGTTGGTAGATTACCGACTTATCAACAAGGTCAAGCTATTAGATGAGGGTTGTTAGCCTCAAATCTCTATTATAACAACTTTTTCCCATTCGTAACCCCCTTGATCTAGCAAGTCAGAATAAGGCGAGTTCTAATGTTGCATATCATTAAAAAGCAATGAAAGTGAAGGGAAGAATAGTACATGCATAAACACAATCTTAGAATTGGTAAGTACTTTGCCTAATTTGTTAATCCTTCATGGTTCCCACAACGCTAGTTGTGGATTTAGCTACTCATGTTCATAAGTAAACAACCAAAAGTTGTTGAAGAATTCAAAATGATATACTTACGCGATAAATTACAGAAATCTGGAATCTTAAATTAATAAAGAAGAATCAATAACCAAGAATCAACGGATGGATAAATCTCTCCAAATCAAGAACAATATGCTCCCACGTATTTGCAAAGTTGTTTCCAACAAAAGAATAGAGCATAAAACATAATAGAAAACCTAGGAACAATATTTTTATAGACATTACAAATCCTATCCTAATTGAACTAGGAGAATTGGGTTCGGCAACTTCCACGGATGCCATCTACGATTGTGGAACCTTCTATGGATCATGGGAGCTCCTCGTGAAAATAAGAGGTTTTGTCTTCTTGCAGGTTCAACTCCACGAGGTCATTCCACGGGTCATGAATTCGTTTGTGGCTCATAAACTCGCTTTGTGGAACTCAAACATTTTGCTTCATCTCTGATCAAGTTCCACGAACAGAAACCACGGCCCATGGATGGGTCCATGACTCATGGATGCCTGTCGTGGAAATCAGGTTTCATGCACCCATTTCAGTAGACTGACTTCCATGACTCGTGGATGCTTTCATGAATCATGGAGTTGAGTTGTGGAAGTCAGTTATTGTCACGACCCGATTTCACGATCATGATGGCTCCTACAATCCCCCTAGTAGGAGAACCAATCCCCGTAGCCCAGTACAGTTAGTAATGGGCTACTATCTAACAAATAAGCGGAAGAACAATTTAATAAACAAAAGTAAGGGAACAAGATGAAGAGAATAGATAACAGGAATATATATATATACATATGCGGAAACTAAACTAAACCCCAAGACCTGGTATCATAGTATAGAGCCAGAACTACATACATGGAGTGCAAAAGATCCAAAATAATATATACTGATGTCTCTGAATGGTAATAGAGTACATAAAGCAAAATATAAACTAAAGCTAAGCTCCGATCGCCAAGAGCTCACCCTCAGTCTGAAGTAGTCCCCAACAGATCTCCAAGCACGAATCACAGCAATCTAACAGCAATGGCCCACGCTAGGATCTGCAGCAAAAGATGCAGGGGGTAGAGTGAGCACTAAATGCGAAGCATAATGTACTTAGTAGGTATCATAGGCCGACTGGGCACATATAAGATAAAAGCGTAGTAACAGACAGAATAGAAGCAAGTAGTCACAGAAATCAACGAAAGGTACATAGGAACTAGCCCAGAGGGAAATCAACAGAACCATATGTGAGGCCAGCAAGCCGAATATCTACACCATAGGCACAGGGGAAAGTAAGAAACAACGCAGCTGGGGTCCTTGCAATAACAATGTATACATAATAAGTTTATGAAATGGGCGATATACCGGTAACCTCAAGTGTAAGAGGAAGAGGGAAAGAGTTATGATAGGCATGCTCAGAGATAAGAATCAAACTCAACTAATCATATCAATCTCAAATCCATAAACTAATAGTCTAGCAGTAACTAATTTAATATTTAACCGTAACAGGGAACAATTCTGTAAGTAAATAGCAAGAGTCTACCTACAGTCCCCCGGCCGCCCATACAACCGAGGAACACAAAAAAGTGAAAACAAACCCTCCGGCATCCTATACTACCGGAGCGTACAATCAACAAACAACAAACAAGGGTGGAGCCTCAAACAATGAATGATATGATGCATGAAGATCTCAAGTGAAATGGTATCTCTGTATGTACCTCCTCCGGTGCCGATCCGGCCCAGCAGGGAGGTTCCATGGAAGTACACTGCCCGTATACCTCTACTCCACTGTATACCCTTCCTCCGGCGCACGCAGACGAAGCCCCAGGCCCGGATGGAAAGGTCCATGGAGGTCCCTGACCCCATACTAAATCTCAGTATCAAAACATGTCATCCGCAAGCAAGTTTGGGTTCAAGATAGAGACCCAGTCTCGAATATGCATGCCCATACCCTGTCCAGGACTAAAGTAGTGGGAAAATATCTCAAAAATAACTCCAAGGGTGCCCGGGCATAACCGGGTCTAAACAGTAGAAAGTCATCTCAGATGCTCGGTCCGACCGAGGCTAAAATCATCTCAAGTAGCAAGAAAACTCAACTAGCCCCCCGGCCCTGCCGAGTCTAGCGTTAATCGTAAAATTGGTGATATAAATAATAATTTTACCTTCTTTTACCCAAGAATATTCACAAGTTAAATCAAACCATTTCCAATTCATTTCCATCAAAAACGGGCCCCCGGGGCCGTGCAAGGTTTAGAAAATAGTGCGCGTAGGCCCGAAGCCAAAGCCGTAGTAAAACATGGATAAAACCTCTTTATATGCATGGAAATGGTATGATCAAATAGAATAGCTGCCCAGCAGCTCACAATCAACCTATCGACCATGCACAGGACCATAGCTACTCAACAAGCATAACCAGCCTAGAAGGATAATTCTATGCCCGGGACTTGCGGACATTCCCAATATCCCACCTTCTATGTTCCAGAGTCAACAAGGCCTCACAGGACCACAAGGGTAAATAAAACATATTGGCAAGTACTACAAGTATCGGAGGAACAAAAGTAGGTGGACATGAATAAAGTGGTCAAGGTCTGTGGTACCAACCTAATAATCCAACCCAAGGATGCCAGCTAGTACAATTTTATCTGATATACGCTAAGTCTAGGGAGTTTAAACCATAACCCACCTGTCTTCCGTCGACAAACTTCTAGGATGACGATGTCCAAGCTCGAAACACTCCAAGATACTCAGAAATGACAAAAATACCCTCCAACGAACGTCTGAATGCCTGTAGTTCCTTCACGGAAATTTTTCCTTACGTCCTAAGCTTCGCAAACATTATATATACGCAGCTTATGCTCACCTATAAACAGTTCATAATTAAGCTTAAATCGGCAGATTTCCCAAAAGAATCATAACTTGATGAAACATCCGTAGAACTTCATAAAAACTATCATAAAAGAGCACTGAGATGGTTACCTTAGCAAACCAAGTGTAATGATTGAATAAACACTAAGAAATACCAATTCCTATCTTTTGAAACCAGCTCCAAACGTGGTTTATCGAAGGGGAAAATGGCTGCCACGCGTAGAGGTCGCGTTTCTAGGCACGAGGGCAAACTTTAGCGATAGAAATCACCAAAAATGCACCTTGATCACTCAAGAACTCTCTTGGAACCCTCCCTTATGTTTTCTCTATGTTTAAGAACTGAAATGGCATTTTGTTTGAATTCAAAACTTATCATACGACCAAACAAACGGCCCGTCCTCGACAAGCCTTAAATTACTTGGATCCACTACAAACAAGCTCTAACGGTACAATAAAGGAGAAAACTCATAAATGACAAGAAGGGTCATTACATTATCCACTACGAAAAAGACTTTCGTCCTCGAAAGTCAACAACAAGGAAGTACCTGAAGGCTCGAACAACTGCTGATACTGAGCCCGCATATCTCTCTCGGTCTTCAAGGTAGCCTCCTCAACTGGACGGTGCCTCCACTGAACCTTGACAACCTAGATCTCCCGAGACCTCAATCTCCTGACATCTCTGGCCAAAATAGCTACCGGCTCCTCAACAAAGGCTAAACTCTCATCCAGCTGAACCGTCTCCCACTGCAACACATGAGACTCATGTGGAATATACTGCCACAACATCGATACATGGAAAATCGGGTGCATAGATGAAAACATCGGAGGCAAAGCTAACTGATAGGAAACACTACCAACCCTCTGGATAATCTCGAATGTCCCAATATACCTGGGGTTAAGATTGCCCCGCCTACCAAATATCATCACACCCTTCATGGGCGATACACGGAGAAATACTAAATCACCAACACTGAACTCTAAGTCACGAAGTCTACGATCAGCGTAGCTCTTCTGCCTACTCTGGGCTGCCCAAAGTCTATCCTGAATCACTCGGACTCGGTCTAAGGAATCTCGAAGCAAATCTGTACTCTGTGGCCTGGATTCAGAACCATCAAACCAACCAATTGGCGATCTGCAACGCCTAACATACAAGGCCTCAAAAGGTATTATGCCAATGCTCGAATGGAAACTAATATTATAAGCAAACTCAGCCAAAGGCACAAACTGATCCCACGAACCTCCAAAGTCAAGAACACAGGCCCGAAGCATGTCCTCCAGGACCTGAATGGTCCTCTCGGACTGACCATCTGTCTGAGGGTGGAAAGCAGTACTAAGCTGAACCTCTGTACACAAATCTCGCTGAATAGCCCTCCAGAACTGATATGTGAACTGAGTGCCTGAAATGATAGAAGCTGGGACCCCGTGCAATCGAATAATCTCATGAAGGTAGATCTGAGCTAACCTCTCTGCACCATAAGAAGTCTGAACCGGCAAGAATGTGCTGACTTAGTCAGCCTATGAACAATACACCATATGGAATCAAACCTATGAGAAGTACGAGGCAAACCAACAACGAAGTCCATAGTAATCCCTTCCCACTTCCACTTAGGAATGGGAAGTCGCTGCATCAAACCACCAGGTCTTATGTGCTCGAACTTAACCTGCTGACAGTTCAAGCACCGAGATACAAAATCCGCTATATCCCGCTTCATACCACTCCACCAGTAAAGCTGTCTCAAGTCTCTATACATCTTTGTTTTTCCAGGGTGAATGGAGTATCTAGTACAATGTGCCTCATGAAGTATCAACTAAATCAAATCACTAAACCTCGAAACACAAAGGCGACTATCAAACCTCAGAACCCCATATGAATCTAGAGTAGCCCGACTGGTCTCACCCTGAACAACCTGATCATGAAGGTCACACAACTGCTGATTCTCAAACTGACGGCCCTGAATCTAATCAATCAAAGTAGAACGAACCTCAACACTGGCGAGAACTCTGCTAGGATCCGACCAGTCAAGCCTAACCAAATGGTTAGCCAAGGACCTGATGTCCAAGGCCAATGGTCGCTCTGAGACTGAAAGAGAATCTAGGCTACCCATACTCACTGCATTCCGGCTCAAGGCATCAGCTTCCACGTTTGCCTTGCCCGGATGAAACATAATAGTGAAGTCATAGTCCTTCAGTAGTTCGACCCATCTGCTTTGCCTCGAGTTTAGCTCTCGCTGACTCATGATATACTGAAGACTACGGTGATCAGTGAAGATCTCGCAGTGAACTCCATATAGGTAATGCTTCCAGATCTTGAGCGCAAAAACTACCGCTGCCAACTCTAAGTCATGAGTTGAGTAGTTGCGCTCGTGAACCTTCAGCTGCCTCGACGCATATGCTATTACTCGACCCTACTGTATCAACACACAACAAAGACCAACCCCAGAAGCATCACAATACACGGAGAAGCTCTGACCCTTAATCGGCAAAGTCAAAACTGGAGCTGAAGTCAATAAGGCCTTAAGCCTCTGAAAGCTATCCTCGCACTGATCCAACCACTGAAATGGGACATCCTTCCTATTCAGCATAGTCAAGGGTTCTGCTATGGAAGAAAATCCCTGAACAAAGCGTCTGTAGTAACCTGCTAACCCAATAAAACTGCAAACCTCAGTAACAGTAGTAGGTCTAGGCCACTCACAAACCGCTGAAATCTTTCCCGGATCAACCCTAATCCCATCCTTAGACACCACGTGCCCTAGGAATGCAACTGACTCAAGCCAAAACTCGCACTTTGAGATCTTGGCATAAAGCCGATGATTTATCAAAGTCTGGAGTATAACCCTCAAGTGCTGCTCATGCTCATCTCTACTACGCGAGTATACCAAGATGTCGTCTATAAAAACTATCACAAAAGAGTCCAAATACGGGCCAAGAACCCTGTGCATCAAATTCATAAAGGCTGCGGGGTCATTAGTCAACCCAAAATACATCACCAGGAACTCGTAATGGCCATAACGTGTCCTGAATGTTGTCTTAGGGATGTCCTCCGCCCTAATCCTCAACTGATGGTAGCCGGACCTCAAATTAATCTTCAAAAATATTACTGAACCATGAAGCTGGTAAAACAAGTCATCAATCCTCGACATCGGATACCTATTATTCACTGTCACCCTATTCAGCTGCCGATAATCAATACAGATGCGCATCGACCCATCCTTCTTCTTCACGAAGAGAATAGGAGCACCCCAAGGTAACACACTCGGTCTAATAAACCCCTTATCTAACAAATCCTAGAGCTGCTCCTTAAGCTCCCTCAACTCAGCTGGAGCCATATGGTAAGGAGAAATAGAAATGGGCATGGTGCCCGGCTCTAACTCAATAGAAAAATCAATATCTCTCTCAGGTGGAAGGCCTGGCAGGTCAGTTGGAAACATATCAAGGAAGTCTCTAACCACAGGAACAGACTCAGGAGATGTAGGGTCAGCACTAGCATAATGGACATATACTAGATAAGCTAAACACCCACGGGAAATCAACTTTCTAGCTGGAAGACAAGAGATGATCCCAGACGGTGCATGGCTAACAGAACCCTACCACACAACCGGGGATACACCGGGCACAACTATGGTAATGGTCTTGGCATAACAATCCAAAACCGCACGGTGAGGGGATAACCAGTCCATGCCCAGAATCACATCAAAATCTAGCATATCAAGGATCATCAAATCACCCCAAGTCTCTGAATCACCAATAGATATCGTACAAGATCTCTCAATCCGATCCACTACTAAAGAATCTCCTACTGGGGTTGAAACAGAAATAGGAACAAATAATGGCTCACTAGCCAACCCCAAACATGGCAAAAAGTAGGCAGATACATATTAGCAAGTGGATCCAGGATAAAATAAAGCCATAGAAGACTGATGGCACACATAAATCATACCTGTAATCACAGCGTCTGAGGCCTCTGCCTCTGGTCTCCTAGGGACCGCGTAAAAATGACGATGACCTCAACCTGCCCGACCGCCATCCCTACCACCTGCTATGTCGCGCGAAGCACCACCTCTACCCTGATGACCACCCCCTCTAATCGGAGGCTGAATTGCTTGTAAAGGCTTGGCAAACTGAACTGTACCCTGCTGAGGGCAATCTCTAGCAAAATGACCAATCACACCACAAGTAAAACAAGCCCTTAGTGGCCTACTCGGTCAAGATGAACCAGCAGATCCCGTATAACAACCACGGCCTGATGCCCCATAAACTGTACCCCTCGAAGACTGGCCGCTATAGCCCTGATGGCTGCTCTGACCCTGCTCCAACTGGGTACTACCAAAAGTCTAAAGGGAAGCCTGAACCGGTCGGCTGGACTGACCCTGGTGCTATTGTGGCTGATAACCCCGGCTCCACTGGCCAGAACCTCTACTACCATATCTGGAACCACTGTAGCCACCCTGATGTCGAGGCCTCTTATCTCTGGACCCCTGACCAAGTCGTTGTAAGTCCTCCACAGTACGGGCATAGTCTGCGATAGCCTGGAATGACCGACCACCGGCAATCAGTATCTCAGCTGGCTGCCTGATCTCTGGCCTCAAACCCCATACAAATCTGCTAATCCTATCTGCCTTGGTAGGAATGATCATAGCTCCAAACGGTGCTAGCTGATGAAAATGGGTCTCATACTCTGAGACAGTCGTAAACTCCTGCATAAGGTGTGTAAACTGCTCCCTGCGATGCTCACGATCACTCTGAGGCAAGAACTTGGCCCTAAAGGCCTCAGAAAACTCAGACCAGGTCAAAAGAGGTTACGATGGTGGTCTACAAGCAACCTGGGCCCTCCATAATAACTTTGTTGGGCCCTCTAACTGATAGGTAATATAACTAACCCCGTAAGTCTCCAACAAACCCAAATGATGCAACAACTCCTCACAAGTAGTAATAAAGTCATGTGGATCCTATCCAGAAGTACCAGCAAACCTCGGAGGTGCTAACCTCAAAAACCTACCCAACGCCTTCTGCTCTGTCTCTGTCATAGCTGGGCAAGGAGCAAGAGGATGTGCAACTGAAGGAACCGGAATGACCTCCACACGGGGAGCCACAGTAGCAGGCTGCGCTCCTGAACTCTGTGCACCCAGGGCTGCCCCCTGAGCGGATGTCTGTGCTACCTCAGAAGGCCGCTCTCCAATCATACCCAAAAGTTGTAATAGTAATCCCTAAATATCTGGAGACTGAGCTGCGGCTGGAGCTGGCACAGAAGTGGGCGCTGGAGCTGGTACTGGAGCTGGTGGTACCTGGGCTTCCCCATGATCCACATGTTGCTCGGGCTCTATCTCAACTCTAGCAGCTCTAGCAGGTGTCGCTGTTCGAGGGCGTCCTCGACCCTTGGCTGAAGTGGGAGGCTCATCTCTGCTTTATGCCGATGATCTCGTATGAACCATCTGTGGAAGAATAAAGTAGAACAAATGAGATTTCCAGAAACTTCAAGGGTTCTACGTACGACACAGAAGCAATGAAAGAGTCAAATTTCCTAAAATGTCACAGTAGCCTCACAAAGATAGAGTACGGACGTCTCCGCCCCGATCCGCAGGACTCTACTAGACATTTGCTCATATACCGATGACACTGGTGAACCTAGAGCTCTGATACCAAGTTGTCACGACCCAATTTCTCGGTCATGATGTCTCCTACAATCCCCCCAGTAGGAGAACCAATCCCCGTAGCCCAGGACAGTTAGTAATGGGCTACTATCTAACAAATAAGCGGAAGAACAATTTAATAAGCAAAATTAAGGGAACAAGATGAAGAGAATAGATAACAGGAATATATATATATACATATGCAGAAACTAAACCAAACCCCAAGACCTAGTATCATAGTATAGAGCTAGAACTACATACATGGAGTGTAAACGATCCAAAATAATATATACAGATGTCTCTGAATGGTAATAGAGTACATAAAGCAAAAGATAAACGAAAGCTAAGCTCCGATCGCCAAGAGCTCACCCTCAGTCTAAAGTAGTCCCCAACAGATCTCCAAGTACGAATCACAGTGATCTAATGATGATGGCCCACGCTAGCATCTACACCAAAAGATGCAGGGGGTAGGGTGACCACCAAATGCGAAGCATAAGGTACCCAGTAGGTATCATAGGCCGACTGGGCACATATAAGATAAAAGCGTAGTAACAGACAGAATAGAACCAAGTAGTCACAGAAATCAACGAAAGGTACATAGGAACTAGCCCAGAGGGAAATCAACAGAACCATATGTGAGGCCAGCAAGCCGAATATATACACCATAGGCACAGGGGAAAGTAAGAAACAACGCACCTAGGGTCCTTGCAATAACATTGTATACATAATAAGTTTACGAAATGGGCGGTATACCGGTAACCTCAAGTGTAAGAGGAAGAGGGAAAGAGTAATGATAGGCATGCTCAGAGATAAGAATCAAACTTAACTAATCATATCAATCTCAAATACAGAAACTAATAGTCTAGCAGTAACCAATTTCATACTTAAATGTAACAGGGAACAATTTTGTAAGTAAATAGCAAGAGTCTAGCTACAGTCCCCCGTCTGCCCATACAACAGAGGAACACAAACAAGTGAAAACAAACCCTCCGGCATCCCATACTATCGGAGCGTACAATCAACAAACAACAAACAAGGGTGGAGCCTCAAACAATGAATGATATGATGCATAAAGATCTCAAGTGAAATGGTATCTCTCTATGTACCTCCTCCGGTGCCGATCCGGCCCAGCAGGTAGGTTCCATGGAAGGACACTGTCCGTATACCTCTACTCCACCGTATACCCTTCCTCCGGTGCATACAGCCAAAATCCCCAGGCCAAGATGTCAAGGTCCATGGAGGTCCCTGACCCTATACTAAATCTCCGTATCAAAACATGTCATCCGGAAGCAAGTCCGGGTTCAAGATAGAAACCCAGTCTCGAATATGCATGCCCAGACCCTGTCCAGGACTAAAGTAGTGGGAAAATATCTCAAAAACCCCTCCAAGGGTGCCCGGGCATAACCGGGTCTAAACAGTAGAAATTTATCTCAGGTGCTCGGTCTGACCGAGGCTAAAATCATCTCAAGTAGCAAGAAAACTCAACTAGCACCCCGGCCCTGCCGAGTCTAGCGTTAATCGTAATACTGGTGATATAAATAATAATTTTACCTTCTTTTACCCAAGAATATTCACAAGTTAAATCAAACCATTTCCAATTCATTTCCATCAAAAATGGGCCCTCGAGGCCATGCAAAGTTTAGAAAATAGTGCCAGTAGGCCCGAAGCCAAAACCGTAGTAAAACATGGATTAAACATTTTTATATGCATGGAAATGGTATGATCAAACACAATAGCTGCCCAGCAGCTCACAATCAACCTATCGACCCTGCACAGGCCCATAGCTACTCAGCAAGCATAACCAGCCTAGAAGGATAATTCTATGCCCGGGACTCGCGGACATTCTCAATATCCCACCTTCTCTGTTCCAGAGTAAACAAGGACTCACAGGACCACAAGGGTATATAAAACATATCGGCAGGTACTACAAGCATCGGAGGAACAAAAGTAGGCGGACAAGAATAAAGCGGTCAAGGTCTGTGGTACCAACCTAATAATCCAACCCAAGGATGCCAGCTAGTACAATTTTATCTGATATATGCTAAGTCTAGGGAGTTTAAACCATAACCTACCTGTCGTCCGACGGCAAGCTTCTAGGACGACAATGTCCAAGCTCGAACCACTCTAAGAAGCTCCAAAATGACAAAAATACCATCCAACGAACGTCTGAATGCCCGTAGTTCCTTCACGGAAATTTTTCCTTACGTCCTAAGCTTCACAAACACTATATATACGTAGGTTATACTCACCTATAAACAATTCATAATTAAGCTTAAATCGGCAGATTTTCCAAAAGAATCATAACTTGACGAAACATCCGTAGAACTTCATAAAAACGATCATAAAAGAGCCCCGAGATGGTTACCTTAGCAAACCAAGTGTAAATATTGAATAAACACCAAGAAATACCAATTCCTATCTTTTGAAACCAGCTCCAAACGTGGTTTATCGAAGGGGAAAATGGCTGCCACGCGTAGAGGTCGCGTTTCTAGGCACGAGGGCAAACTTTAGTGATAGAAATCACCAAAAACGCACCTTCATCACTCAATAACTCTCTTGGAGCCCTCCCTTATGTTTTCTCACAGTTTCAGAACTGAAATGGCATTTTAAAACGTGAAGTTGAGGCTTTAAATCGATTTTGACTCGATCTGGTTCGCGACCCAGTTTCTTCCAGACAGTCTGCGGTAAAACAGTCATAACTTTTTACTCCAAGATCAGTTGGACGTGACGTTTTGTGCGTTGGAAACTAGACTTGTAGACCTTAGATTTGGTATTTCGGGGCACTTGTAACTCTTTATATATTCAGAGAAAAGCTCTGAGAACTTTTGCCGTTTAAAGAAAATTTATTAAAGAAACTTACGATAACTTTTGCCTTTTTGTTTGAATTCAAAACTTATCATACGACCAAAAAAACGGCCCGGGCACCGAACTACCGGTCCCGACAAGCCTTAAATGACTTGGGGCCGCTACAAACAAGCTCTAACGGTACAATAAAGGGGAAAACTCTTAAATGACCGGAAGTGTCATAACAGTTATGGCCCTTCTTGCAGTCTTTTTCTGTACTCAGTCTCCGAACCCTATTTTCCTGCAAACAAACTCAAAAATAGATCAAATCTACTAAAAATTACTAAAGAACATACTCTAATTCCAAGCTTTAAGCATCAAAAGTATCGTAAAACCATGGCATATCACCTCCTTAGCTTCACCCCGCAACACTTTATCACAAATCTTGCTTAATTTCACATCATCAAATTGTTTACCTTTGATCTAGTCAAGAAAAGCGGACCTTGCCTCAAAATATGCCAATAATCTGCTCCGCTCAGACACTTCTAGCCTCATAAGGTTTTTAGATATAACCTAAATGTCTCTGGCCAACAAATGCCTAGTAGCCTTCAAATAGCCCAAGCTACCCATACTCTCGGTCTTTCTACTTAACGCATCAGCTACCATATTAGCTTTACCCGGATGGTACAAAATGGTAATGTCGTAATCCTTGAGTAATTCCATCTACCTCTGCTGCCTTATGTTCAAGTATTTCTATATGAATACATGTTGTAAACTATGGTGGTCTCTGAACGCCTTTCAACGCACCCCATACAAGTAATGCCTCCAAATCTTTAGAGCAAACACTACAGCAGCCAACTCTAAGTCATGAGTAGCAGAGTTCCTCTCATTCACTTTGAGTTGTCTAGAAGAATAACCGCTAACATTTTCTTCCTGCATCAATACAATACCTAAACTAGACCGTGAGGCATTACAAAACATAATAAAATCCTTACCTTTAACCGACAAGGCAAGAATCGGAGCAGTAGCCAACAAGGCCTTGAGCTTTTGAAAGCTCTCCTCACATTCATCTCACCAAACAAATGATACATCCTTCTGAGTCAGGCGAGTCAGATGAGTATCTATAGATGCAAACCCATTAACAAACTTGCGGTAGTAACAAGCTAATCCCATAATGCTATGAACTTCAGACACCAAATGTCACACCCCGAGGCTACCCCCTAGACATAACACAGGACCTGAGACCACAACTGCCCCAAGTTAACCCTTGGTCATAACATACTTAGATAAATACAAAGAAACATAGCGGAAGCATACGTAATGAATATAGGTAACCAAAACTGAATAGTAATAAGGTCTAAGAAATATCAAATCAAGAATACATGCCTAGCTATGTCTGAAGCCTCAAAACCGACATAAGAATTGATGGGTCAAGACTCCAACTAACTCAAAAATCCCAAAAGAGAGCACATAAAAAAGTAACTCACATAACTACGATCCTCGAATGATGAGGACTCACTAACAGAATCCGGATATGAAGCAATGAATAGCCGCTTCCTGAGGATTAGAGCCTGAATTTGCACCAAAGTAGGATGCAACGCAAAATATGCGTCAGTATTATAGGATGTACGGAATATGTGATATATGCATAAATATGGTAAAACGTACTTAAAACATAACTAAAAACTTAGTTTATACATAAAAGAGATATCGTAAGTAAATCTCATAGTTAGAGCTTAAAACATGAAATAGAATAGCATAAGTCTTAAAACCTTCATATGGGAGTTTCTCTTAACCGACATAAACCATGATGAGCTACATGGAGTCCAGTGTCATATACCCACACCATAAAAGGTTATCCTAACCGTCCAAGGTTATAACCTTATCTAATAGGATCCTGTCATAAGCCACAAAGGGCAACCTACTGTGGCAACATAGTTTTTTATTTGGGTTATGTAAAACCCTCATCGCTCGGTGCTAAATACTACTCCCAAAACATATCATATATATCTAATATACTTGTTATATATCTAATGCAAAATCTGTTTGAAAAGCATAAGGATATATCTAATATCATGCAAATTGAAACCATAAGTTCTTAAAACTTAGCATAGCCATAATTCAAAACATACTCTTTTTTTCTAAATTCATAATTTGAAGAATTAGGCATGCAATTTCATAAATACATAAGGTCATGTTATCTAAACATGTCAAATCTCACTTGAAAACATGTAATTCAATGGAATCATACTAGAAATCATCTTTAATGTATGAGATTTTGAAATCAACAAAGGAGCCTCAAATAAATCATAGATAAGTGATGAGAAACCATGAATTGATGCTTTAAAATTGAACCTATAAGTTTTCCCCAATTTAGGTAAGAACCCTAATTTCATAAATTGGAAAGTCATAGTAAAAGCTTGGGGTTTTGGGCATAAGGGTGAAAGGAATCCCTTACTGAATACCCATATACCTGATTTAATGCTTGATTGATCTAAGATAAAAATAAATGGAGACTTGAACTTGGAGCTTGAGACTTGGAGTTGATGAAGTTCTTTTCATTTTGTTGTGCTATATGAATGAGGAATAATGAAAGACTTAGGCTAATAGGGGTAGAAACCCTACTAAAAGTGGTCAAACAACCGCACTTAAGAGTTAAAAGGGTGGGTAGTTACAAAAATACCCTTGGGATTTAATTTAGGAAAAACTGTTTAAAACCTCATCTTCAGGTTCCATGGGCCCTTTCCATGGACTGTAGACCAAACCACAGCTCATGAATTATGATCGTGGTTCCTAAGCAAGAAAAAGAAGCTACATAATAGATCCCACGAGTTAATAGTACGACTCGTGGAAACTTCCACGAGTCATACAAACCTTTCATGGTTTCTGGGGAAATTGATTACCCTCTTCTCTGGTTCCACGACCATGGAACAATCCACTAACTGTGAAACTCACTCGTGGTCCTCAGACCAGAGGTGGGATTTGTATAAGACATTCCATGAGTCTATTCCATGGCTTGTGGTTTGGGCTTGTGATCCTTGGGAAGGTCAAATTTTTGTGGGATTCTAAGTTTAAAAGCTGGATCAAATTCTGAGGTGTTATAATATCTCCCTCTTGGGATCATTCATCCTCGCATGAAGACTAAGCAAGTAAAACTGGAGAGAAAATAGGCCAACCAAGCAACAAAACATGAAAACTGAATAATAAGCATGAAAGCTGACTTTTTATCTTAAAATATAACTAAACTAACTTCGGAAACCATGAATGCATGCTAGGATCATGAGAGAAACTGATGTAGTAGGACTAGAGGAACATATTAAGGAGGAAACTACTACCTCAAGCATAAACTAAATTGGAATGAAAGAGATGAGGGTACTTGTCTTTCATGTCTGCTTCTACTTCCCAAGTAGCTCCCTCAACTAGCTGATTTCTCCAAAGGACCTTCACCAAAGCAACTTCTTTATTTATCAACCTACGAATCTGACAATCAAGAATCTCCATGGGAACTTCCTCATAAGTAAGTCTATCCTTCACATTCACATCCTATAAAGGAACAATCAAGGTTGGATCACCAACACACTTCTTCAACAAGGAAACATGGAAAATCGGATGAACCACTTCTAAATCTATTGGCAACTCCAACTCATAAGAAACACTACCAACTCTTCTCATAATCCTGTAGGGACCTACATAGTAGGGACTAAGCATCCCTTTCTTGCCAAACCTCATCACACCCTTTATGGGTGACAGCTTCATAAATACCCAATCATCAACCTTAAATTCCAACTCTCTTCTCCTCACATACGCATACGATTTTTGTCGACTTGGAGCGGTCTTTAACCTCTCCCTAATGATCTTAACATTCTCTATAGTCTCATAAACTGTATCTGGACCAATCAAAGTTGCCTTACCTACCTCAAACCAACCAATGAGAGACCTACACTTTCGCCCATAAAGTGCCTCATAAGGAGCCATCTAGATGCTAGAATAGCTCTCAACATATCCTAATTAACTTTGAAATCAATCATACAAGCTCTCAACATATCCTCAAAAGTCTAAGTAGTACGCTCTTCCTGGCAATCTGTCTGCGGGTGAAAAGTTATGCTAAGCTTCACGTGGGTGCCACGACCTCTCTGAAATGACCTCCACAAATGGAATGTAAACTGAGTACCCCTATCTTAAATGATAGATGATGGAACACCATGCAATGTTACTATATCCCAAATGTAGAGTCTGGAATAATCCTCTGTTGAATCTGTAGTCTTGACAGCCTAGAAGTGGGCTGATTTAGTCATCCTGTCGACAATCACCCAAATAGAATCATGTTGCCTATGAGTACGAGGAAAATTTGTAATGAAATTCATATTGATCACATCCCACTTCTAATTAGGGAGATCAATACACTAAGTCATACCACCCGGTCGCTGATGCCCTACCTTCACTTGCTGATAATGGGGACACTTAGCCACAAAACCTGCTATGTCCCTCTTTATGCCATTCCACCAATAGACTTCCCATAGGTCATGGTATATCTTGGTGGCACTGGGGTGAATAGAATACCTGGAACTATGAGCTTCTGTCAAAATCCGCTGTCTCAACCCATCTATGTCAGGAACACAAAATCGACCCTAATATCGAAGTACGTCATCTCCCCCTTGGGAGAAAACCTCTACCCTCTGTTGATGGACTGCACCCTTCAACTGGTGCAAAATAGGATCACTATCTTGCTTTCCTTCACTTCAGCTACCAAAGATGATTCGGACCCATTCTGAACAATAACACAACCATCTGTCGAGTCCATAAGGCAAACTCCTAAGCGAGCAAGTCAATGAACATCCTTGGCCAATTTCGTCTTTCCGTCCTCAGCCAAAGACACACTACCCATAGATAATATACTAAGTGTATCCTCCACAACATTGGCCTTACCCGAATAGTAAAGCACACTCATATCATAATCCTTAAGAAGCTCAAGCCATCTCCTCTGACAAAGATTCAATACCTTTTGAGAGAACACATATTGAATACTCTTATGATCGGTAAATACATCCACATGAACACCATACAAGTAGTGTCTCCAAATCTTCAAAGAAAAGACCACGACCAACAACTCAAGATTATGAGTAGGGTAATTTTTCTCATGAATCTTAAGATATTTAGAAGCATAAGCAATCACCTTGACACGTTGCATCAAAACACAACCTAAATCAATCCTAGAAGTATCACAATACACAACAAAGTCATCCGAACCCTTGAATAGGGTCAACACTAGAGCTGTGGTCAACCTAGTCTTCACTTCCTTAAAGTTCTTCTCACACAAATCAGACAACTGAAATTTTACCTTCTTCTGAGTCAATTGAGTCAATGGGGCAGCAATGGAAGAAAATCCTTCCACAAATCTCTTGTAGTAACCAGCCATACCCAAAAAGCTCCTAATATCATATGGGGAAGTGGGTCTAGGCCAGTTGTTTACTGCCTCTATCTTCTGCGAATCAACATGAATACCATCTCTAGTTATAGTATGACCAAGAAAAGCAACATACTGCATCCAAAACTCACACTTGCTAAAGTTAGCAAATAACTATCGATGCTTGAGAATTTACAACACAACTCTCAAATGGTTTGTATGCTCCTCCTCACTCTGAGAATAGATAAGAATATAATCAATGAAAATAATCACAAACATATCCAAATACTGTTTGAACACAAGGTTCATCAAATCCATAAAAGTTGCAGGAGCATTTTTTAATCCAAAAGACATATCCACGAATTCATAATGACCATATCGCGTTCTGAAGGCTGTCTTTGGAATATCACACTCCCTAACTCCGAGCTGATGATACCTGGATCTAAGATCGATCTTGGAGAAATAACTGACACCCTAAAACTGATCAAACAAGTCTTCAATAGGAATGGTATACTTATTTTTAATTGTGACCTTGTTCAACTGATGGTAGTCGATACTCATTCTGAGGGAACCATCCTTCTTTCGCACAAATAGAATTGGAGCACCCAAAGGAGAGATACTAGGTCTGATAAAACCCTTATCAAGAAAATCCTTCAACTGATCATTTAATTCCTGAAGTTCTGATGGAGCCATCCTATAAGGAGGAATAGAGATAGGATTCGTACCCAGAAAAAGATCTATTCAAAGTTGATCTCCCATTCTGAAGGGAATCTGGGAAATCCTCGGGAAACACTTTAGGAAACTCACTCACAATAGGAATTGACTAGATAGATGGGGTTCCAGACTCCGTGACCATAACCCAAACTATATGATAAACATAACCTTTAGAATTATCTTCCCAACCATAAGATAAGATATGAAATGATCCTTCGAGGATGGAGGACTACCTTGCCACTCTAAGACAGGTTCATTTGGAAATTTGAAATTGATAACTCAGGTACGGCAATCAACTGAGGAATAACATGCATACAACCAATCCATACCAAGAATAACATCAAAATCAGTCATCTCCAACTCTACTAGATCTGCTGAAGTGACTCTATGAAGAACTTAGATAGGGCAATTTTGGTGAATTCTTTTGTCTAGGACTGACTCACCAACATGAGTAGAAGCGCAAAAGGGTTCTAAGAGCTGATCAGCACTAACTTTGAATTTGCAAGCAACATAAGGGGTCACAAAATATAAAGAGGCACCGGGGTCCATTAAAGCATACACATCGAGAGAGAAGACTTTCAATATACCAGTAACAATGTCCGGTGAAATATCTTGGTCTTGGTGAGAGGACATGGCATAAAGGCAGTTCTAGCACTGACCACCAGAACTAGAAGCAGTACCCTGCTGGGCTGGTAAACCTCCTGGGGCTGCTGGGGAAGACTAAGTCCTACCACCTCCCTTTTTCTTCTTAGCAGAAGGGAAATCCTTAATCTTGTGTCAAACCTGACCATATCAAAAATATCCACCTGAACCAGCTAAACACTCACCAAGATTACTTTTACCACACTCATTGCAAGAAGGGTAAGGAGTCCCCTTTGCAACACTCCCCTGCAAATAAGAGCCTGATCCTCTACCTACGTGATCATGATGAGTCTTGGGGCCCTGATCCACACTCATTACCACTAGCTTGTGCACCACCCCTGTTGGGTTGGTTATCTTCTTTGCCATTACCACCACCTGAGTTGGGCTGAGTGCCACCCCTACCATATGTGTGAACACCCTGCCCATCTTGAGGATGATCTCTTTCATAACCATTATCTCTACCTGCTAGAGCCAAAGCACTAATAGCTTGCTGCTGAACTACCTATGAAATCCGAGGACCTCAAGTGACCAACCTCACCATACGCATAGCATGCTGGATAAGAGGTAGGTCAGTGCACTGGAGTAGATGAGGTGTGGTACCAACCAAAATCTTCTATAGACTGATTGGTAACTGATGGACCCCAGTAGAAACTTGCATTGCAGACTGAATTGCACATGCAGGGTATCCCGAAGACCCTGACCATATAAAAACTATCCACTGAAATTACCCCTAGACCAGGGCTTCTTCGAAACAATTCTTGTTTGACCCTCTTGCCTTACACCATCAACATTCTTTACAAATTCAACTACCTCCTGGGAGGACCTGCCAGAAGATTCTACCTGTAAGGCTGAAATCTATATCCTTATGTTCAAACCTTTTACAAAATGGTGGATACATTCTCTTATGTACTAATCAAATGGGTTCCTCATAAGCTACCATAGAAGAACTCCTCTGCTCAATGTTAGCAAATTCATCTCTCTTTATGTCCCTCAAAGTTCACAGAATATACTTCTTAAGGAACACATAGTAGAACTGACTCCAAGTCATAGGAAGTGCCCAAGTAGATCTGCATTCAACATATGCTCTCCACCACATCATATCATCCCCTTAGAGTTAAAAAGAAACAAATTCCACACCATACTTCTCAACAACATCGATCTTATGTATCCGCTCATGATAGTCAATGATGAACTCATAAGTGTCCTCAGAATCTATCCCAAGAAATATCGGAGGTTTCATCTTTGCAAACTTGCAGAAAAGATCATGCTCACCACCAGACTTTACCAGGCCTATCACTGGTTCTGGAAACATACATGTCTCAAAAGCACCATCTATTCGTGGAGCCACAACTGCAAGAGTAGTCCCATTCCCTTCCAATCCACTAAGAAAGCTAAGAACCTTGTGGATTATATCAGATGACATTAGGACCTGTGCTACACCTCTCTGAATGGGTGCCACCCCTTTCCCCTAGACTGGTACTGCATCATTGTTCTCAACCTGAACCACTTCTTCCACCACAACCTTAAGAAGTTGCTCATGTTGGGGAGGAGATGCTGAGCTTTCGAAAATTAGAGATATGACTCGCGCTTAACCCCTGTCGAGTGCACCTATCTTTCTCCTAGCTCTGCCTCTCACTCTTCCCTTATCATGAACTGCAGCTTTAGTGACTGATTCAAGTGATGCTATTTTTGCCTTTGACGCACGTGTTCTCACCATCTGTGAGAATAAGAGTGAAAGATTTAGATACCAATTTGTATCAGTAGATACCAATTGGAATTAAGTAATAGCACGAAGGATGAAAAATGTTGAGGTTTCCTAAAGTCATGTAGCCTCCTACAGAAAAGTAAAGATGTCTCTATACTAATCCTCAAGACTCTACTAGACACATTCTTGTATGACAAGATCAACGAACTGGGGGATCTAATACCAAGTTTGTCACGACTCAACTGGTTGTAAGTGGAACCCACACAACTCGCCTATGGTAGAACCAACCAACCCAAAGCCTAACCTAACACTTAGCCAATTTTAACAGAGATAGATAAACCAACTTCAATTAAGTCCTAAGAAAGAAAAGTAATATGAATGAAAATGTGTGAAAATTCACTAGCTATAATATTCCTAAGAATTGAAAGTCATCATACAAGAACTCTATTTAAAACAATATCTAATATATCCAAAATGAGTAAAAATAGTAAAAATAACAAGAGTTTCGTTATCCGTAAGAAGGACAATAACTCGTAAAGGATCCATGATAGCCTGAGAAGTAGTGCCCAGCCTTGGATCTGTAGTCAACCTTCTAGTATAGCCTAGGTCGCATCTCAGTCTCTGGAACATGATCTGCACTCAACAAAAGAAGAGTACAAGGTAGTATCAATATAAAACACTATGTACTGATAGGTATCATGGTTGACTCAGGTTAGAAAAGTATATGGACAAATCAAATAACAAATAAAAGGAACTTCAACACTTAGCGTGTAATTCAGTCAACTGATAGTCATCTCAAGCCAAATCAACAACTGTAATCTCAATTACACATAACTCACCAAAAATCACCATAAATGAAAGAGTGATCACTTTCAATAGTCATCTCACATGGAATATATGTCCATTTAACTTTCACTAATGTCACGAATGCCTCTTGTCTCATTTTTTTTCATATGCAAAGCTTTGCCTAAATTGGGTTTTAGAATGTTCCCAAATGATCACACACAAGTGGAAAAAATTGCCCCTCGAGAGCTGTGCGCAATATTCATTTTGCACGTCATATTGTGCATGTTGCACAGCTCTGCACAAGTGAACCAGTGACCTGGCTGATCTTCAAGTGTCATGCAAAGTGGGGTGCGATTTGCACTAGGACTTGTGCATTTTGCACGGCGACCGTACCCCTTAATAGATTATTCTCTTTTCTTTTAAGCTTCATGCAAAGAGAGGTGTGGACCGCACCAAGGGTTGTGCATGTCGCACGATGGTTGCAACTCTCGACATAATCTTTATCTCACTTGATCACTTAACACTTTAACTCCTTTTGAGCTCTTTTAGGTCCAATTCCTTGTTTTCTATCTTTGACCAAAAGTACTTGCATTCACATTAATAAAGGCCATAAGAACCTCTAAATCTCATCAAAACATTACAATAATTCATGATTAAAGGCTCAATAAGTTGGTATATTATCGACTTACAGCTACTACCAATTGAGGATTAGGGCAGAGGACATCCTTAAGCCAGCATTCAGGATACGTTATGGCCACTATGAGTTCTTGGTGATGTATTTTGTATTGACTAATAGCCCTGCAACTTTCATGGACTTGATCCATAGGGTGCTTAGCCCATATTTGGATTCATTCATGAAAGTGTTTATTTATGACATACTGATATACACGCGGAGAAGATATGAGCATGACCATCACTTGAGGATTATACTTCAAACTTTTAGAGATCAATCCATAAGATAAAATCTAAAGAACATGATTCGAAGAAGACCCGAATATCGTCTATGTCTGAAAAGCCTCTATACATGACATAAGGAGTTGCTAGGACAAGACCCTAGATAACTCAAAGTATGAAAATAAGTAGTCAAAACAAACTAGAGTCATAACTAGCCCTTGAACAATGAGGACTCACCAACACTGACTGGATATCCAGCTTCCTCTAGCCACGAGCCTGATAGGAAACACCTGAATCTACATCATCAAGAGGATACAGCGTAAAATATATGTCAGTACTATAAGATGTACCAAATATGTGAAGTATCCATGATCATGATAAAAACATACTTAAAACATGCTTAAGCTGAACCTTTTCATAAAGAAATAGCATACGAGAATTATCATGATATAAGACATAAAACATGAAGTATGGTTAAAATTTCAAAGTATGATATCATATAACTTCATAGCTTGAAAATAATCATGTGGGAGTTTATCTTAAACGACATAAACTATGCTGAGCTACATCTAGTCCAGTGTCATGCACCCACATACTGAAAAAGGTTGTCCTAACCGGCCAAAGTTAGAACCATGTTCATAAGGATCCTGTCATAAGCCACAGAGGGCAACCTACGGTGGGAACATAGTTTTGGACTTGGGTTATCTAGAACCCTCATCGCTCGGTGGTAAATACTACTCCCAAAACATATAACATAAGGCTCACATTCATGTGACATATCTAGATGTCAAGCTTGTTCATAAACATGTTAATACCCTGGATCTTCATTCTACTTACGAATCTTAGTTTAGAAAAATTGCATAATAATTCATAACTTGAAAAATTGCATGGCCTTAGTTCAATTTCATAATAACATATACTTTCATAAAATATAGGAACTAGATATGCAGTTGCTTGAAATTCATGAAATCATGCTATCATTTTCCCCAATTTGCTTAAATCAATTCATACATGTAGGATTTACCATAATTGACCTTCAACTCATGAAATAGGAACTCATATATAAAAACTCATGCAATTTAATAAAATTTCATAATTAAATCATGAGAAGGTAATTTATAGCAAAACTCATAAGAATTGGGTAAGAACCCTAATTTGAAAGTTCGTGAAATCACAAATTGAATTTAGGGGTTTTGGACACAAGAGTGAAAGAAATCCATTGTTGAATGCCCACATGCCTTGATTGAAGTTAACCCACTTGAAATTGAAAAGATTAGAAGACTTGGACTTGGAGCTTAAGACCTTGAGCTTGAGAGAGTTCTTTTACTTTTTGGGAGATAAATGAGGTAATGAGGAGGGACTTAGGCTAATAGGTTTATAATTCATGCTAAAAATGGTCAAAATAACCTCACTTAGGAGTTAAAAGGGTGGGTAATGGCTGAAATACCCTTGGGACTTAATTAAGAAAAAGCTGATTTAAAACTCGGCTTCAGGTTCCACGGGTCCCTTCAATGGACTGTAGAACTAACCATGGCTCATAGACTGGAGTTGTGGTTCCTGAGCCAAAGTTTAAGGCTGCATATGAGTTCCTACGACTCAACAAGATGACTCGTAGAAACTTTTACGAGTCGTGGAACCAATTAGTGGTTTAAGGGAAAATGACTACTCTCTGTCTTTGTTGCACGGTTTGGTTCCATGACCCGTGGAAGCTTCCTAGAACCGTGAGACTGACCCATGGTTCTAAAACCTGAGGGTGGTCTGTAGGGATGGAATCACGAGTCCTTTCCATGACTCATAGAACTTTCCACGGGTCGTGGAATTGACTCGTGATCCCTGGGAGTTCAAAATTTCAGCAAGTTTTCTGAGTTTAAAAGCTGGATCAATTTCTGGGGTGTTATATTTTTAAGCCCCATTTTTTGGGCCAATTTCTTTAGTTCTAATAGTATGGAATCTTGAGATTATTATGATCATCATGCACTTTTTTATTTCTGGTTTTGGGTTGCAGGGCCCACGGGCCAGCTTGTGACTCAAATTTTGACCCGGCTATTGTAATGACCCTTCCGGTCATTTCCACGTTTAAGTTTGAAGTCAAGCAAATCGACAAAAGATATCGTAAGACCTTTAACAAAATTTTCTGAACCTTGGGTCAAATGTATCGGGGATTTTCTCCCAATATATAAAGAGTTAGAAGTCCCCCGAAATACCAAATCGAAGGTCTACGAGTCTAGTTTCCAACGCACAAAACCGTACGTCCAACGGATCTCGGAGTAAAGAGTTATGACTGTTTTACCGCGGACTATCTGGCAGAAAACGGGGTTGCGAACCGGGTCGCGAATCGGGTCGGGTTTAACCCGATTTAAGCTTCAATTTTACGTTTTAAAATGCCATTTCAGTTCCGAAACAGTGATAAAATATAAGGGAGGATCCCGAGAGAATTCTTGAATATCGAAATCGTGCGTAGGCGAATTATGAGCCTAAATTTAAGAACCGTATTAGCATCGTGCGTGTATTTGAAATATTTATTTAAAAGTTGAATTTGGTAAAAATTATATTATTATTGCCTTTTCAAAATATTTAAAAGGTTTATGGAAAATATATTTGATACGATATAAGTGTATTCGTATTTATTTTATAAAGTTTTTATACTCCGTAATATTTTAACGGAGATAGTAAATTTAATTATGTTGAAAATTATTATTATAATATAATAAGTTTTATTGGAAATGATTTTCTAATAATTATGGTATATTTAAAATACTATAATTATTTTACCACGAATTTATGCAATACCCGAGTTTATACCTAACGGAGGGAAATTGGTTGCCACCTCCACCCCCACGTGTAAGTGGAAGGTGAAGGCAGCATGAATATACTTTGGCAGTGGCAGCTTATGAAGTAGTGCATGCCTATATCATTTTAATGTGAGCTGTGACTTTGCAAAGTTGATATACATATATGTATATCACTTTTGCACACAACTACTTACATTATTCTCATTCACGTGTGTGGTTTGGGTTTGTGAGAAAAATATTTTTTTTGATAAAGTAAATCAATTATCTTCGTCAAGTTATTCCGTCCCAAATCCGATTTCGAGTCCGATTTAATTTTGGATTTTCTCGGAGTGGTTCGAGCTTGGACATCGTTGTTCCAGCAGCTTGTCGTCGGACGACAGGTAGGTTACGGTTTAATTTCCCCAGACTCCGTATATATAGAATAAAATTGTATTAATGGACATCCTTGGGTTGGTTTATTAGGTTGGTACCACAGACCTTGACCGCTTTATTCATGTTCGCTATTTTTATTCCTCCGTTGTTTGTAGTATTTGGCGATATATTTTATTTATTTACCCTTGCGGTCCTGTGAGGGCCTTATTGACTCTGGAACATAGACGGTGGGATTTTGGGAATGTCCGCGAGTCCCGGGCATAGATTTATCCTTCTAGGCTGGTTATGCTTGCTGAGTAGCTGTGGGCCTGTGCAGGGTCGGTAGGTTGATTGTAAGCTGTTGAGCAGCTATTGTTGTGTGTGATCATATCATTTCCATGCATATAAAGAGGTTTTATCGATGTTTTACAATGGTTTTGGCTTCGGGCCTGCTGACACTGTTTTCTAAACCTTGCATGGCCCGGAGGGGCCGTTTTTGATGGAAATGATTTGGAAATGGTTGATTTCACTTGTGGTTTAAAATCATCAGTTTTACTATTATCACTAGACTCGGCAGGGCCGGAGTACTAGATGAGTTTTCTTACTACTTGAGATGACTTTTTACTGTTTAGACCCGGCGACGCCCGGGCACCCGTGGAGGGGTTTTTCAGATATTTTCCTACTCTTTTTAGTCCTGGACAGGGTCTGGGCATGCATATTTGAGACTGGTTCTATATCTTGATATTGAGACTGGGACTCTATCTTGATACATGTTCTGATACTGAGATATGGTAGGGGGTCGAGGACCTCCATGGACCTTGCTATCCGGGCCAGGAGCTACGAGCTGCGTGTGCCGGAAGAGGGGTATACGGGGGAGTAGAGGTATACGGGCAGAGTCCTTCCATGGAACCTACCTGCTGGGCCGGATCGGCGCCGGATGAGGTACATACAGAGATACTATGGCACTTGAGATCTTCATGCATCATATCATTCATGGTTCGAGGTTCCACCTTGTTTGCTGTTTGCTGATTGCACGCTCCGGTAGTATGGGATGCCGGAGGGTTTGTTTTCACTTGTTTGTGTTCCTCGGTTGTATGGGCGGCCGAGGGACTGTAGGTAGACTTTTGCTTTTTACTTATAGAATGATTCTCTATTATGGATAAGTATGAGATTGGTACTATTAGGGTGTTAGTTTCTGGATTTGAGGTTGATATGATTAGTTGAGTATTGATTCATGTCTTGAGCATGCCTATTATTACTCTTTCTCTCTTCTTCTTACACTTGAGGTTACCGGTATACCGTCCCTTTCGTAAACTTATTTTATATGCACTGTTATTGCAAGGATCCCAGGTGCGTTGTTTTTTTACTTTCTCCTGTGCCTTTGGTGTGTATATTCTGCTTGCTAGCCTCACATGTGGTTCTGTTGATTTCCCTCTGGGCTAGTTCCTGTGTACCTTTCGTTGATTTCTGTGACTACTTGCTTCTATTCTGTCTATTACTGCTCTTTTATCTTATATGTGCCCAGTCGGCCTATGATACCTACTGGTACCTTATGCTTCGCATTTGGTGCTCACCCCTACCCCCTGCATCTTTGGGTGCAGGTCCTAGTGTGGGCCATCACCGGTAGATCGTTGAGATTCGTGCTTGGAGATCTGTTGGAGACTACTTCAGGCTGAAGGTGGGCTCTTGGCGATCGGAGCTTAGCTTTAGTTTATCTTTTGCTTCATGTACTCTATTTTCATTCAGAGACATCTGTATATATAGTTTTGGTTTACTTGTATTCCATGTATGTAGTTTGGCTCTGTACTATGATACCAGGTCTTGGGGTTTGGTTTAGTTTTCCGCATTTGTATACATTTACATTCATATTATCTATTTTATTCATCTTGTTCTCTTATTGGTTAGATAGTAGCCCATTACTAGCTGTTCTGGGCTACAGGGATTGGTTCACCTACCGGGGGTTGTAGGTGCCATCATGATCGAGAAATCGGGTCGTGACAACTTGGTATCAGAGCTTTAGGTTCACCGGTGTCATCGGTATAGGAGCCAATGTCTAGTAGAGTCCTACGGATCGGGGCGGAGACGTCCGTACTCAATCTTTGGGAGGCTACAGTGGCATTTTAGGAAATTCAACTCTTTCATTGCTTCTGTGTCATGCGTACTACCCTTGAAGTTCTGGAGATCTCATTTATTCTACTTCATTCTTCCGAAGATGGTTCGTACGAGATCATCGGCAGCACACGAGGATGAGCCTCCCACTCCAGCTAGGGGTCCAGGACGCCCTCGAACAGTGGCACCTGCTAGAGCTGCTAGCGTGGAGATAGAGCCCGAGCAGCATGTGGTTCAGGGGGAAGCCCAGGTACCACCAGCTCCAGTGCCAGCTCCAGTACTAGCTCCAGTGCCCACTTCTGTGCCAGCTCCACCCACAGCTCAGTCTCCAGATATTCGGGGATTACTATTGCAGCTTTTGGGTGTGATTGGAGAGCGGCCTTCGGAGGTAGCGCAGACATCTGCTCAGGGGGCAGCCCTGGGTGCACAGAGCTTAGGTGCACAGCCGGCTACTATGGCTCCCCGTGCGGAGGTTATTCCGGTTCCATCTGTTGCACAGCCTCTTGCTCCTCGCCCAGTTATGACAAAGACAGAGCAGAAGGCGTTGGGCAGATTTTTGAGGTTAGCACCCCCGAAATTTGCGGGTACTTCTGGACAGGATCCGCATGACTTTATTACCACCTGTGAGGAGATGTTGCATCATCTGGGTTTATTGGAGACTCACGGGGTTGGTTATACTACCTACCAGTTGGAGGGCCCAGCGAAGTTATGGTGGAGGGGCCAGGTTGCTTGTAGACCAGCGTCGTCACTTCCTTTGACCTGGTCTGAGTTTTATGAGGCCTTTATGGCCAAGTTCTTACCCCAGAGTGATCGGGAGCGTCGCAGGGAGCAGTTTACTCATCTTACGCAGGGATCTATGACTATATCAGAGTATGAGACCCATTTTCATCAGTTAGCACCATTCGGAGCTATGATCATTCCTACTGAGGCAGATAGGATTCGCAGATTTGTATGGGGTTTGAGGCCAGAGATTAGGCAGCCAGCTGAGATATTGATTGCCAGTGGTCGGCCATTCCAGGCTATTGTAGACTATGCTCGCACGGTGGAGGACTTACAGCGACATGATCAGGGGTCCAGAGATAAGAGGCCTCGACAGCAGGGT